>CAWUFW010014033.1:0-436782 GCA_963921515.1 Calotriton arnoldi
AACCTCCTCGGTTCTCAGATATTTATATTTTTCTTTTTGCTAATATCTCAAGAACTACTGAACGGATTTACACCATTTAACAAAAAAGGCTCTTTCTGAACCAAGACCTACCTTTTTGCCAGATTTGGTGTAATTCCGTTCAGCAGTTCGGGCTGTAGCTTTGTCTAAAGTTTCCTATGGAAATTTACATGGGGAAAATGCGTTTTGGGACCCCCATTTTTTCTCGGCACCCGCTTGTCGAATCAACGCAAAACTTTCAAGACAGGAGCTGACCGGAGCGCCCCACTAGTTTTGAAAATATCATGAAGATTCGACAAACGACCCCAAAGTTATTGGGATAACAAAAAACGCTTTTTGAATAGAAACGAGGTCCTAACTATAAATACCTACTGGCGACCGCCAGTAGATATATATATATATATATTCACTGAAAAAACCATAGGTTTCAGACACGTTATAGTTACAAATTAGCATTTAAAAAACCTTTGAAATTCACTGAAAAAACCATAGGTTTTAGGGACAGTTATAGTTACTTGGACATTGCACTCGTACAAAACCCGTGAAATTCCCCGTTATAGTTAGTTCAGCTAACTATAACTCACGCCCCGCAATGCACTGCTGATGACGTCACATATTACATCACTCATGACATGGTCAGTGACATCACTGATGACATCTCAAATGACATCACTGATGACATCATCCAGTGACTGTGTGTTTCTGTAAAGTTTAAATATTTTTAATATATATAGGAAAAGACGTATTGAAGAATGAGTGGGTGTGTAAGTGTCTGTATGGATGATTTAGTAGGTGCGTGACTGACTCTATAAGTGAGTGATTTAACGTATCTTACTGAATGCATGGGTTAGTGACTAAACTGGGTGAATGTCTGTATCCGTCTGTCTGTTGCTGTGTAAGTGGCTGCATGTGTTTGTGAATAGCTAAATGAGTGTCTATATGAGTTATTGAATGCTTGTCTGAGTATCTGTATGGGTGCCTGAGTGTTTGTGTGGGAGGGGTGTGTGCAACTCTGTGCATAGATGTGTGAGTGGGTGATTCACTGGGTGGATGGTTTCAAGAGTGCATCTGTGATAGACTGTATGGGTGGGTAAGTGTGTGTAAGAGTGTGTTAGTGAGTGAATGTATGTCCCAGTGGTACATGTGTGAGTAACTACATATGTGAAAGGCAGTATATATGTGTGTTGGAGTATATAAATAGCTATAAGCAAGAGTGAGTGATTGTGATAGTGGCTGTATGGATGAGTGTGTGCTTGTATCAGTGATTGTATAAGAGCGTAACAATGTGCTACTATTTGTATGAGTAAGTGAGCTGGTGTGTGTATAACTGTATAGGTGAGTAAATGGCAGTGTGTTTAATTATTTGCATGACTGACTAGGTGTCTGAGTATCTCTATGGATGAGTGGCGTTGTTTGAGTGTCTATATAGGAGTAAGAGTGCATATGATAGTCCTGTACTGAGTGACCGTAAGTATGAGTGACTGTACGGGTGAGTGAGTGGATGTGTGTGTGTAGACCTAAGAATCAGTGAGTGGGTATGTGGTTATTGGTGTTGGAGTGTCTATGGTTTTGCGAATGGCAGTCTGTAATTTAGAGTGGGTGTATCAAAGATTATATTAGGGTGTGAGGAGGTGCATCAGATTATCACGTGGATGATGTCATCAGTGATGTCATTTGAGATGTCATCAGTGATGTCATCAGTGATGTCACTGACCATGTCATGAGTGATGTAATATGTGACGTCATCAGCAGTGCATTGCGGGGCGCGAGTTATAGTTAGCTGAACTAACTATAACGGGGAATTTCACGGGTTTTGTACGAGTGCAATGTCCAAGTAACTATAACTGTCCCTAAAACCTATGGTTTTTTCAGTGAATTTCAAAGGTTTTTTAAATGCTAATTTGTAACTATAACGTGTCTGAAACCTATGGTTTTTTCAGTGAATTTCAAAGGTTTTTTAAATGCTAATTTGTAACTATAACGTGTCTGAAACCTATGGTTTTTTCAGTGAATTTCAAAGGTTTTTTAAATGCTAATTTCTAACTATAACGTGCCTGATACGTACGGTTTTTTCAGTGAATTTCAAAGGTTTTGTAAATGACAATTTTTAAATGTATTAATTGTTATATTAATTTTTTTCATACTGATTTACTACATTTTTAGAAACAATTTTTTTTTACATATTTTATTTTTTAAATTACATTGTAATTACATTATACATTACATTACAAAAAATACTTTCTCAGAATGAATTACTTTAGTTTAAATACTTTGCACATAGGCAATAGACTTTTAAGTACAGTAGTTACAGTTGTTGCAATGGGCAACACATTTTCAAACACAATGCAACATTCAGCTCAATGTGAATTTCTAGTTAAATGCAATTAGTTACTTTATGGATTACTTTTCTAACCACAGGACTGGATCCTAGATTCAGTCCTGGGACATCTCCTGTAAACAGTTGAGTAAAAGCGTTTTGGTTACAGTCGTGATTTTTAAGGAATATTATTGTATTTTAAAAGTTGACACTTAGAAACTTTTTCTCATAGAATCACCAATGTTATCCTATGGAAGGAAATTCACTTAGCAGGTAAAAACTGTTATCGTTACTTTTTCTTACTCAGTGTTGGATCCTGGATCCAGCACTGGTGCATCTCCTGTAAACAGTTGAAAGAATGCGTTTAAGTCATACAGGTGATTTTTAAGGAATATTTGTAGTTTGTAAAAATCAACACTTTGAAACTTTTTTGCTGAAAACCAGACAATGGATTCCTATGGAAGAAAATATAAGTTACTGGTAAGTACGGTTAAAATTACTTTTCAGGGTCAGTGCTGGGCTAAAAGATGCAGCACTGGATTCTCTCCTGATAACAGGTGAGTAAATTGGTATTCGTACTTTGGTTGATTTTAGAGGAATATTATAAAGTTCAAAAACTCCACACTTAGAAGAATTTCCAAGTGAAACCAGTCAATGTTAGCCTATGAAGGTAATTCAAGTTACCGGTAAGTACGGTTAAAATTACTTTTCAGGATTAGTACTGGGCTGAAAGATGCAGCACTGAGGTCTCTCCTGATAACAGGTGAGTAAATCGGAATTCGTATTTCGGCTGATTTTAGAGGAATATTTTAAAGTTCCAAAACTCCACACTTAGAAGAATTTCCAAGTGAAACCAGTCAATGTTAGCCTATGGAAGGAAATTCAAGTTACTGGTAAGTACGGTTAAAATTACTTTTCAGGACCAGTACTGGGCTGAAAGATACAGCACTGAGGTCTCTCCTTATAACAGGTGAGTAAATCGGAATTCGTATTTCGGCTGATTTTAGAGGAATATTTGTATGTTTCAAAAATCAACACTTAGAAACTTTTTCAGCAAAAAGCAGGCAATGATATCCTATGGAAGGAAATTCAAGTTACTGGTAAGTACGGTTAAAATTACTTTTGAGGATCAGTACTGGGCTGAAAGATGCAGCACTGAGGTCTCTCCTGATAACAGGTGAGTAAATCGGAATTCGTATTTCGGCTGATTTTAGAGGAATATTTTAAAGTTCCAAAACTCCACACTTAGAAGAATTTCCAACTGAAACCAGTCAATGTTAGCCTATGAAGGAAATTCAAGTTACCGGTAAGTACGGTTAAAATTACTTTTCAGGACCAGTACTGGGCTGAAAGATGCAGCACTGAGGTCTCTCCTGATAACAGGTGAGTAAATCGGAATTCGTATTTCGGCTGATTTTAGAGGAATATTTGTATGTTTCAAAAATCAACACAGAAACTTTTTCAGCAAAAAGCAGGCAATGATATCCTATGGAAGGAAATTCAAGTTACTGGTAAGTACGGTTAAAATTACTTTTGAGGATCAGTACTGGGCTGAAAGATGCAGCACTGAGGTCTCTCCTGATAACAGGTGAGTAAATCGGAATTCGTATTTTGGCTGATTTTAGAGGAATATTTTAAAGTTCCAAAACTCCACACTTAGAAGAATTTCCAAGTGAAACCAGTCAATGTTAGCCTATGGAAGGAAATTCAAGTTACTGGTAAGTACGGTTAAAATTACTTTTCAGGACCAGTACTGGGCTGAAAGATACAGCACTGAGGTCTCTCCTGATAACAGGTGAGTAAATCGGAATTCGTATTTCGGATGATTTTAGAAGAATATTTGCACAATGGTGAAGGGAGGGGCGGGGCCTGAGGTGACATCTGTGCAAACGCGCCCCGTGGCGCGTTTTAAGTTGGGGGATTAAGTCCCCTTGAATCCTGAGGGTCCCTAGGGGCCAACTAGCCCACCAGGAACCTCCAATATGCGCCAGGGGCTGCGTTGCAGAGACGTGTAGAGAGGCCACACCCTTTTACACCTCTCTGCAACGCAGCTCTGTGGCGCTTTCTGGATGTACCTGTTGGGCTAGTTGGCCCCCAGGGACCCTCAGGATTGAAGGGATTTAATTCCCCATCTTAAAACGCGCCACGGGGCCTGTTTGCACACATGTCACCTGAAGCCCCGCCCCTCCCTTCACCACTGTGCAAACGCGCCCGTGGCGCGTTTTAAGTTGGGGATTAAGTCCCTTGAATCCTGAGGGTCCCCGGAGTCCAACTAGCCCACCATATACCTCCAAAAGCGCCACAGAGCTGCGTTGCAGAGAGGTGTAAAAGGGGTGTGGCCTCTCTACACGTCTCTGCAACGCAGCCCCCTGGCGCATATTGGAGGTTCCTGGTGGGCTAGTTGGCCCCCAGGGACCCCCAGTATTCAAGGGGAATTCGTTCCCCCTCTGCAAACGCGCCAGGGGCGCGTTTGCAGAGTGGTGAAGGAAGGGGCGGGGCCTGCGGGCCCGATCGTTTAAAAAAAAAAAATTTTCCCCTGAAGGGGGCTGTGTGGCCCCCCTTCCTTTTTCTGTTTTTGGGCCCTGGGGACCCCATCCCCCAGGGCCTTAACCCTTTTTTTTTAATTTAATTTAAAAAAAAAAACGGGAAGGGGGCCGCGTGGCCCCCTTCCCTGGGCCTGTATTGGCCCCGGGGACCCCATCCCCGGGGCATGGCCTTTTTTATTTTCTTGGGAGGGGGCTGCGTGGCCCCCTCCTCAGGCCATTTAAGGCCCCGGGGACCCCATCCCCCGGGGCCGGCCTTTCCATTTTTTTTTTTTTTTTTTTTTTTGGGGAGGGGGGCCGCGTGGCCCCCCTCCTGGGCCACTACTTGCCCCGGGGACCCCATCCCCAGGGCTAGCCCTCTCCGTTGGGGACTGTGGGGGTCCCCAATCCCCCACAGTCCCGCCGGCTCCCCACGTCCCTTGGGAGCCGGCATTGCTGTTCCACATGGGGAGCAGCTGACATGCTGCTCCCCATGTGGAAAAGCAATCGGCTTTGGATATTGGAAGAGAGAGCAGGTTTCCCTGCTCTCTCTTCCAATATCCAAAGCAGTTTGCTATGGCAGGACGGGAGCCGCGAGGCTCCGTCCTGCCATAGCAAACTACAGTGTCCCGGGGGTAGGCACCCCGGGACACTGCAGGAGCCGGCCCTGGGGGTGGCGGTCCCCAGGGCCATCAAGGGCTCCAGGAGGGGGGCCGCGCGGCCCCCTCCCTACATCAGCACAGCCCCGGGAGGTGGTGGTCCCCGGGCTTCGGGGTCCAAAACGGACCCCCATTTTAATTTGTTAGTGCCCCGGGGAGGTGGCGGTCCCGGGGCGTGTGGGGGCTGGAGCCCCCACACAGGTTGTTTAATTTTTTTTTAAAAAGCCCCGGGGAGGTGGTGGTCCCCGGGGCTGCGGGAGGGCTCAGAGCCCTCCCGCACCATTTTAAAAGAAAGCCCCGGGGGTGGCGGTCCCCGGGGCTTGGGGGCCCTTTGAGGCCCCCCACACATAAAATTAAACCCCCACCATGCCCCCGGGACTTGGGCCACCCGGGGGCAAAATACAATCGAAGCGCGGAGACCGCGCTCGATCTTTCGGCAGGATTCGCGTACCCTGAGCGCATCCTGCCGATTTAAAAAAAAAAAAAAATTCTGCCCAGGGGTCCTTGTGGGACCCCTGAGCAAACCTAGGGGTCAGGGTGTTTCTACCCTGCCCCCTTTGTGCGCTTTGCGCACTTGTTTCTGTCCCTCGGTTCTACCGAGGGACAAAATGGCTGCCAACATTTCCTGAATCGGAATGTTGACAGCCAGCTGACAGCCAATTAACATGCAGCTCGTGATCGGAACGGTGCGCGCAGGGTGCGCTCAGGGTGCGCGAATCCTCCGTGCCCATAGATACTTTTGATTTTCTCAGCAATTACTGAACGGATTTACACCATTTAACAAAAAGGGTTCTTTCTGAACCAAGAACTACCTCTTTGCCAAATTTGGTGTAATTCCGTTCAGCAGTTCGGGCTGTAGCCGTGTCTAAAGTTTCCTATGGAAAAATGCATGGGGAAAACGCGTTTTGGGACCCCCTTTTTCTCGGCCCCCGCTTGACGTATCACCCCGAGACTTTCAGGGTAGGAGCGGACCGGAGCGCCCCACAAAGTTTGAAAATTTCGCGAAGATACGTCAACCGGCAAGAGAGTTATTTCAAATAGAATGTCGCGGATTTCCTATGGATAATAGGTTGTAACTATAACTATCTACTGGCGACCGCCAGTAGATAATATATATATATATATATATAATACCAAACCCATGGAGAGTCGGTTATTGAACTGATGCCTGCGGGGCATCTTTGTGTAATATCCGGCGGCTGCGACGAGGTTAATTTTGGTACACGGTTGTTTAATTGGTGAGGTCGATGAGGGAGTGACAGGCCCTAGAGGGCTTGATTACAGAACGGCATGGTGTCCGAAAGCAAGAACTATTCAGCTTTAAAATCTGCTGCTCTTCTATTGGCCAATAATACACCAATGGCTAAGGTGGATATGTACAAATGCCCAAACGAACACTCTGTACCATTAATGAGCGAGCTTCAGCATTGTAAACTGCAGCATTGAGAAAGGCGATACACGACGAAACGCGTCTGCGGAGGAGGTGCTGGAAATAAAGAGCTTCTGTACAGTCCCGTGAGTGCTCCTATTCGTGTTGAGTTGCTGTGTAGCATAAGTGAGGTCCCACCCTCACTCTAAGGATATAGCACCCGTCCTGAGTTCGGAGATCAAGGTGGGAGTGGAAAGTGATGGAATTTGAACTCCTAAACCGCCGCCGACAAGACTTTCCCATCGACTATGGAGAAGTCGTGGGTTATACAAACCATGGAGAGTCGGTTATTGAACTGACGCCTGCGGGGCATCTTTGTGTAATATCCGGCGGCTGCGAAGAGAGAAATATTGGCACACGGTTTGGTTGGTTGGTGAGGTTGACGTGGGAGTGACAGCCCATAGACGGCTTGATTACGGAACAACATGGTGTCCGAAAGCAAGAACTATTCAGCTTGAAAATCTGCTGCTCTCCTATTCGCCAATAATACACCAATGGCTAAGGTGGACATGTACAAATGCCCAACCGAACATTCTGTACCATTAATGAGCGAGCTTCAGCATTGCAAACTCCAGCTTTGAAAAAGGCGATACACGCCGAAACGCGTCTGCGGAGGAGGTGCTGGAAATAAAGAGCTTCTGTACAGTCCCGTGAGTGCTCCTATTCGTGTTGAGTTGCTGTGTAGCATAAGTGAGGTCCCACCCTCACTCTAAGGATATAGCACCCGTCCTGAGTTTGGAGATCGAGGTGGGAGTGGAAAGTCATGGAATTCAAACTCCTGAACCGCCACAGACTAGACTTTCCCGTCGACCATGGAGAAGTCCTGGGTTATACAAATCCATGGAGAGTCGGTTATTGAACTGACGCCTGCGGGGCATCTTTGTGTAATATCCGGCGGCTGCGAAGAGGGAAATATTGGTACACGGTTTGGTTGGTTGGTGAGGTTGACGTGGGAGTGACAGCCCATAGATGGCTTGATTACAGAACGGCATGGTGTCCGAAAGCAAGAACTATTTGGCTTGAAAATCTGCTGCTATCCTATTGACCAATAATACACCAATGGCTAAGGTGGACATGTACAAATGCCCAACCGAACACTCTGTACCATTAATGAGCGAGCTTCAGCATTGTAAACTCAAGCTTTGAAAAAGGCGATACACGCCGAAACGCGTCTGCGGAGGAGGTGCTGGAAATAAAGAGCTTCTGTGCAGTCCCGTGAGTGCTCCTATTCGTGTTGAGTTGCTGTGTAGCATAAGTGAGGTCCCACCCTCACTCTAAGGATATAGCACCCGTCCTGAGTTCGGAGATCGAGGTGGGAGTGGAAAGTCATGGAATTCAAACTCCTGAACCGCCACCGACAAGAATTTCCTGTCAGCTATGGAGAAGTCCTCGGTTATACAAACCCATGGAGAGTCGGTTATTGAACTGATGCCTGCGGGGCATCTTTGTGTAATATCCGGCGGCTGCGATGAGGGAAATATTGGTACATGGTTGGTTGGTTGGTGAGGTCAACGAGGGAGGGACAGCCCATAGAGGGCTTGATTACGGAACGGCATGGTGTCTGAAAGCAAGAACTATTCAGCTTGAAAATCTGCTGCTCTCCTATTGGCCAATAATACACCAATGGCTAAGGTGGACATGTACAAATACCCAACCGAACACTCTGTACCATTAAAGAGCGAGCTCCAGCATTGTAAACTCCAGCATTTAAAAAGGCGATACATGCCGAAACGCGTCTGCGGAGGAGGTGCTGGAAATAAAGAGCTTCTGTACAATCCCGTGAGTGCTCCTATTCGTGTTGAGTTGCTGTGTAGCGTAAGTGAGGTCCCACACTCACTCTAAGGATATAGCACCCGTCCTGAGTTCGGAGATCAAGGTGGGAGTGGAAAGTGATGGAATTTGAACTCCTGAACCGCCGCCGACAAGACTTTCCCGTCGACTGTGGAGAAGTCGTGGGTTATACAAACCCATGGAGAGTCGGTTATTGAACTGACGCCTGCGGGGCATCTTTGTGTAATATCCGGCGGCTGCGAAGAGGGAAATATTGGTACACGGTTTGGTTGGTTGGTGAGGTTGACGTGGGAGTGACAGCCCATAGATGGCTTGATTACGGAACGGCATGGTGTCCGAAAGCCAGAACTATTCAGCTAGAAAATCTGCTGCTCTCCTATTGGCCAATAATACACCAATGGCTAAGGTGGACATGTACAAATACCCAACTGAACATTCTGTAACATTAATAAGTGAGCTCCAGCATTGTAAACTCCAGCATTGAAAAAGGCGATACTTGCCGAAACGCGTCTGCGGAGGAGGTGCTGGAAATAAGGATCTTCTGTACAATCCCGTGAGTGCTCCTATTCGTGTTGAGTTGCTGTGTAGCATAAGTGAGGTCCCACCCTCACTCTAAGGATATAGCGCTCATCCTGAGTTCAGAGATCGAGGTGGGAGTGGAAAGTGATGGAATTCGAACTCCTAAACCGCCGCAGACAAGACTTTCCCATCGACTATGGAGAAGTCGTGGGTTATACAAACCCATGGAGAGTTGGTTATTGAACTGACGCCTGCGGGGCATCTTTGTGTAATATCCGGCAGCTGCGACGAGGGAAATATTGGTACACGGTTTGGTTGGTGAGGTCGACGAGGGAGTGACAGCCCATCGAGGGCTTGATTACGGAACGGCATGGTTTCCGAAAGCAAGAACTATTCAGCTTGAAAATCTGCTGCTCTCCTATTGGCCAATAATACACCAATGGCTAAGGTGGACATGTACAACTACCCAACCGAACACTCTGTACCATTAATGAGCTAGCTCCAGCATTGTAAACTCCAGCATTGAAAAAGGCAATACACGCCGAAACGCGTCTGCGGAGGAGGTGGTGGAAATAAATAACTTCTGTACAGTCCCGTGAGTGCTCCTAGTCGTGTTGAGTTGCTGTGTAGAATAAGTGAGGTCCCACCCTCACTCTAAGGATATAGCACCCGTCCTGAGTTCGGAGATCGAGGTGGGAGTGGAAAGTGATGGAATTCGAACTCCTGAACCGCCGCCGACAAGACTTTCCCGTCGACTATGGAGAAGTCGTGGGTTATACAAACCCATGGAGAGTCGGTTATTGAACTGACGCCTGCGGGGCATCTTTGTGTAATATCCGGCGGCTGCGACGAGGGAAATATTGGTACACGGTTGTTTGGTTGGTGAGGTCGACGAAGGAGTGACAGCCCATAGAGGGCTTTATTACGGAACGGCATGGTGTCCGAAAGCAAGAACTATTCAGCTTGAAAATCTGCTGCTCTTCTATTGGCCAATAATACACCAATGGCTAAGGTGGACATTTACAAATACCCAACCGAACACTCTGTACCATTAATGAGCGAGCTCCAGCATTGTAAACTCCAGCATTGAAAAAGGTGATACACGCCGAAACTCGTCTGCAGAGGAGGTGCTGGAAATAAAGAGCTTCTGTACAATCCTGTGAGTGCTCCTATTCGTGTTGAGTTGCTGTGTAGCATAAGTGATGTCCCACCCTCACTCTAAGGATATAGCACCCGTCCTGATTTCGGCTCCAGTATAGAGCACCGTCAACACCAGCGATACTCTAAATTCGCTCACCTCAAATGTCTGAGTTTCAGGGGTTGCTTTTATTCATTTCAGGTTGGCTTGGTTGGTATTTTACCAATTCAAAGCTGTAATACTGCGCCTGGAGTGGTAAAAGGCTGTTGTCATTTTACATCTCGGCATGGATAGCACTGTGCTAGTCCTATGCTTACACACTTTGCAGTAGAAGTGCAAAAGACTTTATCCCTTTCTATCTCGGCGTGGATGGCACTGTGCTAATCCTACACTTAAAGCCTTTGATAGAAAATTTGAGGTGAGCAAATTTAGTACATCAGACTCCTTAATTGTAACAATTTAAATTTAAGATTCACTGGTGAGATCAGCTCCACCGTGGTCAATTTTCTGGGCCTGAAGGTATTTGTGAGAGATAACAAGGTCCAATCGGCACTATACAGGAAGCCTACAGCAGGAAACTCTGTATTGCAAGCTAAAAGCAGCCACCCTGTAATCTAATAAATAGTATCCCATATGGAGAACTCTTAAGGATAAAAAGGAATAGCTCGAGGGAGGAAGACTTTCATAAATATGCACAGGAGAGTATACTCAGATTTGAAGTGAGGGGGTATCAAAAGAGAGTTTTAAAAATAGCTATGAAAAGAGTACAGGATAAGAACAGAACAGATCTTTTGAAGGAAGAGCCTAAGATCAAAAAGATCGATGTGTAAGATAACTTCCGACTGATCACAAATTTTTCAAATGCAGCCAGTCAAGTGAGAAAAATAATACAGGCAAACTGGCGTATACTCAAGTCTGATGTAGTGATAGGACAGGATTTACCATCTTATCCCTCTTTGACCTTCTGAAAGACACGCTCTATTAAAGACCAGTTACTGGGGAGTTATCTACCTCCAACTAAATTGCAGAAAAGTTTATAACAAATACCGGGTTTTTACCCTTGTGGCAAATACAAGGCCTGTGCCAATCGCAATAAAGTTACTTCGTATACGATTCAAGGCTTACGGGACCCGGTTCGCATAACAAAGTTTATGAATTGTAATACACCTTATGTAGTGTATTGCCTAATTTGCCCATGTAACCTTAGGTACGTGGGAAGCACGATTCACACTGCAAAGATACGTATTCTTGAGCATCAAAGAGCGATTAATACAAGAGATTCCAGTTGCCCAGTCGCTAGACATTTTCAGACCCATCATCAGAGCAATAGGAATCTGCTCATATATTTTAGTATTGATCATGTACCACAAGACATAAAGGTGGTGACAGGGAGAAAAAATTACGTAGATTAGAATCACGGTATATATTGGACATGTTAACAAAATCACCTTTAGGACTGAATAGTGGGGAAGAGCTAGGGGTGCACCTATAATTTAGAATTTGGAAGGGCAGGAAAAGGACGAACCAGACAAATGAAGTAGCTAGGGGACGTCTACAAGGCTATATGAATGAAATAATTTACAATAATCAGCTGATTATGATAGCCCATCGAGGGCTGAATTATGATACTCGGTAATTTTTGTGCCATTGACATATACAATGTAAATAAACATCGTATGCCTTAGCCCATCCAGGGCGGAATTATGTAAATGATATAAGGAGATTGAATAGCTGAATGTCCCAGATAATTAACAATAACATAGAATTGAGTAGGATTACATACTCGCTTACATTCTGGTTATTCTAACCGCCATTTGGTGGTGTTTGTTTTGTTTATGATTTAGCAATAAAATGTACGAAAGTAGATGTGTCCCATTTAGGGGAAAAGAGGCCTGAAAGCCAGTGTTTAACTTCAGAGTCAGAGCAAACATAAGTTACTGGGAGTCATAAAATGCAACTTACCTGACCGAAATTCATCTTCAATTAAACAAGGCAGTGTCAGCCTAGATTAATAAAGACGACGTGAGAGGATGTGGCAATAATTCGGAAGTGAAAAATAAAACAACAATTTAAATGGACTACATATCCCAGAATGCCCTTATAGGTGTAAAGCCATGACAGTCACAGTGTAAACAGACTATACCACCATGAAGAAGACATGAAGTCGAAACGCGTAGTGGTTTCTGATGCTTTTAAACCTGACGAATAAATGAAGTTCACCGAAGGCAGCTTTCAGGAGTGCAGCGTCTTCTTTCTGGCAAGCAAAATATGAGGGTCTTGGTCTTAACCCTAACGCTGGCACCAGCAGTTAGAGCGCGCTGCTTTTTGACCATGTTGGTGTGTGATATATATATATATATATATATATATATATATATATATATATATATATCTACTGGCGGTCGCCAGTAGATAGTTATAGTTAGGACCTATTTTCCATAAGAAATCCGCGACATTCTATTTGAAATAACTCTTGCGTCGGTTGACGAATCTTCGCGAAATTTTCAAACTTTATGGCCCGCTCCGGTCCGCTCCTACCCTGAAAGTCTCAGGGTGATTCGTCAAGCGGGGGCCGAGAAAAAGGGGGTCCCAAAACGTGTTTTCCCCATTCATTTTCCCATAGGAAACTTTAGACACGGCTACAGCCTGAACTGCTTAACGGAATTACACCAAATTTGGCAAAGAGGTAGTTCTTGGTTCAGAAAGAACCCTTTTTGTTAAATGGTGTAAATCCGTTCAGTAGTTGCTGAGAAAATCAAAAGTAAAAGTACATATATATCTATGGCCGCGTCGGATTCGCGCACCCTCCCGATCACGAGCTGTCTGCTAATTGGCTGTCAACACTCCAAACCAGGAAGTGTTGGCAGCCATCTTGTTCCTCGGTAGAACCGAGGAACAAGAAAGCAGTAAAAAAAGTGCGCAAAACGCACAAAGGGGGCAGGGTAGAAACACCCTGACCCCCTAGGTCTGCTCAGGGGTCCCACAAGGACCCCCTGGGCAAAAAAAAGCATTTTTTTTTTTAAATCGGCAGGATGCGCTCAGGGTGCGCGGATCCTGCCGATAAAAAATCGAAGCGCGATCTCCGCGCTTCGATGTTAATTTGCCCCCGGGTGGGCCAAGTCCCGGCGGCATGCTGGGGGTGTTTATTTTATGTATGGGGGCCTCTAAGGGCCCCCAAGCCCCGGGACCACCACCCCCGGGGCTTTATCATAAATGGTGCGGGAGGGCTCTGAGCCCTCCTGCAGCCCCGGGACCGCCACCTCCCCGGGCTTTTTTTTTGTTTGTTTTAAAACCTGTGTGGGGGGCTCCAGCCCCACCACACGCCCGAGACCACCACCTCCCGGGGCACTAAGAAAATTGAAAATGGGGGTCCGTTTTGGACCCCCAAGCCCCGAGGACCACCACCTCCCCGGGGCTTTCAAAATGTAGGGAGGGGGCCGCGCGGCCCCCTCCTGGAGCCCTTGATGGCCCTGGGGACCACCACCCCCAGGGCCGGCTCCTGCAGTGTCCCGGGTGCCTACCCCGGGACACTGCTGTTTGCTATGACAGGACGGGAGCCTCGCGGCTCCCGCCCTGTCATAGCAAACTTGGTTTGCATTTTGAAAGAGAGGCAGGAAACCTGCTCTCTCTTTCAAAATGCAAACCAATTGCTTTTCCACATGGGGAGCAGCATCTTAGCTGCTCCCCATGTGGAAAAGCAATGCCGGCTCCCATAGGACGCGGGAGCCAGGCGGGACTGTGGGGGATTGGGGACCCCCACAGTCCCCAACCAGAGGCCAGGCCCCGGGGATGGGGTCCCCAGGGCCATAAGTGGCCCAGGAGGGGGGCCACGCAGCCCCCTCCCCAAATAAAAAAAATAATAATAATAAAAAAAATAAGGGCAAGGCCGGCCCCAGGGGATGGGGTCCCCGGGGCCTTAAATGGCCTGAGGAGGGGGCCACGCAGCCCCCTCCATATTTTTTATTTAAAAAACAGGGCATGCCCCGGGGATGGGGTCCCCGGGGCCAATAGAGGCCCAAGGAAGGGGGCCACGCGGCCCCCTTCCCGTTTTTTTTTTTTTTAAATAAAACAAAAAAATGCTCAGGCCCCGGGGGATGGGGTCCCCGGGGCCAAAAGTGGCTGAGGGAAGGGGGCCACGCAGCCCCCTCCCATAAAAAAAAAAATAATAAATTTTAAAAACGGCATCGTGCCGGAGGCCCCGCCCCTCCCTGCAGTACTTTGCAACGCGCCCCCTGGCGCGTTTTAAGAAGGAAGTAATTCCCCTTGAATACTGGGGTCCCTGAGGCCAACTAGCCCACCAGGAACCTCCAGTATGCGCCAGGGGCTGCTTTGCAGAAAGGTGTACAGAGGCCACGCCCCTTTTACACCTCTCTGCAACACAGCTCTGTGGCGCTTAATGGAGGTAGCTGGTGGGCTAGTTGCACCCCAGGGACCCTCAAAATTCAAGGGAGTTAATCCCCGACTTAAAACGCGCCACGGGGCGCGTTTGCACAGTGGTGAAGGGAGGGGCGGGGCCTGAGGTGACATGTGTGCAAACAGGCCCCGTGGCGCGTTTTAAGATGGGGAATTAAATCCCCTTCAATCCTGAGGGTCCCTGGGGCCAACTAGCCCAACAGGTACATCCAGAAAGCGCCACAGAGCTGCGTTGCAGAGAGGTGTAAAAAGGGGTGTGGCCTCTCTACACGTCTCTGCAACGCAGCCCCTGGCGCATACTGGAGGTTCCTGGTGGGCTAGTTGGCCCCTAGGGACCCTCATGATTCAAGGGGACTTAATCCCCAACTTAAAACACGCCACGGGCGCGTTTGCACAGATGTCACCTCAGGCCCCGCCCCTCGCTTCACCATTGTGCAAATATTCCTCTAAAATCTGCCGAACTACGAATTCTGATTTACTCACCTGTTATCAGGAGAGACCTCAGTGCTGCATCTTTCAGCCCAGTACTAATCCTGAAAAGTAATTTTAACCGTACTTACCAGTAACTTGAATTTCCTTCCATAGGATATCATTGCCTGCTTTTGCTGAAAAAGTTTCTAAGTGTTGATTTTTGAAACATACAAATATTCCTCTAAAATCAGCCGAAATACGAATTCCGATTTACTCACCTGTTATCAGGAGAGACCTCAGTGCTGTATCTTTCAGCCCAGTACTGGTCCTGAAAAGTAATTTTAACCGTACTTACCAGTAACTTGAATTTCCTTCCATAGGCTAACATTGACTGGTTTCACTTGGAAATTCTTCTAAGTGTGAAGTTTTGGAACTTTAAAATATTCCTCTAAAATCAGCCGAAATACGAATTCCGATTTACTCACCTGTTATCAGGAGAGACCTCAGTGCTGCATCTTTTAGCCCAGCACTGACCCTGAAAAGTAATTTTAACCGTACTTACCAGTAACTTATATTTTCTTCCATAGGAATCCATTGTCTGGTTTTCAGCAGAAAAGTTTCAAAGTGTCGATTTTCACAAACTACAAATATTCCTTAAAAATCGCCTGTATGACTTAAACGCATTCTTTCAACTGTTTACAGGAGATGCACCAGTGCTGGATCCAGGATCCAACACTGAGTAAGAAAAAGTAACGATAACAGTTTTTACCTGCTAAGTGAATTTCCTTCCATAGGATAACATTGGTGATTCTATGAGTAAAAGTTTCAAAGTGTCAACTTTTAAAATACAATAATATTCCTTAAAAATCACTACTGTAACCAAAACGCTTTTACTCAACTGTTTACAGGAGATGTCCCAGGACTGAATCTAGGATCCAGTCCTGTGGTTAGAAAAGTAATCCATAAAGTAACTAATTGCATTTAACTAGAAATTCACATTGAGCTGAATGTTGCATTGTGTTTGAAAATGTGTTGCCCATTGCAACAACTGTAACTACTGTACTTAAAAGTCTATTGCCTATGTGCAAAGTATTTAAACTAAAGTAATTCATTCTGAGAAAGTATTTTTTGTAATGTATAATGTAATTACAATGTAATTTAAAAAATAAAATATGTAAAAAAATTGTTTCTAAAAATGTAGTAAATCAGTATGAAAAAAATAAATATAACAATTAATACATTTAAAAATTGTCATTTACAAAACCTTTGAAATTCACTGAAAAAACCGTAGGTTTCAGACATGTTATAGTTAGGAATTAGCATTTAAAAAACCTTTGAAATTCACTGAAAAAACCATAGGTTTCAGACACGTTATAGTTAGAAATTAGCATTTAAAAAACCTTTGAAATTCACTGAAAAAACCATAGGTTTCAGGCACGTTATAGTTAGAAATTTGCATTTAAAAAACCTTAGAAATTCACTGAAAAAACCATAAGGTTTTAGGGACAGTTATAGTTAGTTGGACATTGCACTCGTACAAAACCCGTGAAATTCCCCGTTATAGTTAGTTCAGGTAACTATAACTCGCGCCCCGCAATGCACTGCTGATGACGTCACATATTACATCACTCATGACATGGTCAGTGACATCACTGATGACATCACTGATGACATCACTGATGACATCATCCATGTGAGAATTTAATGCATCTTCTCACACCCTAATATAAGTTTTGAAACACCCACTCTAAATTACAGACTGCCATTCTCAAAACCATACACACTCCAATACCAATAAGTACATACCCACTCACTGAATCTTAGGTCTACACACACACACATCTACTCACTCACCCGTACAGTCACTCATACTTACAATCACTCAGTACAGGACTATCATATGCACTCATACACCTATATAAACACTCACACAACACAACTCATCCATAGAGGTACTCACACACCTAGTCAGTCATGCAAATAATTAATCACACTCCAATTTACTCACCTATACAGTTATACACACCAGCTCACTTACTCATAAAAATACTAGCACATTCTTACGCTCCTATGCAATCACTGATGCAAGCACACACTCATCCATATAGCCACTCTCACAATCACACACTCTCACTTATAGCCATTTATATACTCCAACACACATATATACTGCCTTTCACATAAGTAGTTACTCATACATGTACCACTGAGATATACATTCAATCACTAACACACCCATACACACACTCACCCACCCATACAGTCCATCACAGACGCACTCTTGAAACCATGCACCCAGTGAATCACCCACTCACACATCTATGCACAGAGTCACACTCACCCCACCCACACAAACACTGAGGCACCCATACAGATACTCAGAGAACCAATCCATAACCCATATAGACACTCATTTAGCTAGTCAGAAACCCATGCAGCTGCTTACACAACAACAGACAGACGGACACAGACATTCACACAGTTTAGTCACTCAGCCATGCATCCAGTAAGATACGTTTAATCACTCACTTATAGACTCAGTCACGCACCTACTAAATCATCCATTCAGACACTTATACACCCACTCATTCTTCAATACGCCTTTCCCTATATATATTAAACATATTTAAACTTTACACAAACACAAAGTCACTGGATGATGTCATCAGTGATGTCATCAGTGATGTCATTTGAGATGTATGAGTGACTGTACGGGTGAGTGAGTGGATGTGTGTGTGTAGACCTAAGAATCAGTGAGTGGGTATGTGGTTATTGGTGTTGGAGTGTCTATGGTTTTGCGAATGGCAGTCTGTAATTTAGAGTGGGTGTATCAAAGATTATATTAGGGTGTGAGGAGGTGCATCAGATTATCACGTGGATGATGTCATCAGTGATGTCATTTGAGATGTCATCAGTGATGTCATCAGTGATGTCACTGACCATGTCATGAGTGATGTAATATGTGACGTCACCAGCAGTGCATTGCGGGGGCGCGAGTTATAGTTACCTGAACTAACTATAACGGGGGAATTTCACGGGTTTTGTACGAGTGTAATGTCCAACTAACTATAACTGTCCCTAAAACCTTATGGTTTTTTCAGTGAATATATATATATATATATATATATATATATATATATATAATATATATATATATATATATTTTTATACAAAAGACCACCAGTTCGAAGCTGCACTCCAAATCGGACTCAGTGAAGGCAATACGGCTTCTCTGCCCTCGGAAATTGTAATCTGCCTTACGCGTTTCGGAGCCTTTCCGCTCCTTGCTCACAGGCATGCATGGAACCAAGACTCCGGCTGGAGTCGAAACGCGTCGTTTTTGTGCCCACAGTATAATTGCATATTGAAAAACTGCTACCGGCGTGGCTCGTAATCCTTCACCACGGAATCAGGGGTGAGAGAAATCCTGATATATATATATATATATATATATATAAAAAACACATTTCCCATAGTTCACAGTGCTGAATTTATTTGCAGGATATTTAAATTCCCTAAAGAATAAAGAAGCTACACACAGAATTCAATCTTTCTTTCAGTGCTGGTGAAGAACAATCACAATGACATTGCTGCTCTTAGACAATGTTTTTAATTTCCATACAATGTGCTTTCCATTTAAAATTTGATATGTAATACACATGTTGCATAAAATAAGTTGTAAATATTATCATATTATCCCCAGCCAAAAAACAAATTTCTCCAAACATTGGCAGACATATTGTAGGCTTGGGAATACTAATCAAATTGCGATTAACTGCTCTAAATCTTTGTAAAGATTCCTGTATCAATTAAAAAATCATGTAATCGGAAAAATGCATAACAAATAAAATGTGTAATATGGTCATGAATTGCCATCTCTGGGTCAAGGAAATATTAATAAACCACTGGGTATCCTGGTTTGAAAATGTCACCAGAACCCTTCGATGCAATATAGGCCTGTATTACACAGTTACCCGTTATGTTTTATATCAGGTTTCTCCAACAGGTAGCTCGTGAGCTACTGGTAGCTCTCTAGCTATCTGTGCGTAGCTCTCCTGTGTGAAGACCAGTCTACTAAATTAGCAGCTTTTGCTTGGTTGAATTAATATACATATACCAAAATAGAAAATGTATATTCCTAAGGAAAGTATGTTTATTTTCAGAACTCATAAGCTGATATTTGAAGAAAAATGGCTGAATTTCCAAAATATATTTAAAGCTGATATTTGAGTGACGAATCAAGTGGCATTGGAGAGGCTTTTTTCAAATTGTATTACCTAGGTGCCAGAGGCACTGCAGCTATGGCTGTTATGTTTTACCCATGTACAGTCATTACATATTGACAGAGACTTGTTTACATTACTGCTGGCAATCATGCCTGATGCACTGAGGTGATCGTAAATAGTAATCTTGCATATGGTGGCCACTAATATAATATTTGCCGTCAGTATTACAACACTAATACTATTAGTAGCTCTTGATGAGTTTCATTGAAAGTAAGTAGCTCTTATTACAGAAAAGGTTGGAGACCCCTGTTTTATATAGATATGTAACTCAAACTTTCCAAAAGAACCATATGTTACGCATTTTTTTTAACAATGTGCGGGCAGTTTCTGTGCCAGAAATGATTTGTTTTGAAGCATCTACATGAACCAGAAATCACTAATTTGAAACTCTGGGACTTCACGGTTACGCTGGGTCACTGACCCCTTCACCCACTGCCTTCCGGCATCAACAAAAGATAACCCTCTGCTTATCCGTGCTGGAGGAGGAAGATGCCATTTCTGCAGGTTTTTCTCTGTCACCCGGGGTGGGGGGCTCGCTGAACACTTTATCTCGAGCCGCAGGCCTCGGCTGCAGACTTCCAAGGGAGCGAAAATCTCCCACCGATTTACATTTTACAACAGCATGCGAAAGCTCAAATGGCTTAGGGCCAACAGAGCTTTGGGGGATGCTGATTTCTCCCCAAAAGTGGGCTCTGTGGGAATTTCTGAGAGAGAAAATAACATTGTAGTAACGTGGAGGGGGAAAAACGCATTTCATGAGTAGCACAGGCTCACTCACGTGCTTCACTGTTCATTCGGAAGTGACTGTTACTAAAATAAGTACTGATGCTACTTTCCACACCTTTCTTAGTGTCAGACAACAATTGGGAGATAAACCCATAATACCGCATGTTTTCTGATGTTACTTGGTGCACAGAATATGCTCAATTGACCGGCACGATTTGTGTGCAGGTATTACCACATATCCACTCTCTCATCACTCAAGAAGACTAATTTGCTCTATTAATTACAATTTCTAGGTGCAGAAATGCCACAAATGTGCACTTGGCTGGAACCCTGAGGTTGTAGTACTGAACATCAACTTTCAGAATATTTTGGTACAAGACTATGGGCCATATGTACGACGAAGTGGCGGAGTGTGTCGTTAGCCTCCTGGGCTTAACGACACGCTCCGCCACTTCGGAAACGCAAGGCTGCACCATATTTACAAGAATGTGGTGCAGCCTTGCGTTTCCCCCTGCGATGGCGCTAAGTTTAACAACTTAGCGCCAACGCAGGCACCCTTGCACCAGAGTGCAAGGGTGTCTGTGTGCAGGGGAGGATTGGTTATGTGTAGGAAGGTGTCCCTTCCTGCACATAAACAATCTAAAATGCCATTTTGTAACTTTCATGTGTGCTGCTTCATGCAGCACACATGAAAGTGACAAAATGGCATTTTAAAAGGTTTGTTTATGTACAGGAAGGGACACCTTCCTGTACATAAACAAACAATGGCATTTTGCTTTTTCCATGTGTGCTGCACAAGGCAGCACACATGGAAAAAGCAAAAACGAGGAGAAATAATGCATTTCTCCTCGTTTCGCACCTTAAGACCAGGGTTTTCCTGGTCTTAATTTTGGCGCTGCCTCATATTTACGCCACCCTTGTACATAGGGGGCAGCGTCAAATACAATGGGTGTTGCGGTGGAATGCCCACCACAACACCCACTGCATGCCCCTTTCACGCTAAACATAGCGTGAAAGGGTGTCTTATGTACAAGGCAGCGTTAAGCCACGTTAAGTGGCCTATTGCTGCCTTGTACATAAGGCAAAGCCCCTATCGCCACGGGAACGTCACAAAAAGTGACGTTCCCGTGGCGATAGGGGCTTGTACATATGCCCCTATGTGTACTCGCAGTTCACCATCTTTGTGGAAGCTCAAAACTTTCTCAACTCTTCCCAGTTGGGCTTTAGGGCAGGACACAGCACTGAATCCGCCCTCTTAGGAGTCACGGAACACCTGAGACGGCTCCTGGATGAGGGCGGCACAGCCGTGCTGATATTATTCAATCTCAGTGTGGCCTTCGACAGTGTGTCCCATTCCATCCTCCTTGAAAGGCTGATGACACTGGGTTTCCAGGGAATAGATTTAGCCTGAATGACCTAATTCCTGGAAGACCGCTCATTCTAGGTTTTTTCAGCCAGCGCAAGATCAAAGCTGCATGCCCTCACATCTGGTGCTCCCCAGGGCTCAGCCTTAAGCCTGATGTTTTTCAACATATACGCATACCCACCCACGGATGTTATGGAAAGCTGCAGACTAACCCTGTTCTCGTAGGCAGATGACACGCAAATTATCTTCTCCCTGTCATTGGCACAGTGATACAGCACCGTAGCTGTGAACCTGTGCTTGAGCAGGATCTCTACCTGGATTAGTAACAATGCTCTCAAGCTTAATGGCGAGAAGGCCAAGGTTATGGTCCTGGGCAAGAACCCTTGGTTATGGGGCCCTCAGCACTGGCCGGAGGCTCTCGGGAGTCTTACAAAATTGGCCCCCAAGGTAAAGAACCTTAGCTTCTGGTGGGATGAGAGTCTATCAATGAAGCCGCAGGTAGCCAAGGTGGCTTCAACGTGCTTTGCAGTGTTGAAGTGGGCAAAAAAGTTCATTGGCGTGATTCCACTGTCAGCCCAAAAAACAGTGATCCAAGCCTTGATTCTTTCAAGAATTGACTACAGGAACATCTTATATCTGGAAGCAGATAAGGCAGCCATTCGGCACCTATAAGTAATCCAGTATGCTGCAGCCAGACTCCCCTATCGCCTTCCGAAGTCTGCTTCTGTATCGAATCTTCTCAGCGAGCTCCACTGGCTGGCCATGGATAAGCAAATACAGTTTAAAGCCTTGTGCTACATGCACAAGGCTAGATCCGGCACAGGCCCACGTTACATTCAAGATCTGGTGGTGCCTTACTAGCCCACTCCCATGCTTCGATCACTCAAACAATCCCTCTGCAAAGTGCCTAGAATCTGCCTGGTGTGTATGGGAGGTCAGTCCTTCGTGTACGGACACCCACAGGTACTCCACCGCAGATCTCTTAGCTCTGGACCCCGTGTGCCACAACTGCTGACTCGCATCCCCTTGCCCCTCGCATCACCTGCCACTGATGCCAGTTCACCTGCAACCTAGGACCGCCTGCCCTCATAGAAGCCTATGCCATGCTCACCCTGCCAGCCGACACCACCCAGGAACCACTCCGATGCCTCCTGATAAAAGCCAGATTGCTCTGCAAACACACCACCAAAGTCTGGGATACCATCTCCACCCTCGCCCCCGACATGACCTTCATCACAAAGACATGGCTCACCCCCGAGTCAGCCCCGGACATCGCCACTGCGACGCCCAATGGCTACAAGGCGAAACACCGTGACCGCACCAACAAAAATGGAGGTGGCATCGCCATCATACACAAGGAATCAATCTGCTGCACCACCACAGAAGAAAAAACCGTGCTGATTATAGAACACCTGAATTTCCAATTCCACACCGATGACAAAACATCCTTCAAAGGCACCCCCACCTACAGACCCCCTGGACCACGAACCTGCCTCTGCGACACCATCACAGACTTCATCAGCCCACTCGCCATCGAACCCAAGCACTACATCTTCCTTAGAGACCTCAACTTCCACATGTATGACCCAACAGACACAAACTCCACCGACCTTCTGGAACGAATGGACAACATTGGCCTCACCCAGCTGGTCACAGACCCCACACACAGATGCAGGACGCACACTAGATCCTATCTTCATGTCCAGCAACAAAGTCAAATAAAGACATACCATGGAACTCACCTAGACTGATCACTCCTTCGTCCACTTCACCATCGCAGCACCTCCTCACGCCCCCAAACCTCCCTGCTCCTCCTTCCGCAGCTGGAGCAAAGTGACACAGCACCAGTGGACAGACGCCCTGAACACCACCCAGCCCGGCACCGCCACTAACCTGAAACAGGCAGTCGAAAATTTCAACACCTGGATCACCAACACCTACGACCAAGTCGCCCCCATCAAATGAGCCAAAACTCACAGATCCATCAAACAAGCCAGCTGGTACTCTCCGGAACTCAGAGCAATGAAACACAGCTGCAAACAACTAGAAAGAAGATTGCGCACCAGCAGAGAAGACACTGACCGAGCCACCTTCAAGTCAGCCCTCAACAAATACCACCATCAACTCAAGGACGCCGAAAAGGAGGCCTTTGCAGACCGCATTGAGGCTAGTGCCAACCACACCAAGGAACTCTTCACCATCGTCAGAGAGTTCTCCTGCCCAACAGCTACCGAAAACTCGACCCCTCCCTCATGGGAACTCTGCGACGCTCTAGCAAATCACTTCCACAACAAGATATCCACCATCTACAGGAACTTCGACCCCCAACCCACCGACCTCCTCAGCCTCCAAACTCTCATGGAAACCACCCCTGACCACCACCTCACCCCATGGGAGCAGCTCAACACACCGGACACCACAGCCATAATGAACTCCATCCACTCAGGAGCACCAACTGACCCATGACCCCACCACCTTTGCAACCTCGGAAGCGGCAAGATCAGCCACCAACTCACCACAATCCTCAATGCACCCATCACCACAGCCACCTTTCCCGATGCTTGGAAATGTGCTGAGGTTAGACCACTCCTCAAGAAACCCTCCGCAGACCCCAGCGACCTCCAGAACTACCGCCCCATCTCGCTGCTCCCATTTCCCACCAAAGTCCTGGAGAATGAATGAATGAATGAATGAATGAAGACATTTATATAGTGCACAGCTACTCAACAAGAGTGTCCCGGCGCTTCGAAAAGCCTTCTCGGCAACCCCACAGACCCCCCACCGATGCTAACGCGACAAGATGCTGCTAAGGGATGGGTGTTTATTGACGGAATAACCAGGTTTTAAGTAGTTTCCTAAACGTGGCTAAGTCCGTCACAGATCTCAGTGACATAGGGAGCGCGTTCCAGGCCTGTGCTCCTAAAAACCTGAAAGAGATGCCGCCAGACCGGGCATGAAATATTCTTGGGACAGAAGCCAGGTTCAGGGAGGAGGATCTCAGGGTTCTGGGTGGTGCGTATTGGGTAACTCTCCTACTGAGGTACCCCGCGCAACTCCTATGAAAAGACTTGAAGAATAGCACCAGGGCCTTGAACCTGATCCTCTTTTTCACTGGAAGCCAGTGAAGAGCTCTGAGATGTGTGGACATGTGAGTCCTTGGCTTCAGCATGAGAATAGCACTGGCCGATGCATTTTGGGCCACCTGCAAGCACCTGAGCAGGTATTCAGGGAGGCCCAGATACAGGACATTGACATAGTCCAATCTGGAAGTAACCAATGCCTGGACCACGGTCTTCCTACAGTCCAATGGCAGGAGTGGAAGAAATTTCCTCAGCATCCGTAGAAGGCCAAAGCAAGTTCCCACTCCTGATTGGACTTGGGCTCTCATGGATAGAGAATTATCTATCATAATGCCCAGATTTTTTACTGTTTGTTGTGCAGAGAGCGGAGGTGACATATCTTCCGGCCACCAGTGTCTCCATTCATCCGGAGGAGGGGAGCCAAAAAAAATGATTTCTGACTTCTCCGGGTTACATTTCAGTTGGTTAGTCCTTAACCATGCAAACACATTTGAGAGGCAGGTTTTGATCTTTCCTCCCTCAAAGCCCTTTCCCCTGTCACAGGTAAACAGGAGCTGCGTATCATCAGCATATGAGATGATTTTAGCACCGTACGCCAGTGATGCAAGAGGGGACATATACAAATTGAATAGCGTGGGGCTCAAAATGGAACCCTGCGGGACCCCGACATTCATATTAGGGATTCCAGCCGCAAAGAGAGGTGTCCATACCTCCTGGCCTCTATCTTCCAAGAAGGAAGAGAGCCATTTTAGAACAGAGCTGCCGATACCAAGAGTCTGCATCCTGTCCAAGAGCCTATTATGGGGAACAGTATCAAAGGCCGCTGACAGATCTAATAGGATCAGGATGGCTTTTCCACCCACATCAAGGCTCTCTTTGATGTGTTCAGAGACCCCTAACAATGTGGACTCAGTGCTATAGTTGGCTCTAAAGCCAGACTGACTGATATGTAAAAGGTTATTCGTTTCCACGTAGTCCATGATAACCGTATTTACATATTTCTCCAGGACCTTTGAAAATGCCGGCAGCAGGAAAATGGGCCTATAATTTGCTGACACTTTAGGGTCCGCGGAAGGCTTTTTAAGCAGAGGCAGAATTTTAGCCTGCTTCCATATAGAAGGCATGTGGCCGATGGCTAAAGAGGAGTTGAGTATTTTGTTTACCACTGGATTTACGGCCGTGGCCAAGGTTGTTGACAGTTTTGCTGGGCATGGGTCAGCGGCGGAGCCGGACTTGTTGATAGCTAGGGATACTTTCGTTTGCAACCAGGGAAACTACAGAAGAGCAGGGGTAGCTCCAGTTATAGGTTTTAGGGTAGAAGCTATCAAAGCTTCATGCTCAGGGGGAGACCCCCTGGTGAAAGAATCTTAAATCGTCACAATTTTCCCATGGAAGAAGGTTGCTAGTTGGTGAGTCCATTCGGAGGAAAGCGGGAGAGCCTTGGCCTCCAGAGGCGGGCTGTAAAAGCTTTAACAATATTAAACAGCTCCTTGCTTTTGTTACTAGAAGACTCAATTTTGACAGTCAGATAGTTTTTTTAGCCTCATAGACCTTGTTATAATGCGCTTTAAGCGCTTGTCTATATTCGTATTTAGCGAACGGGTCAAAGTTTTTTCTCCATTTCCTTTCTAAACGTTTGCAGACGCTCTTACCAGTTCTTAGCGCCGGGTTGAACCAGGGATTTTCTTAGGGGTACATGTCCGAAGTGGGGCTAATTTGTGAGCGCTATGGCGCACCCAAGATTCAAGCAAAAGAGCATCATTCTCTGGATTCCCGGAGAGTGGGGGGATGGAGGTTTCCAGCGCTTCCCCAAGTGCAGAGGGAGTGACTCGGTGGAAGTCTCTGAACATATTTCCCTTTTTTAATTACGGGAGACTGATGGTCTCCTCCCGGCTTGGGTACCCTAAAACTAATAAGATAATGGTCGGACCATATCAGGGGAAGGGGCCCATCCAGCTCAAGCGCCAACCCCATGATGCAGTGAAAGTAATTCTGAAGAGCCAGGTTTTGGTTAGTGGCCTACTAGCTATGGATGCATGTAGGATCTGTAGTACCACGACCCAGATACAGATTAGGTATAGGTTTGCCTATAATTCTTCGTATGCTCCTGGGTGGGCTGATCAGGTCCCTGATGGTCGTAGTGGGCTGGGGAACAATGACTGTCTGACCCTGAATTCGTTTAGGAGAACCCCTAGAAGTAGCCACCACGATGGGTTGGGGAAGTTTGAGACCGATGAGAGTAGCAGAGGAATCACATGCTGATAGGTCCATGATGATTCCTGACATGTGTTTAAGCTCCTGAATCTTGGGAGCAGACGCCCCTCGAGCAGCCAGACAATGTCAGTTGAACATGATAATAGAACACTAAAAATTTTGTCTTGGAATGTAGCAGGTATAGGTCCTAAGCTGGGGGACTCAGAGTGGGGGCTGTTCATAGATAACTATGATATATGTTTGCTACAGGAGACATGGAGCATCTCCCCTTTTAATAGGAATGGATATACAGCATTTTTTGCTCATGCAGCCCAATCACCTAGAGGTAGGCCTTCAGGAGGCTTGGCAATGTGGGTCCGGACTGAGCTGCAATGTACAATCAGGCGGCTCCCTGTTAACTCTCGGGACATATTGGTCCTAAGGGTGGATCTTAGCCATGGCAGTTGAGGGGAAGAGATAAGGCTCCCAGACAATAAGTGCCCTAGAGGACTTCCCAATACATTATAAGGGCAGAGGGGAGCTCATTGTTGCAGGTCATCTAAATTCCACTTTCGAGCCTCTGATATCATTTGACCCAGATTTTGATGGCACAGCAGGACGCAAAATGGAACATTCCTTCTATAGATTTACTTGCAGTCAAATGGTCCCCGAGGGCTGCAAATTTACTTGCTCTAACACTGAACTTCAATTTCAGAGCTGCTAACGGCTGGACTATATCTGGTGCCGATGGTAGACCTTCAATAGACCAGGTAGTACCAGTTGCATTGACGACTACATAGTTAGTCTGAAGTGCGGGAAATATGTTCAAGACATGGTGTTCCTGGAGAAATCAGAGAGTGACCATAATGCCCTTAGTCTATCTTTGGCAGGGCATCTTAACAAAACTACACAATCTCATGGCCACAGGGAGGTTGGGAGTATGAGGTATAAGTGTATTTGTGCCCCTGTTGATATGCATCGCTAGGTTGTGTATAAATCTGAGGTAATATTAGCTGGATTATTTAAGTAGCCATATAACACAACTACACTTGAAGTTCTCCCTGCTTGTTTATAACCTTTACTTATATGCACTTTTTAAAAGCTATGTTTTATCCTTTTTAATGTATTGTTTTGTATTCTTTGTATTTACACTGACAATTTACACGAATCATGATTTGTTCCTTCCAAAAAGATGTAAGACGTTGTGGGAACAAGAGATGCTGTTATTACCCTTATCATTGTGTATAGCCCTCGGGAAAGCATCTTGGTTCGACTGGAGAGGAATGGGGCGATCACTGTAAGATGTATGGATGCATAAAATACAAACGTGCAATCATTGTTTTAAGGAATTTGTATTGTGCTTTTATGATCTGTTTCTGATCGAAATAAAGCTACTATAATGATGATTCCAAAACCTTGTGTAATGTTATAATACTTTCATGGGTAAGCACGGCACACAAAACATACACACTAAAATTCACCCCTAGTAATGGCAAGACAAAGACCTGCTTCTCACTTTTAGCTAATAAATAAAATGGCCAAACTATTTTTTTCCAACATAAAAATACTCACTTTGATCCCCAGTTCAACCACTGAGCGGAAAATTGAACCACACCATAATTGCTTTCCCAGCAAACGATAAACTGCTATAACAAATTGTGTGTTTGAAAGATAAAATCAGCAATTGGCCCCCAGCATTTCCTCATGCCATTTCTCCAAGGACACCAAAGTCCCATCATGCTCCAGGGCAGGAGAAAGGGCCAAGCAACAGTAAATCTAGTTGTTTTCTTTTTGTCTTTAAATACAAGCCATGTGATGCTCTTTAGCAAAGAAAGTACATACTTCAGAATGGCAAAACTTCAAACAAGGTGGCTGCTTCTATAGAACCCGCACAGCTATTAACAGAGTTACACATTTTGCAGCTGAAATAGCTCTGGAAGGAGAAAAGCGTATTGATCAAATTGACATGGACTTTTGATTTGTTGTGGAAGTACAGAGTGATATGGGGCCAGTTATTTTTCTAGAAGAGATTCTGTGATAGTCAACTAGAATTCAAAAGGAAACATGCACTTTTCTGTTGGACCATGGGATATATTGAACGTTTGCTTAGATATTTAAGCTTTTAAAACATAATAAGCTTGCACCCAGATTCACTCGCACTGGTTAGTTTTGCTTTGCAGGGGGAAAGGCGAACGCAGAGTTGAATTTTGCAATGACTTCAAATATGCTTTCCCTGCGTTTGACACAGGATGTTATTTGTTGCAGGGATATACTGTCAGATAAGTTCACATCAGAATTCTGCTACTGAACAGTAAGCAAACAGATTTGTTCTGATATTTCTGAGTGTTGAATGTAAGCAATGGGGAAATGAACAGTAGCTGCTGGAAGGGAATGAGGGTGGAGGGGCGGGGAATGAGGGTTGAGGGCCGGCCGGGTCTCTCCTCCCTTCTCAAGTCCTGGAACCAGGAAGCACTCAGGCTCCCCATAGCCAATCACAACGCTGCAATGCAGTGTTGTGATTGGCTCCCTAAGCCAATCACAACGCTTAGGCATTTTTTTTAAATAATAACTTTACTTTTAACCATGCTTCACAGTATGAGCGAAACACTTTGGCTGCTTGGCTGTGTTTTATGAAGAGAATGGGAAGAATAATAAAGAATTGATTTTTTCCCACATCATCTCAAGACGTTTGGAGCCTTAATTTTTGGGCTTATGGTATTACTTGTCTAATTGATTGTAAGATGTTGCCTCTCCGTTTGTCACAATATAGTGCTCAGCCACGCTGCTGTACAACATGGCTAAAAGACAGTGGCAAAGCCCATAGTGTTTGCATATGCCAATGCTAGTTCAAAGGTGTTTTGACAATCCGTACAGAAACGCGCAGAGCCGGTGTTTTTAAAAGTCACCCTTCTCTTCTCAGGTGCATGCCACATTAAAAGCATATCACAGGTAGAAAGGAGTCCCCTTCTTCTGCTAAGCCCCAGTTGCAGATGTCGAGGTGCTGCTGTGCTGTTTTCCAGAAGGAGACAGTGCCTCCCTAACCTGCTAAGCCCAGAGTGTGAACCGGACACAAAGTCCCGTGTCACGCTCCCTTCTGAAATGCACAACTGCCCCACAGTACTGCCACTCGAAGCATACAAATGTAGTATTTGCCAGCTTTACAAGTGAAGAGCAGACACACTAATCTGCAGGAATAATGTTCCAAACTGTGCATTTTGTAGAAAAGGAGACGTCGAATTTAAGTTGCCGAACCCAGACAACCCCTGGCTCTAATGCTCGAAATAGTATGTCTAACGTTTGTGCTAAATTCCCACAAATGTAAAAGTGAGCAATAAAGGAATAAGCTAATCAGCAAAGAGCGTTAGAAAAGCAAGCCTGGGATGACAAGACAACGGGGTGAGAAAACATAGGACCTCAGGCACAGAGTGATCAGTGGAAGAACTGCAATCAAGCTGAAGCAATCAGCACTTGGTCCATGCTCCAGCTGAAAAAAGAGGAAGTGAAGCCAGCACAAGCTGTCCAATTAGGAGGCAGCAAATAAGGGTGACAAGGAAGCCAACGAATTTGAAATAATGGGTGGGCCGCAAGACCCTTGTTTGGAAACAATATCTCACAAGTGAAGTGCATGCAGCCCATGTGCTCTCGCTGGTGAGATCTAACAATGGGGATGGCTTTTGTTCATTTTGTTTTTTAGATTATTCTATTCCTTGCTTCTGTCTTCAATCACCTATAGTTGAAAATAGACTCGATTTTTTTGTTTTTGTTTAGTCACGTTTTGTGCAAAATGGCACATTAAAAGGAGGCATCAATAAAAATTAAACATGCAATTTACTCATTCCATGTAAATACACACATTTTCTGTATTCCGGCTACTGGACAGAGCAAAACATAGAGGAAACTGTTCATAATTTTAAGTATTTGAAAATAATTTGTGATGATGTAAAAGTAAAATTTTGTGATGTATGACACGTTGTTTGAGCCTGTAGAGCATACACTGGGCACTGTTTAGGGATTTACTCGGACCCTCGAGCGATCAGTCACAAACTGCACAAAAATCGAGGATGTTATCGCCCTGATTTTCATTAGGTAAATCCTGGCTCAAACAAAGTGGGTGAAAGTTTAGATTTTCCAGTGCTAGAGTGGCTGTCAGGCACTGCTAGAGGCACCAGCATGCAAAGGACCAGTGCCTGGACCATTTTTTAAGTCCCGTCGGCACAGGCCCTTTATAACTGGCCCATCTGGCAATGTCACAGTGCACAGCAGGCCAGTCCAATACTGGATTTAGCACCTCAGGACACGGGGAAACATGCTCTTTTAGCACATACGCCACACGTTTGCGATTTACTTGTCTCTCAATTTACTACAAGCGTCTGAATAAAGCCCATAGCCTCTAGAAACTATCTTTCTTGTATGTAGAAAAGACCTTTCTTTCTTTTATAAATGGTGTGAATTAATGTTGTGCCTGACAAAGGGTGGGCATAATTTACAGAGCTGAGATGTGAGAACCAATGCCAGCTTTTGATTGGTTGAGCAGTGGCAGGACGGAGGCCTATTGTCTCATGTTGACAGTACAATAGTTATATGTGCTTTTAGGGAGCCAGGGAATCATTCTCAAGTGTTCTTTGACAGATTTTCAGGACTTTGAGGATTAAGAAGTTCAGATGGCTTAATGCTAAATAACAATCACCATCCTCATCTGGGTTTGGTGACTCATTCAGCTCCACTCAGCCGATCATCCTTCCAAGGTTGATAAAATATGAAGTGTTGAGCTGTATAACAGCGAACATCTGTAGATACCCTTGTGGCTCAATGTGTAATCCAGATACAGGGAGTTTGAATTATGCATGCTGTAGGCTGCATACAGGGTGCTTGAATTATGCATGCTGTAGGGCATTAATTGCTGTTAGCTGGCAAGAAGAAGAAACATAATGGTAAAAGTGTAGGGACTTCATGGGTGGCACAGGGCACTCTTTATTTGGGTGAATACGTTCATGAGGTATCCAAGATGATTCTGGGGCCTATGCTAGAGGGAATTGTTTGGACTCCTCTGGGGCTATGAATTGAATCGTACCACTTAGGTATTGGAGCAAGTGCGCTGACGCCAGGCATGTCTAGAAGGCATAGGTTTTGCATGCATAGTATAACTCACATGTATAATTTTGTGTCTCCAACAAAGGGGGCGATTCCGATTCCGGCCGGAAATCTCTCCGACCGAGCCGGACCCGGAGAGAATTCCGACCGAATCGGACCCTAGCAGTCCGACCGGACGAGTACGATGCATTCGCATGCTATCGGACTCGATTCGGTCGGACTCCCATTGAAGTCAATGGGAGCCGGTCGTACGACGCGTACGCGGGCTCCCATTGACTCAATGGGTGCGAGGCGAACAAGGGCGCCCCCTACAGCGGGTACGCGTCCATGCGCATCGCGGCGTACATGCACAGGTAGGGGGACCCATGGTTCCCCCTGTGTGCGACTCGCGCGCCTACGCGTACAGGGGGTCCGACGCGGACCCCCAAAGTCCGGCTCCGACAGCTCTTTCGAGCCGGACGGCGCGAGTCGGTCGTACTGCTCGCGGCGCGCATCGTACTTACCCGGCCGGGAAACGTCTCCATAGCGCGGTGCGAGTCGTGTCCGTGCGAGTCGGTCGGAGCGTGTTGAAGCCGTGTACGAGTCGGTCGGCGATTTCGCGGGAGCTTGCATCGTACTCGCTCGGCCGGACCCGCGTACGATTCGGTCGGGAAACAGGGCTCCGAATCGGATCCGGTAAATCCGATTCGGAGCACTACCGGCCGAGATCGGAATCGGCCCCAAAGAATCTCACAGGCTTTCAAAATAGCTTTTTTCATCCCTGGAAATTACTCCATAGCATCCAGATCCCAGAGAAGGGAGTAGGTAGAAGATGTCCAAGTGGACTTAAAGTTAATGTACTAGATTTGTTGAGTTTTTTATGGATCAGTCGTTGGTGGCTATTTTGATGGTTCCCAGTGTCATTTTGAGCTAACTCCGGGGAATCTGGAAAGGCACCTCTTGTAAGTGATGGAGTTAGGAATGTGGAAGTTAACACCATCAGACAGCTGAATACATTTGGCAAATATTATAGACCTTGCTATGTAGCGCATTGTCTATAAGTTCTATTGTCCCAATAAAATAATCAATAAATTACTCTGCAGCAGAGGCTCCACATTCTGCAATGACTACCATCTTCCCTGCAGATTAAAAACAAAATACATTGATTCAGAGTGCACAAATAAAATACTTTTTTAGAAAATAGTGCCTAATATAGGTTTGATTAGTTAGTATAACTAGGACGCATTATCAAGAGTGCTTGCCACACTTACAGAAAAGTGCATGTTTCTTTGTTGTGCACCAGCCGTGTCTTACTTGATTTAATAAAATGATCGAAATTCTGCTGCAAACCATGGTCTCTGTCCAATGTGTGCAAATGCAATTTACCTTTGGCTTTCTCGGGAAGCAATGCATTTGTATTGCAACATTATGAAGTTATGGGTTAAACCAGCGTTTCCCAAACAATGGGTCGTGACCCACTGGCGGGTCAGCAGCGTAAGTCTGAGCAATAAATAAAGATGCCTTCAAATTCTGTGTATACCTTGTCACATTTGCAAATGCTTCAAAGACATTGGTCAAATGGCAGGCTGCTTTATTCTTTTAACTTGGGGATTATTGTTTGCTTTTATTTCTCTGACTGCAAATTGAGAAGAGTTTTTAAATTGAGTGCTGGAGTACAAAGAGTGTGAAAGGAAAGGTTATAGGATGTTGTATTTTTATTTTTTTTGCAACACCCAACAAAATGTGAATAGCTGTAAATGACCCATCTGTATTCTGCAGTTAGGAAAGCAACAGTGAAGACATTTTTTTGCAATTGTGTAGTGTGCTGGAAACAGATTTTAAAAGAATCAAAACAAATCAAGACAACTTACTTGGTGATGCACGAATTATAAACCCGAAATTAGAAACCCGTAATCTACAAATTTGTGTCCTATATAGTTTTATCAGTAAGACTATGGGGCATATTAGCAAGACCGGCGATAAAATTATCGCCGTTTTAGCGGCAGGAAACTGCCGCTAAAACGGCGATAATGGGCTTGCTAATATGCGTTATAGAATTCAATAGAAGCCCAGGTTAGATGTCCTGCACATCTAACCTGGGCTTCTATTGAATTCTATAACGCATATTAGCAAGCCCATTATCGCCGTTTTAGCGGCAGTTTCCTGCCGCTAAAACGGCGATAATTTTATCGCCGGTCTTGCTAACATGCCCATATGTCTGTAAAAATGTAGTAGCCATTTCAATGGAAAATGTGCTGTCTGTAAGTGACAATGCCCTAACACAATGCTTTAGTTACAATGAAAAATCACCCCACCTCATGTCCAATTTAGGTAGGTGGGTCGCAAAAGTTTGTTGTTCAAGAAAGTGGGTCATGGTTTTAAAAAGTTTGGGAACATCTGAGCTAAACTTTGCTTTTATGAATGTGCAGAAACAGTTGTTTGTTCTCTTGTGTTTTTGCATTCAGAAAATGTATGATTTCTTCTGTGCGTCAAATTATGTATTTAACAACAAATTAAAATAATGTGAAAGGGCGTGTTATTTTGGAGATAATATTATGATTGGTGCTATGTAATTAACATTTGGGGTCATATTCTCAAGGACTCATCGCCGTTTTAGCGGCACTTTTCCGCCACGAAAGTGGCGATAGATTTATCGCCCTATTCACAAGCCTGCGCTAACAGCCGACATTGTCAGTTTACCTGCGATAGCTGCCGCTAAAAACATTGCCAAGGCTGACAGCAACAACTAACGCTAATCATATGCAGAGAAGGCGCTCCCGTGCAAAAACTCACGATAACACCACTTCGCGATATTCTCAACGACCAGCCAGATCGGCGATGCGGTCCAAAAACAGGCGATAAGGCACGTCAGCAGCAGGGACTTAAGACCTGCTTTTTTCTGGTCTTAAGTAGGACGAAAACCTGCAGTATAAAGGGCCACATCTGAAGACCAACAGTTGCCATGGAGCTACTAATCATGCAGCTTGGCGACCCTAGAGGGCCACAACACCCACCGCCACCACCCCCAGGACCACCCCCACCCCCAGGACCACCCCCCGGACTACCACCGAGGCAGCGCAGAACAAGACAGCGGACCTTCCGAAAACGCACCAGCCTCAGAGACTTAACGCCAGAGGATGTCATTGCCCACTACAGGCTCAAAAGGACAACCTTCCTCCGCATCCTGACCCACATTGCCCACAGGCTGACGGTACCAACACAGCGGACAACCAACATCCCTCCGCAGACAAAGCTGCTGGCTGTGCTGCACTTGTTGGCCTCTGGTAACAACTGCCAGAGTCGGAGGAGTCTCACAGCCAGCCCTATCAAAGTTCCTCACACCTGTCTTGGATGCCATCATCAGCTTGATACCCCAGCACCTTCACTTCCCCCACACTGCGCAGGAACAGCTGTAGACCAAGCAAGGCCTCTACGCCATAGCTGGCTTCCCGCACGTGCTGGGGGCAATTGACTGCACACATGTCCTACTTGTGCCCCCTGCCGACACTGCACACAATTACCGCAACAGAAAGCACACGCATTCCATCAATGTGCAGGCAATAGTGGGCCACCGGGGACTGTTCACCAATGTCGTCGCCAACTTCCCAGGCAGTGTGCATGATTCCTACATCTTCCGACAGTCCATCATCAACCAGCGCTTTCAGGATGGCACCTATGGAAATGGACTGCTCGTTGGTAAGTACCAACTGAACACACCACACACCTCAACTCCACAATCATACAACTCACAACTGTGGTGCACACGTAACAAAATCACATACAACATGCCAACCAACATGCCCACCTACCAGACACGACAACACAAGTAACTGTGGTAACAGGGGCCAGACATGTAGACAAACCATCCACAAAGGCATAGCCCCTCTGCCACACAATTGCAGAATGTGGGGAGAGGTGGGAACCAAGAATGTGCGAAGGAGGCAAGTGACCCATGAATAAGAATGTACACAATGCCAAGCCTGGCGTTGCTTATCGCTGATATTTTTATCGCTGTTGGGCCCATCGCCACTTTTTTCACGTTCGGGTTTCCTTTTTTATCGGCATCCCGGTAATTTTAACGCGGACATTTGACGCGTTATCAGGAAACTATCGCCTGTTGCCGACGTGTTGAGAATACGCCGTTAGCTTCCCGCGATAGACGGCGTTATGTAAAATTGCGTTATCCTAGGTTGGCGATAATTATCGCCCGTTCTTGAGAATATCCCCCTTGGAGTGATGCCTCTCCTCGTAAAATCATGCTATGAATTTGTGTCTTTTCTTATTATTAAAGATGTGCTTTTTTGGAAAGAGACAGACTTCAGACATCCTCTTAGGCTGCCAGAACTTTCCTGCTTGTTACTTGGAGAGGGCTAGATGCTCGTAGCCATTTTTGTATTTGGGACTATTACCATTTACTGTTATTAACCTGAGTGATTGCCAGATGTGTTGTGCTTGTTTATTTCTAAAAGGCACATTGCATTTTTCATTCCTATTGATTTTGTTTTTTACATTAACTTCCAATATTAACTAACTTCTGCTTTTTGAAATGATACTATCATTTAAACAAATCTACAAATACTGAGAATTTGAAAAACCTTCTACTGCATGTTTTCTTAAATGTGTTAACTAAGCCTTATAGTTAAGGATTCTCTTTTTCTTGCCTACTGACCTGCCTTAATTAATTAGTGTTGCAGCATCAACAAGAGTTTACTGAATTTAACATAATATCCCGAGTTACTTGATGTTCCAAGAGAAGGTGATTGTAGATGATACTAAACTCAACCATTCCTATCAAACCTCACTCTTGCTGTGCAGCAAATCGTGAGCAGAGGGCCAGGGGATAAGGAGGGAGAGAAAATATGGTATTCCGAAATTAATATCTGAATGGTTGCTCATCGTGGAGATGCCATTGATAGCCCTTAAGATTTCATGTAGCCCTAAGAGACATCAAGTGCATGCACTCCTGTTTAAGACAGAGCATAATTTAGAAGAGTGAGGGAGTGTATCATAATCTATTACTTTTTTATAAGAACTCCACAACCCACCTACTTATCCACGGTAGAAGGATGCTATACAACTTGGCGCAAACCAGGAACAATCTCTGGTTCCAAAGACACCGAAAGGCTTCCAGCAGTAACAGGAATGAAGTACGAGAGGTGTGTCGCTGAAATAGAACTTGCCCCAACAAAATCCCAAGAGCCTCTTGGAAACTGAAACAATGGGGATAAATGGGCGTTGTCCAGCCTCTCGAATTCCTATATGGTTAAAGTCTAAAATACTGGTTTAAACTGTACCGTTCCAACCCGGAAGTGGTTTCCTCCACTGATGATCCACTAGACCACTAACATTTGGAGCAGCTAGTCACCACTACCTTTTCCTCCATAGTTTACACTCCAGAAGTCCTTGAACCCATAATCCTGTGTACCATATAGCCTCCTTAATAAGTGCGATCTGACCCTTACGTCTGTAGTGCCTCTAAGCAACAAGTACTGATATCCCGGGTCAAGACCAAGAGGTCTCTGACCCCATCTGAGGTTTGGAAAAATGTACTTAGGCACATGTTCAATGCACCCCTTTTAGGGATCTGTCATTTTCACTTTAGATTGAAATATATAGTTCCTAGAATTGGAGTTCAATTGGTACCTTAGGAAGACATTTAGCTGCCTAAAATGTAAAGCAAGCACATGTTTTGTGCTCCAGTCATATGCCTTAGACCCGGCTTGAAGTGGCTTTATCAGTATCATGTAACGCTCTACAAAACCACTTATGAACAAGCATTGGCAAAGCCAATAGGCCTTGCATTAACTATCGACCTTTTCGCTTTGTCAACCCTTGCTTTATTTTGTCAAGCTTTTTGTAAACCTTTATTGTTGGGGGAGCTGCTGGTCCCTCACCATTACAATGAAAACATTGTCTAAAAGAAAAATATTTTGTTTCAAATACCACACATCTGCCGTTGTGTTCCCTCAATGTTCCCTGGCACTGAGGGGAACTATTGGGTGTGTGGATGTGGTACTTGTGAAAGAGCGGAATCTTTTCACTCACAGTGCAGTTAGCCAATGGCTGAAGTGAACCGACCCCCTGCCACATGCAGTATTGCACAGGAGACAGAAGAAAAATGTGAGTGACACATCAACAGACCAATGGATGAAGACGGATGCATGAAAGTCCCTAAAACTAAATATATTATGCATAACATTTGAGCAAAAAACAAAAGGTCTTGGCAAAAATGCGACCTAAAAACGAAGAAATTAATCTATTTTACCAAGTATTGGAAGACTTTCTTAAAATGAAAGCTTTCTGCCAAAGTATTTGCCTTTCTCCTTGATTTCTTTCTCCGTCGAGTTATTTATTTTGCGCCTTGAAATTAATACATTTTGTTGCGGCTTTACAAAGTGGATAGCTTAACAAAGAGAAAGCTTTGTCCTTTCCCCCATACCTATCCATTAGACTGGATGATTTCTGTGCTTGGTTGAACACAAGATGCTTGCATTTAAACTGCGGAGCAATTGAAATCTCCCATAACTGTGCTGGGTACTTTATTCAATCACTATGGGACCATTACTGAGAATAGGTTCCACTGGCGGAAGCTGATTTAATACAGGCTCAACCTAGAGTTACGTCTGGCGGAAGGAAAAAGAGAATATTTTGAACAAAGCGTGAAAGAGAGTGTATCCCAGGCCTAGCTCTTCCATCTTGTGTATTTTACTGGGAGATATTCTTGTGACCGGGGAGCCTTCAGTTAGACGGGAAGCCTTCAAATATTACTTAGAAATGCCTACAAGATGGTTTCTGTCTGGCTTTGAGTAAAGCCCTCATTATGAATTGTGAAGATAAAAGATGAAATAATACCTCCCAGGTACTGGTACTAGGTGGTAATAGTGCACCTTTTAAGGACCATTGCAAGTTAAACCGTTGAAATGGGAAATGGCATGTGGAAATCATTTTTACTGTACCTATATCCGCATTAATATTCCAAAATTCTGGCCCTTTTTTGGGATACATGTTCCACTAGGATTACAGCAGGATATTGCACGGTATTCCCAAATGTGGTAATACCACAAGACCCAAACTACAATTTGGACAGCAATTTCATACTGTTCAGGTAGAAGTCACTGAATATGACAATTGCTCCAAAGTCGGAAAGTTCATAGTTGTACTGTGAAAAGTCTATCCTTGCATCACAAGGCTATAGTATTGGTTCATTTAAACCTGAGGTTAGCATTTCATAATCTTAATTTCTAAAGGTAAAAGACTTTCATGTGTTATAATGTTGCCTTTTGCCTAAGTGCTCTTATGTTGCCATTGGTCAACTTTATCTTGTGAAGGCTGATTTTCACTAATGCTTGTTTGCTTTTGCTTTATTCATCGGATATACATAAGAAGCTGTATTTATTGTTCACCATATATTATATCTATTTGTAATGTAGTGGGGTCTATAAAAATGAGGAAAAGTTATATATATAGGAGGCGCGTTTGCAGAGTGGTGCAGGGAGGGGGGCGGGGCCTCCGGCGAGATGCCGGCTTTTCTTTTTTTTTGTTAGAAGGGGGGCTGTGTGGCCCCCCTTCTCTTAATATGTTGTGGGCCCTGAGGACCCCATCCCCCAGGGACTGAACCATTTAATTTTTATTTATTTTTTAAACGGGAAGGGGGCCACGTGGCCCCCCTCCAGAGGCCGATTTTGGCCATGGGGACCCCATCCCCGGGGCATGGCCACTTATTTATTTATTTTTAAATTAATTTTAAAGGAGGGTGGCCGTGCCATTTTTGGCCCCTGGGACCCCATCCCCCGGGGTTTTGCCTCTTTCATTTTTTTTAAATGTATTTAATTACGGGAGGGGGGCCTCATGGCCCCCCTTCCCTGGGCCACTTTTGGCCCCAGGGACCCCATCCCTCGGGGCCTGGCCACACGTTGAGGACCGCGGGGGAGCCCCAATGCCCCCGCGGTCCCAGCCGGCTCCCCGCATCCTGCGGGAGCCGGCATTGCTTTTGGGCAAAGGGAGCTGCTAACATGCAGCTCCCTTTGCCCAAAAGCAATTCTGCTTTGCTTCATAGAAGCGAGAGCAGGTTTCCTGCTCTCGCTTCCATGAAGCAAGGCAGTGTTTGCTATGGCAATGCGGGAGCCGTGCTCCTGCCCTGTCATAGCAAATTGCAATGTCCCAGGGGTGGGCACCCCGGGACATTGCTGGAGCCGGCCCTGGGGTGTGGCGGTCCCCAGGGCCAAGGAGGGCTCCACGAGGGGGGCCGCCCAGCCCCCCTCCAACAGATTTAAAGCCCCGGGGAGGTGGTGGTCCCCAGGGCCGTTTAATTTACTCAATGCCCCGGGGAGGTGGTGGTCCCCGGAGCAGTGGGGGGGCAGGAGCTACCCCCACACTAGTTTATTTAAATTGAAGCCCCGGGGAGGTTGCGGTCCCGGGGCTTGGCGGTCTGACAGGCCCCCCGCACATAATTTAAGTTATGCCCCGGGAAGGTGGCGGTCCCCAGGGCAGTGTGGGGGGACAGGAGCCCCCACATGCATTTTTCCATTAAAGCCCCGGGGAGGTGGCTGTCCCCGGGGCTGTGGGGGCCCCTGCGGGCCCCCGCACCATAATAAAACATTGCCCCGTGGACCTGTCCCACCCGGGGGCTTTAAAAAAACGAAGCGCAGGAGACCTCGCTTCGTTTTTTAAAATTTTTCGACCGGATTCGCGCACCCGGCGTGACTCTGGCTGAAAATTTTTTTAAAACTGCTTTTTTTCCTCACAAGGCCTAGGGGTCAGGGTGTTTTTAGCCTGCCCTCTTTTCTTGTTTTTTTAATGTTTCTCTCACCTTTTTGCTTCTCACTCGGCACCGAGTCACAAGATGACTGCCAACACTTCCTGGTTTGAAGTGTTGGCAGCCAATCAGAAACAAGCTCATGATTGAGAGGGTTCAGCCAATCAGATCTCACAATTCTCAAATATCGATATCTGTAAATCTTTAAATATCTCAAAAACTACTGAACAGATTTACATCATTGAAAGAAAAGAGTGCTTTCCGGACCAAAAGCTACCTTTTTGCCAAATTTGGTGTAATTCCGTTCAGCAGTTCGGGCTGTAGCTGTTTCTAAAGTTTCCTATGGAAATTAACATGGAGAAAACATGTTTTGGGACCCCCCTTTTTTCTCGGCCCCCGTTTTATGAATCACCCCGAAACTTTCAAGACAGGAGCTGACTGGAGCACCCCATTAGTTTTGAAAATTTCGCGAAGATTCGTCAACCGGCGCCAAAGATATTGGCAAAAGAAAAAATGCTTTTTGAATAGAAACAAGGTCCTAACTATAACTACCAACTGGCGACCGCCAGTAGGTAATATATATATATATATATATATATATATATTAACTATTTTATATATATATAAAGAGTGTACAATATTTCTGATCACACTTAAAATAGTTTTGTGCCCTACTAAAAAATGCAAATTCCTGTGCAGAATGTTGTAATATTATTCTGCATGATGCATTTGTGCAGGTTTGCTGCATACAAGGGATGCATGTACCCCCTTTCATGGAAACTCATCTCACAAGGGGCTGGGAACACCCAAAGAAACTTATCTCACAAAGGGGAGTGAACACCCAAGAAAACTCATCTCACAGTGGGGAGCGAACACCCAAGGAAACTCATCTCACAAGGGGGAGTGAACACCCAAGGAAACTCATCGCACAAGGGGGAATGAACACCCATGGAAACTCATCCCACAAGGGGCTCAGAAGATCCAAAGAAACTCATCTCACAATGGGGAGCAAACACCCATAGAAACTCATCTCCCAAGGGGGAGCCACCACCCAAGAAAACTCATCTAACAATGGGGAGCGAACACCCAAGGAAACTCCTCTCACAAGGGTGAGCGAACATCCAAGGAAACTCATCTCACAAGGGGGAGCGAACACCCAGGAAAATCATCTCAGAAGGGGGTGTTATGTTATGTTATGTTAGCAGGTATTTGTAGAGCGCACGGCTACTCCTGGGAGTGTCCCGGCGTTATGAAAGACCCGGCAACGCAAAACAAAGTGACCAACACAGGAACTACTGTTGAAAAAGCCAAGTTTTTAATTTTCTCCTGAAAGTGAAGAGATCCTGGACCTGTCTTAGAAAGAGGGGCAGGCTATTCCAAAGGCTAAAGGCCACCACTTGAAAAGATCTGCCCCCTATCCGGGAGAGCCGTATCCTAGGGGTAATGGTCAGAAACTGAGCAGACGACCTCAGGGTTCGGCGTGGAGTATAGTGCTGGAGTCTTTCCCCAAGATATGGGGCACCTATTTTATGGAAGGCTTTAAAAACCAGCACTAACGCTTTAAAATGAATCCTCTTCCGCACCGGCAGCCAGTGTAAGGAGGACAGCAGAGGGGTCGTACGTGTTCTCGGCCCAGCCAAGAGAATGGCTCTGGCCGCCACATTCTGGATCACCTGTAGGCGGCCAAGTAAATAATCAGGAAGGCCTAAGTACAAGGTGTTTACGTAGTCCAGTCTCGATACCACCAAGGCCTGGACTACCGTCTTCCTGTGAGAGACTGGAAGCAAGGGGAGAAAGTTCCTTATCATTCGCAGTAATCCAAAACAGGTCCCAGCCACTGATTGAATCTGTGCCTTCATTGAAAGAGAGTCGTCGAATTTGACCCCTAGATTTTTCACGATGTTAATAGACGTAGCAGGGGGGGACATGTCTTGCGGCCACCAGTTGTGCCATATTGCACAGGGATGGGAGCCGAAGAACATAATCTCTGACTTTTCAGAGTTGCACTTCAATTGATTTTGCCTAAGCCAAGAGAACACCTCTGACAGACAGGAGTTAATCCCATTACCATTAAATTCGGCGCCCTTCTCACAAGTAAACAGCAATTGTGTGTCATCAGCATATGACACTATTTTTGCCCCGTGGTTCTCGGCGAGAAGCGCCAGAGGAGCCATATACACACAAACACACAAGGAAACTCATCTCACAAGGAGGAGCGAACACCCATGGAAACTCATGGGGAGCCAACACCCAAGGAAACTCATCTCACAAGGGGGAGCGAACATCCAAAGAAACTCATCTCACAAGGGGGAGCGAACACCCAAGGAAACTCATCTCACAATTGGGAGCGAACACCCAAGGAAACTCATCTCACAAGGGGGAGCAAACATCCAAGGAAACTCATCTCTGAAGGGGGAGCAAACACTCAAGGAAACTCATCTCACAAGTGGGAGTGAAAACACAAGGAAACTCAACTCACAAGGGACCGGGAACACCTATAGAAACTCATCTCACAAGTCTCACTTGCTTGCAGCGCAAGAGCTCCCATTAATTCATACTACATCTCAGTATTCCACTGCTGGTTTCTAGCACATAAAATGACTTTCAAGCTCGTACAGGCAAGAGAGGTGATCTGAAGCAGCCGAAAGGCAGCATATTCAGAGCGTTAAAACAAACAAGCATTGACAAAACTAACAGGTCTGGTTTAAATATGCCAACATGTGTAAATACAAGCATTCACAAATGCTGTTTAAATGTTTACATATGTTGTATTTACTAATGCTGTTTATCACCTTAAAGCCTGTCTGATTGGCATTGTCAGAGATAGGAAATAAACAGCAAAAAACGATTGCTTTCTATGCAACATGGGTATAGGAGATACATATTAGAGTGTGGCAAACAGTGTGATGAATGAATGTAATTTGCAAGTGTAAAATAGTCCTTCATGCATTCCAATGGTGGCACGTTTTGGAAGGTGGAATGAAGGCCAAATAGTCATTAATGCCATCAATAGTATGAGGTGGGAGGGTAATACTCCTCTGGGTGCAGCCAAGGCCTACTTGAGGTATATTTTATATCAGTAGTAAAAATACGTTTTACAGACAGATTTGCTTTCAAGCCAGACCTAAAAATGTAGTATAAAAAATTAACACTAATATTAGCATGTGTCATTAGTCTTTTTCGAACAACTGGGTGTGAATGTACTCAGAATGATAAAAAAAATCTAAAACGAAAAACAAAATGCTTGCCTAACTCGGGTGTAATATAATATGATGCAAAATACAGATTTAGCATATCTTTTGAACTGTAAGAAGACTTCTCGCTGTAATGCTAATCAAAGATGCAGATGTTGCAAATAAAGAAAAGGAAACATCATTTCATCTTGACAAATCTTGCCAATTCTTAGTGGCTTATTTTTTTGTATCAAAATTTCATGTTAAAATGCAACTGGTTTACTAGGATCGGTGTCATGCCTGTGCGCAGCGGCTCTGTGCCTGTGCAACTCCAGTTTAATTGCAGTGGCGGAAGACTCGGACCTCAAAGTGGGAGAGAGCGGCCCCTATCAGATCATGTGGTCATTAAGTTTGTCTTTTGTGATTTCGCCTCTTTTTCATCAGGTTGAAGTGCTTTGTTGCAGCCTCGTAGCCCATGGCACTTGGCTTGCGAGAGATGAGGCTTCTGTGAGATACAACATGGGGGAAAGGCGTGGAACGAATCGCAATGACAAGGCAATGTTAGTTCCGTGTAATGTAGTGAAATGAAACCCTGGGCAGGAGAGAAGTGTTATGTCTCTGGATAGTGATTTTATTTTTTTATTTCATCAAGCTGGGAGTGAATATGAAAACACACATAGACCAAAATGCTTGCCACAGAGAACATTTTTGTGAATGCCTATATAGTTTTGCTATAAATTCAGACTAGAAATTGCCCCTTTGACCTGCAAGTGAGTTATTTCTGTAGTGTTCAACCAACATGGTGACAGAGGGTAAAAAATATGTCCAGTTTAAAAAACCTAATATAGAGGTGATGAGGCAGAAAGCATCCAATTAGCAAACTTCCTATTGGTAGTTCAAGCACCATCAGTTAAGGCGCCAACTAAAAATGGGGTCAAAGACATCCTGAAAAGAATTAAATGCATTTTGGCCTAGATGTAGAAAAAATACATCCTGTATTGGTGACCTTTGCCCGACAACAAACCAAAAAGACCAACATTATCTAAGGGGAAGTAACATAAGAGCATGTGTAAATGGTTTTACCGAGTGGCACAGTCCTATTACTGTGCAATGAGGGCGCTGCGGCACAGCCTTTTGTTCTTTTCTGAGGTTTGATGTGACAAATTTTGTAATACCTTCATGTAATCAACCCCATTTATTAATCGAGAATACTTCACATTGTGTTTAAAAAGAAATATAATTTATCCTAGAAAATAATTGCACAGGCGTCAAAGACGTCATCATGCACCAGCACAAATGAATAAACACTAAGAAAGGGTAATTCAACTGAAAAGAGCAGCTTCACACTGGTTCTTATTGTAAAGGAAGCTAAAGGTTCAGAAGAACAGAAAATGTTAAGCGAGATGGCATGAACATAACTTCCCAGATGATAAAGACAAAATTCCTTGAAGACAAAATAACATTAGAAAGCGCGCTTATTAGCATAAATGCTGAAGGAGGTGTTAGGTCTGTCACCCTTGGGTGGGGTTCCCCAAAACATTTTTCCTTACCCCTGTTTTTGCTGAATTCGTTTTTGTTGCAAAAAGAATAATTGATGGACAGAGTGCAGACCAATGTCATACATTCACCTCAGTACAGAGATCTGGGCCTAAATCCATCGTTTTTTTGATCCCCATGCCATTCCAGTTTGAACCCAGCCATATGCAAATCAGTCTTGGCCCTGTGCCCAATGGGAACAGTCCAGCCCGAACTGCCAGGCCAGGTCCTCCCTGGACTGGAAACAAGCATCCTAGGACCGGTTTCCGGGTTTCACCCTTCATCAGCCAGGATAGCTTGACTCCAGTGGCATGGAGAGCACGGGACCCACGTCTGGGCATACCCGTCCCACTCGGGCTGACAAATACAAAAAGAACAATTGATGGACAGAATGCAGAACAATGTCATACATTCACCCCAGTTCAGAGATCTGGGCATAAATCCATTGTTTTGTTGCTCCCCATGCCATTCCAGTTTGAACCCAGCCATATGCAAATCAGTCTTGCCCTGCGTCCAATGGGAACAGTCCAGCCCGAACTACCAGGCCAGGTCCTCCCTGGACTGGAAACAAGCATCCTAGGACCAGTTTCCGGGTGTCACCCCTCACCAGCCAGGATAGCTTGACTCCAGTGGCATGGAGAGCCCGGGACCCACGTCTGGGCATACCCTGCCAACTTAGGGAGAACAAAGCAAACACAAGGAGATGATGGCCGGAGCGCTGAAACTTTTCTCACCCACAGTCACAGTCACAGATCTGGGTTGAATCCATCACCTCACAAAGACTCTGCCTCAGCACACTCACAAATTATTCTTTTGTGCCCTGAGGCAAACTGGCCCCAGGACAGGGAGGCAGGAAATTCCAAACACCTCTGGGGGTGGAAAGCCCCAGAACCTTCCCTTACTTCAAAGCTGGACCAAATATAAATATTGGACCCTAAGACTCAACTCATCAGTACACCTGTGGACCTGTGGAAGACTCAGAAGAATGCTGTGCTGCTCCTCTGCAAGAAGTAGTGCTACTTTACTGCCCTGCTAATCTGCTGTCCTGCAGTCCTGGTGCCCTACTGCCTGAGTGAAAAGGACTAACCTGCATCTTGAACCTAAGACCACCAGTGAGACTCCAAGGGCTAGTTGGCTGGCCTCTTGATCAGAGACTTAGGGATGGAAAAGACTCCGTCCACCTTGAACCCAGCACCTGGACACTATCTCCTGTGAGTCTAGCTGCCCCAAGTGATGCCACCCCAGTTCTAGACACTTGGAAGTGGGCCTGAAAGTGTTCTATAAGCCCAGCTATGATCGTTTGGGCAGAACTGATGCATCGTGACCCATCTCCTCACAACTCCACATCTGAACCTTATCTGCACGATGCTGCTCCTCAGAACCACTGCTGCACAATGCACACCCGATACGGGACTTTGTATTGCAAGCCTTCATCTGCGGCATCCTTGATGACGACACAGGACATCGCATCACGGGGCATATTCACAAGGGAAGTAGCGGAGTGAGGCGTTAGTCTTCCTGGCTTAACGCCTCACTCCGCCACTTCAGAAACGCAGGGTTGCACCATATTTACAAGAATATGGTGCAGTCCTGCGTTTCCCTGTGCGCTGGTGCTACACTTAGCAGTCTAGCGCCAATGCAGGCACCCTTGCACCATAGTGCAAGGGTGTCTACGTGCAGGGGAAGATTGTTTATGTACAGGAATGTCCCCCTTCCTGCACATAAACAATCTTGAAATGCTGTTTTGTAACTTCTATGTGTGCTGCTTAATGTAGCACACATAGAAGTTGCAAAACAGCATTTTTTTAAAATGGTTGTATATGTGCAGGAAGGTGGACCTTCCTGTACATAAACAATCATTGTCCTTTTGCTCTTTTCATGTGTGCTGCACAAAGCAGCTCACATGAAAACAGCAAAAACAAGGAAACATTTCTCCTCGTTGCGCCAGGGTAAGACCAGGTTTTCTCTGGTCTTAATTCTGGTGCTGCCTCCTATTTACGCCTCCCTTGTAAATAGGGGGCAGCATCAGAATCAATGGGTGTTGCGGTGGAAACGCCCACTGCAGCACCCATTGCCCTCCCCTTTCACGCTAAGCAAAGCTTTATTTACAAGTCAGCGTTAAGCCATGTTAAGTGGCTTAAAGCTGCCTTGTAAATAAGGCGAGGCCCCTATCGCCACAGGAACTTCATAAAAAGTGGTAAATATGCCCCTACAAGCCTCATTGATGGCTTCATCGGAACCCCCGCTGCGCGATGCTCTTCCGATGCAGGATTTCGCATCACACCCTGCAGCTTCTCCGGAACCGCTACTGTGTGACGCATCCTTGACTCTGCATCTCGCAACGCTCCACATCCAGGATTTAAGGTACTTTGTTCAGCGAGCCTAACTTGGTCCCAGTACCTTTATTTTTTAAAGAAAAAAGTGGATTTTCACAGCAAATCGTGGTTAGGGAATCTATTTGTAATATAAATTCAGAAAAAAAGATAAGAAGGCAAAAGAAGAAGCAAGCAGTGTGGGGAATGCTGTAAGAGAAGTAACGAGGGTACATCAGGCTTTGCCTTCAACATAAGTAGAAAAAAGATGCAGCATGAGAGGCAAAAATTAACTTATTTAAAAAAATGGGTGAGAAAGGATGGTTGGGCATTACTCTTACAAAAAAAGGGGTGTGGGTCAGGGGGTAAGAAGAATGAGGAGCAGGAGGGAGGGAGGGAGAAGAATGTTGGAGGAACTAAGGGGCCCATTACAATGTCGGGCGGAAGCACTACCGCCGTGCTGTCGGAGGCAAAAACCGCTAGTTACCGTCCACCAGCAACGGCCCACACCCCCGCCAAATTAGGATGTGAAAAGTCAGCCAAACACCGCCCGTAAGCCTGCGACGCCGCCCGCCATCAAAGTGCGCCCTTTTACGTAGCGGCGCGAGCCAATGGAGACACACCGTCCGACGAAATTACGTACCGCCCGGCGTCCAAATTAGGATGCCACAACCAAACAGCCTCACCGGCAAAGAGACACCGCACGAGATACCAAGGCGGAAACCCGACTGTTGAGTACGGAGACCAAAAAGGCGGCCCACCCCGAAATGAATCTTGCTCTCCAGGCCATCCCCATGCTGTACCTGATGCACCACCTAGGAGTGAACGCGCCACGACGTCGCAGGTAGGCAGACACACAACAAGGGCACGCAAACACTGCACACAATGCAAGGGCGGAAAAACTGCACATGGCCCCCCCAGACACCCCTGTGTGGACAGGACACATCCACCACTGTACACACACATGTCCCACCTGTGAAAATAAAACAACTCGCAACATCCTGGGCACCCACTACCCGGGACCAGGAAGTCACGTCCCCGTCACGGCACCGCAGCGCAGCAGCGATGACGCAGGTACACATGCGCACAACGCAGAGGCCAACGACAGTGCCACGCATGGGCTGCACACAAACACCACAGGGTCACAACTACACACCCCACACACCAGCCCCACCCTGAAGGCACATGTCACGTGGCCTTCCTGCATCAATCATGTCCCCAACCGACAACTCACAGTTGTCAACTGGATGTCACACAAGTGTCCCGAACAGGGGAGTAATGTGATGGCAAAATAGGACACACCCTTGTGTGCAAAACATGGAGAAGCACACGGCGGCTGCTACATAACAGCGCAGAATATGGACATTGTCCGCAAAAGGCACGCCAGTCTCATCCAAAAATACCTATTCCATCCTGCTCGCAATATCAAGCCATGCAATGTACAAAATAGAAAAACCCTGCTGCCTGAGAACAGGTGTTCCCAATTACTACACCCACACAGAAGCCTCAATGTACAGCGGCAACGGAGTGTCCCGCCCACACACGGGAGAGCAGATAGCACTGAATGGCCTTCCATTCCTACTCTGAAATCACATTGCAACAAATTCTGCAGGAGAATGGAGCCATTGTACCAACAAGAAGCCAAACATAGCCATGCAGAGTAAACCTTCCACTGGCAGATAGCGCCTAACATGAAAGAAAGATAATACTACAAAATACAATTATACCACTCCTCCTTGTGGGTCAAATGCAAGTAATCTGGAAAGAGTCAGACACCACTGGCCTTGACCATTCATTGAAGCATGTGGGATGAGGGCCTGTGTCCTCCGCCCAAGCTATACCCCAAGTCCTGCCGACATACATCCATTCCAGAATTCCCAGCATCGTCGGAGGTTGCACTCTGCTGACTGCTCAGGCAGCCGGAGCACGCCATCACATCACCCTGTAGCAAAATGGCTGTTGCACCAGTGCTTTTCAACTACGCCGGACAGATGCAGCTGTACAGTGACAGCTTGCTACAGATAGTGGACTGTGAAAATCTGGCTATGCTGAATGTAAGTTACCGAGTAACTTACCGCATCGCAATGTTCAGCTGCGTCATCTCCGTTTTCTACTGTCGGAGGTGCCCGTTCCACTGGCCTGTGGATTTATGTCTCTCCAACCCGGCATGTCCAAAGGCGGACTTGTTATACTTGTTTGCACCCCTGGATGCCCATGACAGGATCTGTTCAGTGTATGTGGGCATGGCGTTTGTGGCTGCAATCGGACACACACTGCAATGGGACCAGTGTGCCTCCACACAACGTATTCTGGATCACAGTTTCATCGAATGTCATCCAACATGTCCGATCAGGCTTCTACAAGGGACAACTTACGATGAACACGTTGCTACCCACCATCCGCTTCATTGGATGTCATCCATGTTTACCACCAATGCGAGGGATGCTCTGCTGGAAGGTATCGCATACCTGACAACTTGTCAATTCATGGGTCCCCGACTCAATACCCCCAATTGAACATTGATGTTCAACACCGTACCTATGCTTGGCTTTTGCACGGAGTGGGCAGTTAGCTGTACAACAACTATACCATACAATCTGCAACAAACACCTTACCATCAACTCCACTGCCATGACATTTGACATTTTCGGGACATGCACTCTGTTCCTCACCATATCCCGTGTCTCTGCATGAACAGGGGGAGGCAGAGGTATGGGACTTGTGTACAGTAACCACATGGCCAATACTGCACGAACAACTATGCTATAATATGTATTCTGCGCACCTGAACACATGCACCTGTCAGTGCACACTTATCTGTCTGCTGTATTACGTGAGAACTGTCACCTCACCTTTGTCTGTACTTCCGTGCCAGGACTTTTGCATGGACAACAAATGCAACCCCCTACAACATGGCCCTAGTTATTGTGTCATGTTCAGTAGCCACCACATTGCAACAACTTGTGAGACGCTGCTGCATGCATGTAGGCTCATGCTCTGATGTCACCTCTGACGCAGGTGTGTCGGAGTCACTATTGTAGTAATCCTGTACCATGGAACTGAGATGTACTGTGCCTATGATGTCAAGCTGTCTGGTAGGCAAAATTAATACTGTCTGTGTCAAAGTCTAGAGCTCTTCAGTAATGAGCAAATGTACTTTAGCATAGCAAGGGCAAGGCAGTTGTAACTCTGAAGCCTTTATTCCACAATCAACAACTAATCACATCTACCTGTACCCCCTTTTGTATGTGTAATCATGCTAAGTATATCCTCCACATGCATTTCGCTGCCAGTAGTGTCCACTATACTGCATCACAGAGGAAGTAAGTTCAAATACATGCCTTGAAGCAAATATGTGACTCTGTAGAATTATTGATCGAAGACAAGTACGAATGAGAGAGGATGAGAGTGTGTGAAGTACACGAGAGTCGTGAGATGACCAAGTAGTCTAGTGTTATTGGATGTCAATGCATATGAGTTGCCGCCACAGTGGACCTAGTGAAATACCAGAGGTCGTGGGCCTTGGCTTGTCAGACTCTGACGTGGCCCAACAGATCATCACATTAACACTGACGGCCTGGTCACTACAAAGCACAGTCCTACATATGTGTACAATTACCTTCACAGTCTGACATCACACTCATCAAGCAAAATTAGGAGCCACGCAAGAAGCATGCCACAGCAATGCATGACAAAACACACACACGATATCAGTGTGGGTGGGCAGGTCTGCACAGTGAGTATGAACTGCAGAAATTCACATACATGCCCAATTAAACAAGGCACAATCTTGACAGTCACACACCCTGCAGACCCACAATGGCCAAAACATATCAAGTAGGAGTCATCCTGAACTGCAAGGACACACCCACACACTGCACACTGTGCAACATACAATACACACATGTGCTCACATTCACAGACCTAAACACGGATACAAACACCCACCATGCCCCTGGGTAACACATGTGTGTAGTCGACATTGCCAGAGCGCACACACACACACACCAACACTACCCCAAAGTCACACCCTTCACACCACACACACCTACACCTCCCAAATGCACACATTGAAAGTAAGCCATGTGCCCAGGCTCAATGTTCATCACAAGATTAACATACACCTACACTGCTGGCCACCCAGAAAGTAAGCTCACACATACCCGCACACTCTGCACATGCTACCTGTCATCCTGTGGCTAGACTCACACCCTGTGCTTTGCTTGCACGCAAACATGACACGTATACATTTTCCCAGAAATACCACCAAATACATGCAGACAATCCGTGTCACAAAAATACTTCTTCATCATACACACAAGTAGCAGAGTCTGAAAGAAGTGAAGTCCCAGCCACGTGTAAAACACATAGGAATGTGAGACCAGACATTGCAATTGTTGAGGTACCATACACGGCATGTGCCTCACTTAACTATGCACACACAGTAACAACTGCAATCAGCAACTACACAGACACAACCGACTACAGGAACAACAGCATCCAGTCACAGATTACATAGACAGGCGGCAATATTGTTCAACACCAGGGACAGTGGCCAGTCCGATGTGCAGAGTAGTGATACGAAAAGCTGCGTATGCATTGTGTGTGAGTGTACCCTGCCGTGGCCAGCAACACTGCCATGGCGGTCACAATAGCCATTACAGCCACCACTGTGTCACAGGTAGTTGTGTGAGGGTGCCTACCATTCAAACAGGATGCCAGTCCGACTCGGTGCTGTCTGTGTGCTACGGGACAGTTGGAGGTCCGCCCCTGAGAGAGAAGCACAACTGTGGAAGACACACATGTGGCATGTGAAGCGGGTGGGCTGCCTGGCCCAGGTGGGTGGGTGGCACGGGTAGGTGCACTCATGCAGTGTTGAAACAGACTGTGTGGGGAGGATCCCGGAGGGGTAGATTTCCACTGTGTTGGGTATTTGGAAAGCCTACCTGTCTGGGGATGAATGTGAACTCGTGTGGGCACAACAGGCGGGCACACGATCAATGCTGCATCAGGTGTAGACGTTAGCCCTCCCTCTGGGGACATGCTGGATACTGCTGTGCATCTGCCAGGCCCTTGCCAAGGCACTTACATCCCCTGTCCTCCAGGTGTACCCCCTACATTGTCCACCTGCACAGGCTACCCAGGGCACGGGATGGCAGTGGAGCTTGGTGGGTGGGAGGTCATGGCGCCCTTCTCCTGGTCACATCTCGCAGGCAACACATTCTCAGTGTGCAGCAGGGCATAAGTCCCAAATAAGAAGTGGTGGGACGCTGACGTCACGACAGGAAGTGACGTCACGAAAGGTGGCTTGCACCATCAGACTCATTGCCGCCCCTCGCTCACCCCTTAGATGCGATTGCATCAGAGAAGCCAGCGCGTGAGCAGCAGCTCCAATCTCACCCCAGAGAGGCCAAAGAGTGAATGTGTGGCTCCATTTGCTCCAGTTATCGAGCTCACGGTAAAATAAGTGGGGGACGCCGTCCACCCGCGTGGTACCCCGACTCGAGCCCTGGTGTGCAGGCAAAGTGTCCTATTGGCTTTGCGATATGTGTGAGTTGCATGACACTCGTTGGCGGGGGATGGCTCGGAGGCCCGTCACCCTGAGGCCCATATTTCACTCTATGGGTCCCTTGTCAATGGCAGCGGATGTAATGACTATGCGCGCCGGGGTGGGTCTACCTTTCGTCTGGGATGGTGTTTGCGGCCTGGCCCGCTAGGGCAGCTACAGCTTCTGTGTGTTGCATGTGGTGTATCCGGACTCCGGAGACTGTCATGCATTGTCACTGTTGTCCAGGGCTCGAGTCGGGGTACCACGCGGGTGGACGGCGTCCCCCCACTTATTTTACCGTGAGCTCGATAACTGGAGCAAATGGAGCCACACATTCACTCTTTGGCCTCTCTGGGGCAAGATCGGAGCTGCTGGTGCACGCGCTGGCTTCTCTGATGCAATCGCATATAAGGGGTGAGCGAGGGGAGGCAATGAGTCTGACGGTGCAAGCCACCTTTCGTGATGTCACTTCCTGTTGTGACGTCAGCGTCCCCCCACTTCTTTTTTTAGGACTCGTGCCCTGCTGTTGTCAGATGTGCCACTTTCCAGGGGGGTGGAGAAAGGGTCAGGAATGTCAGCCTGAGATTGGCCCAGTTCAAGGCCCACCTTGACTGGGGAGGACAACCATTGGACAGTCTGGTGTAGCCCACCCACGCGTACATGTAGGCCCTCCATGAACTATGTCACCTGCGGCAAGGTGATGTCATGGGCAATGAAGTTATTGAGGAGAGCTGTCTGCCCCACGCAGAGATGCCACACAAGCTCAACAGACCCAGCACTGAGGGCAGCAGGGGTCACATGTGCAGGGGCAGCTGTGCCTGGTGTGAAGGACACTCTATCCTTCATCCTTGTGCTGACACGTGTTGCACCAGTGGAAGTAGATGGGAGGGCGGGCATTGGCCTCCGCGTGGCTGAAGAGGAGCCAGAGTCCACGTCCCCTGTGCTAGCAAACATGGATGCATCACCTCGGTCCTCAGATGACGCAGAAATTGCCGTCTCGGCCTGTGATTCATCCAGCACACGTCTGGCCCCTCCGAGTCGCTGGTCACATCTGTCTCACTCAGCTACTGTGCAGCTGCTTCATCCGATGCCTCACCACTGTTGACCGTCCCCTGTCCCTCAGCACCCACGGGAGATGCTACATGAGAGAGAGCGAGGTGGCCTCACTCATTTGGCATCAATTAAACAGACATGTGCAAGGGAAGCAGCACAGAACATTCCCAAATCCACATGTTGCACGATACCTGTGCAATTGTATACAGCCACCACAATCAACACGTAATGGCTGGCGTACAGAAAATGAAGCCGCTAATAAGTGGCACATGTGTTGTGCACATAGCACAACACCCGGCCTGTGTCACCCTGCGACCATAGCCACAAATCGCTGTGTGCACACCCACTGTCCTGATGGTGGCAAGGATGACCACTACGCAATTAGACCAAGGACATACCTGCATGGAGCAGAATGGGACACCACTCACACAGACTGCAACATGACAGTCCACAATGGTCATGAGCCCATGCCATACACCTGTCGTTCGCACGAGCACAACTACTGTTGCACAGTGTGCCGGATGTGTAAGTACCAGGAATATGAGGTGAGGCATCGCACACATATGTCCGAATGAAATCAGAGTAGGCACAGTGCCTCAAACATACATGTGAATTGCCACTCCAGCCTACTACAGGTTGTTCCTGAGGGCTACGACTCTGAATGCATTGACAATGCAGAGTGCTCAAATTACATCTTGACCCTCAGGAATCGCATATGCATGTCAGATGCACCCAGCACAGAGTACACTTACAACCCACTGCATCACACAACAAACATCACATTACCCAGATTATGGGTAGGCTGTGGACACATGCTGCCTCTCGCAGCAAAAGACACCATCCCACAATACTGTACACTTGCTTGCTGCTGATGCCCCTACAAACGTGCATCCGGCACAGGCTGTGTGACTGTCAAGATGCAGCCCATTAGTGGTGAAATGCAGCGCCGTGCTAACCTGGCAATACAAGGGGGCATCCCCCGATTCGTCTCCGCCACGTAGTCGCTCATCCGGCAGATGACGTCACACCCTTTGTGGAATTGGCTGCACTGTCGGTTACACATACACAGAGGCATCAACTTGGATGCAATGGCTCATCACAAGGCCTTGGGCTGGAGGACTTCCAACTGCAGGGATGGTACACAAGAGGGTTGAAATATCACTCATACACTTCTCATCATCACCCACATCCAACAATCACAGTGGCATGATGCTGACCCATCCAAAATACTCAGAGATGTGTAACAGAGCCAAGAAGTAATCGGACATGGCATAACAGCATGTGTACACCACACGTGAATGCATGCTGGTGGGAGTGTGTACACAGTACCTGTCCATCCCATTCACATGTAGGATGCCAGCACATTGAGCAATGTGTAGTCTGCCCACATCTACTGTCCATTGTCAGGTAGACCAACACATAGATCACAAGGCAACACATCTTTGTGGGTGGACTCACTGTGTCCAACACTGCGCAGCCCTCAACGTACTCGCCCTGTGAATGGCTCACCCCGCAATGGAGGTCACATTCAGTGCCACCATCTCTCACACACATCCCTATCACAAGGCCTGGAGTGTTCAATCGACAGGGCTGAGTTTGCGCATTTCCGGAGAGTTGTGAACAAAAGACACATGTAACCCACTGTACAGTCAGTGTTGTTTCCTTCTAGGATTGGGCGGTCAATGTGCAGCCCAGGTCTGCTGAGACTGAGAAGGCCAGCAGGGACCCAGCCAGCCATTCACACAAGCAATAACTGCCCTGAGTCCTGCATTGCCAAGTGGCTGCGTCACTGGATGTCTGACATGAAAATGCCATGTACCACCACTCGGGAGCGACATGCATGGGAAAGCGCCAGAGAGCATACATACCCCTTCCACCTGTAGTAAGCATGGTAAGCAGTGCATGTTGGAACCCCACAGGCTCTGACTCATAGTGCTGCGGATCAACGACATGTGTGTCCCCCACATGCACTCCCACACACACTGTAGTTGTCTTACACACACAACTTTTGCAAGAAATAGCCTTGGGCAGTGTGCGTGGAGCTCGGAATCCAGGATCTCCAGCTCCTCGCTGGTGAGTGGACCTGGACATATCTTCAGAGTCGTCAACATGAAGGTGGACAGGTGGCAGCAGCAGCAGGTGTTGTTGAGGGATGCCAGGCAGCAGTCCCTGGAAGCTGTGGTAATGCCGGTCTCCCTCCCACACTCATATAGCCCCCTGGGGCTGTTTCAGTGGGTCCAAGCTGCTGCAATTGGTGTACCATGTCTGCCTACTTCAAATGCACACAATGGCCTGCTCCGAGCTGTCCCGGTATGCTTACCTCTATAGTCGAACACGCAGGATGCAACCGCGAGGGCCATTAGAGTTGGCCTCAAGGGCCTGGTCCATGGCGGGTACAGTCCGCTGGTGCCATGTGGAATCCACAGTTTAATGTGCGCCATGCATTTGCAGGTGTGGCCATGATTTGTGTGTGGGAGCATGTCCACACTAGACAGGGCCACTTCATGCTGTGTGCATAGGCATTGACGGACAGTGCTCAGCCTCCACATGTCTGTTGGCACATCATCATGTACACATTAGCATGGGATGTGCATATGCACACACATGCCATATTTCTCAATGTACATCTCCCACTTGGCACGTGCAACGTTACGTGTCACTTGTTATGTGTATTTGCATTCACACAGCTGTGTTGTCATGGAGTTGTCAATGTGTACACCTGTCAATGTGTGTTGGAGGTGTGATACATACAGTGCTGTACATTGGGTGAATTGACTGTCTCATATCCTGTTGTGCAAAAGGACCCACTTGTTTGGGCCGCTCAGCCTGTGTACATTGTGTTGTTGGTGTGTGCCATACTCACCCAGCCTCGGAAGCTGTGTCAGGCACAGCAGCTAGGTATATTGCCGTGGTGTTGCCGCTTCCCACATTTGCAGTCTGAAATCATCATCATGCCTTTCAAGCTATTATGGCCTAAATCCCCATGTGCATGCTCATAGCAATGGTTTGTGTCAGTGGTCATTGCTATTGGTAAGGGGACCTGTGTAAGAGTATTGTAGCTGTGCTGTCCCTACTTGTCAGCTGTTCTGTGATTCTATTGCTTTGTCAGTAATTCTAGTTTTGTGTATGTGAAAATGCCATGTGGTGTGTTGCATTGACATGTGTCCACTTCCATCTGTCCTAGGAGGAGACCAAACATACATCACCCCTACCAATTGCTGGCAGACATGGAGGATGTGGAGGTTATACGGAAATTCCGTCTGGACCGACCTACCCTGCATCACCTATGTGCAATTTTGGAACCCCACCTTCGTCCTCGCAGGGTGTATCCTACAGCATTCACCCCCACGGCTAAGGTGATGGCTGCACTGCATTTTTTCGCAACCGCATCTTTCCAACACACGGTGGGCAGTGGAGGTGGGATGTCCCAGCCCATGTTCAGCATGGTGCTACGGGATGTCCTGTCAGCTATGATGCTCTACAGGAACCGGTACATACGATTCCCCAGGGCTCGTGATTTGGCGGCAGTGAAGGGTGCTTTCTATGCCCTTGGACGCATCCCCCACGTTGTTGGTGCAATTGATTGCACCCATGTTGGCCTTGTTGCACCACAGGCCATGGAGCACATCTATAGGAACCGGAAACATTTCCACTCCCTGAATGTGCAAGTGGTGTGCCTGGCGGACATGATTATCACACACATGTGTGCGAAGTTTCCCGGATCCGCCCACGACTCGCACATCATGCGCCACAGCATCCTCCCACGAATGATGACCAATCTTCAACCGGACCGTGCATGGATTGTTGGTGAGTATGCATACTCATGTAGCGTGCTGGGTGTGACATGCTGTCTTGTATCCTGTTGGAATTGCAACGATTCTCTGTGTTTCTCACACCCAGGTGACTCTGCATATCCTAACGGGCCTTGGCTGCTGAGCCCACTACGTAATCCTAGGACACCAGCTGATGTCAGATACAATGAGGCACATGGGAGGACCAGACGTGTGGTGGAGCGGACTTTTGGACTCCTGAAGTCCAGATTCAGATGCCTGGACCGCAGCGGGGGTGCACTGGCATACTCCCCACAGAAGGTGTGCCAGATAGTTGTGGCATGCTGCATGCTGCACAATCTTGCAATTCGCATGGAGATCCCCCTGATAGTGGATGACGGTGATCAGCCAGGGCCCCCGCCTGCAGACCAAGCCGTGTCCAGTGACGAGGACAGTGGAGAGGAGGAAGCAGTGAATGAGCGTCAGCAGCTCATCGCCCGCTACTTCACTTGACGGTGAGTGACCATGTACGATGGCTGATGTTGCTGTAGTTGTGTAGGTGTATGTGTGCATTGTCACGGCGGCCTATTGTTCCCTGAGTGCTGTGTGGCAATGGTCCATGTCCAGGGTAGTATGCTACTGACAGTGGCTGTAGCATTGTGCCCTGTTGCTCTGTGAGATGTGTGTACATTGCTTAAACTTGATGACAAGTACTGTGTGATGAGTGTGTGACACACACATTCAATGGACTCTTGTTCTGTTTTTCACCCCTAGGTCCCTACAGCCTCTCCTGGCCTATTGACATACCACACTCCAGATGCATTTCTGATCATGGTGACGGTTGCACATCCTTGCTTAAACACAGAGCAGATAAAACAGAATGTGATCCAGGTGTATTTATTTTAAGCGGTGACGTGATTGGGGGCAAGGTGATCACAAAAGTGGTGCATGCTGAAACAATGAGTTGACGGTCATGTCCGTGTGATGGTCAAGGTGTACCCATGTTGTTCTGGGTCCACAGTCCGACAGACACATGCCATTCACATGGCAGTGTGGGGTAGGATAGTAGTCCAAGTGAATGCAGTAGATGGCCACCGTGGCTGGCTGACTCACTGGCGTTTGGAGCATGCGAAGTCATCTCTGGACACCTGTTTCCTCTTCGGACAACCCCTTCCACGTTTGAGAGGGGGGGTTGTGTTTGTGGGCTGCTGGTGGTGGCTGAGGATTGCCCACTCGCTGTGGATGCAGGGGAACTGGATGTTGCACGACCCTGCGCCCCAGCAGGTGGTGGCGGAGGTGGTGTGGTTGGTCTTGATTGTGCCCTCACCACCACCACTAGCTGGCCCATGAGGTCGACAAGTTGGCCCATACGGGTCACGAATTGGCCCATATGGGCGTCCATGGACCTCAACACCCCAAGGACTTCCCGTGTATCGGCAGCTGACCGGGCCCATTGTCCCTGGGCCTCTTCATAGGCCCCAAGGACTCTGGGGATTTGCGGCAGGGCTTGGCTCCCAGGCTCTGATGGCGTTGGCCTGACCCTGCTCCTCCCACCTGAACTGCTGCCACCGACCTGCCCACTCACCACATTGGTCACCCGGGGCCTCGTTCTGGCTCCCAGGGTCGATGTCAACGTGCGTACCACCCCTTGCGCAGGGTGAGTGGTCAGGGAGGCCCTGGTGGTGGTGATGGTGGTGGTGGTTGCGGCGGTGGTGGTGGCCGCAATGACCGTGGCAGCAGGGGCCTGGGACTGGTCACCAGCCCTGGGAGATGGGTTGGTGGGTAGGAGGGGTCCTGGGGAGCGGTTGTGCCCTGCCACACCAGATGTGCCTGGTCGGGAGTCCTCGTCCGAAGAGGTGTCCAGATCTTCCACATCCGTGAGTCCGGGTGGGGAGCTTGTGGACTGGCTGTGATGGCTACTGTCTCCCTCTCCAGCATCATGCTGTTCGTCACCTGTGGGGCGGAGACGAAAGGTTATTGTGTTGCACCTTGCAAGGTTTGTGTTAGATGTCTGACATTCACAGTTTGTGCACAGTTGTGCACTGATTTCCCAGATGCGTGTGTATGGCTCTACAATGTGTGTGCGTGATCAAGGCAATGGAATAGTGTGATGGGTGCATATGGCATGGGATGGATTTGGAATGCCAATCGGTGTGTGTTGCAGTACCCCTACATTTTGTGGCTTTGGTGGAAACGGGGTACAGCCCCATGAACGCTTTTGAGATGATATATGTTTTTGGGGTTCAAATGAAACGCTTAGAAACGCAGATGGCAAAAGGGGTACAGCCCCATGAACGCTTTTGAGATGATCTATGTTTTTGGGGTTCAAATGAAACGCTTAGAAACGCAGATGGCAAAAGGGGTACAGCCCCATGAACGCTTTTGAGATGATATATGGTTTTGTGGTACATACTGTGACATATGGGTGCAGAAGGGGACGTGTTTTGGCCACACGACACTACAGAGACAAAGGTGTGTGTATGTCTGACATACCCAGCATGTCTGCTCACTGTTGTCATTTAGGGACATTACACTGCAAGCATTGTAGTGAGTGAGTAATGGTTGTGTGCCACACAACGTATTGCAGATGGGACAATTCCTTGGTGTGCGTGCTACCCTCAGCCATGTGCAGCAATGCAGTGCTCTTGGGGTGTTGACTATATTAGGTATGTTGTAAATCACAGTGTGACGTGCGCTTCAGACACAGCAGACACATTTTTGGTCATCGGCAGGAATCTTTGCTGAACTACTGTATATGGGACAACTGTTTAGATGATATACCTTTCATGACACTGGGGCTGAAAGATGAGATGGATGAGATTTTGAATGTGCATTGTGTAGCTGTGTGGTTCATGGGTCCAGTGGTGTATGTGACATTACTGGGGTTCCACTCTGTTGCATTAAGACAAGATAGACTTACATGGGTGATGTTGTACAATGTCAACGGAACAAGCAGACACGACTACATGGACAAGACTTGGCTGGTGTTGCTGATGTGTGTGATGACTGGCACTGTGCACGCCATGTGGGTCAGTACTCCAGTGAGACTTGTGCATGCAGACGTGACTCCTTACGTGTTACTGTATTTGAGATGGCTCATGTGGGCTATGACTCTGTAATTCATGTCCGTGTGCACATTAGTCACATGATTATGACAGGGAGCAGTGCTACCTGTTCCTCTGCTATGTGACATGTCCCAAATGTTAGTCGTAGTACAGTCCTCATGCCTACAGACACCCCGCCCTGTACAGTAGTCTACCTACTTGTTGGTTTGGAGGGAGCAATGCAATGGCTACCACATGGTTATGAGAGGGAGGGGTGCTCCATCTTGCTGGTCTGTGGGAGTGGGGGCCGTGTTGTGAGTTGTGGTGATGGCTTACCACCCACAGACACCCCTCCATGTAGGGAAACATATCTACCTGTCGGGTGAAGGTGTGCACTGCAATGGCTGACACATGGGTGTGGGTAGTGCTCCATCTTGCTGCGCTGTAGGACTAGGGGCCTGGTGGGGGTTGTACCTCTGCAGTCCCCCCTCCGATAAACGGACTTTGTGGTAAGGCTACTTACCTGTTACTTGTTGGTTAGTGCAGCTATGGCTCACACATGAGTGTGGGTGTGGGGAGTGCTCCTTCCGGCGCATCTGGGGTACAAGGGGACCTGGTGGGAGTTGTGGTGCTGGCTGACTGTACACATGCCCCCATGGTTTTGTTTGTTGGTACCTTTGGACAGAGTGTGTGGGAGTGTCTGTTGCATGTGTGAGAGATGTCTTGTGGATTGTGTACTGGACATGGGGGTGTTTGGCCCTCGGAGCTATGGCATTCTGGTAGTGCATGACAGTACATAGCGGTGTGCTGGTATACATTTGTTTGTACTTACCAGCCTCCACTCCCCCTGGTATTCCGGTGAGACTCTCCGGATGTAGAATGCCTCGCACCTTCTCCTCCCACGCCTTGAAGGTCTTGAATGGCGCGGGATTTCCGCCGCCAGTCCTGTCAGCCAGCTCACGATTCTTGGCCTCCTTCTTCCTGACCACGCTTTTCAGGTCGTGCCACCTCTTTGTAATTTCACCCCGGTTGTGTGGCACGTTCCCAACTGCATTCACCTGGTCTACGATCCTGCTCCACATTCTGTTTCTGGTGGCTACTGGTGTCTGTTGGACCTGGTTCCCATAGATTTGTGGGTGCACCTTGATGATCTCGTCGACCATGACCGTCAACTCAGTGGCAGTGTACTTAGGCATTCTTTGTGTTGCCATGGTGTGTGGTTTGGTATTTGTGGTGCTGGTGTGGTGGGTGGGTGGTGTGTGGTGTGGGATGTGCAGGGGGTTAGTGGTGCCGGTGTTTCAGTGATGATGGTGGTGGTGTTGTTGGTGATGAGTGTGATGTGTGCGTGCATGTGGTATGCTGCTTTCCTTTGTGGCTCTCTGGGTTCTCTGCTGTCGTCTTCGCTTTGTAGTAGTGCAAGGTATTGTGGTCTGTGAAGGGGCTGCTTTTGTACTCACCTATGTGGGTGTGTCATGATGGGCTGTCGTTTTCAGGTGTGTTGTGCCTGGTGTCCTGGGATTTGTAGTTTTTTTGTTTTGCCAGGGGGGATGTGTCTTTGGGATGTGTTCTGTGTTTGGGTATTTTGGCGTAGTTTGCTGTGTGGACTTGTTGGCCATGTTGTGTGTATTTCTTTGGTCCGCCAAAGATTCCTGTGCACGGACGTGGCCGCCAGGCCTTCCGCCGTGTCAATTATTCATCTCTGTTGTTGACCGTGGCGGGCGGGAAATATGTAGATTTTCCGCGCTCATGTCGGGGAGATCATAATTTCTCGGCCGGTGTCTGGGTCGTCAGAGCGGGCGGATTTGGGTTGTCGGGCGGGATTGCGTCCGTGGCGGACGGATAATCTTCTACTCTGACATGGACGGGCGGAATTTTGTGTGTTTGTTACCGCCGCGGGCGGAGGTTGCTTCGCGGCATCATAATTGCTCGGTCGGTATTCCCATGGTGCAGGCGGGCGGTTTTTTCAGGCTATAGTAGATGGCGGTTTTTTTACCGCCGGTTATCGAACATGGGCCCCTAAATGAGGTGGAAAGAGGTAATGAATGCTCGAGGGTTATCGTAACAGAACAACATTTTTTAAAGCAGTGAAATGTAACTCAGTGACAGGCCATGGGAAGAAGAAATGTGTCTATGCAAATTTTGCAGAAAACCCAACAGTATGAGCCAATTTATTTAATGCCATTAAAGAAAGACATTTTACGAATTGTTTTCTACCAAATGGTAAGTGCCATTCATCTTGAGAATTTTGATTAAATTGTTTGGGTGAAATTGATTTTCAGAACGGATTTTCCACGAACTTGTATTTCTCTGAACTCATATACAAGCAGGGTGCCATATCAAAAGCATTCTTTTATTTTAGTGCACATAAAATTCACCAAATAATACTGGATCTTGAACCAACCAGGTTGCCATTTGATTCTATTGTTGATCGGGTCCTTAAATTAAATGCTAATCTATCTGTGCAATTAATCGAGCTACTGCTTAACACTCAAAGAACAGTGCATCATTTCATTATGCTACAGTGTAACGTTACCTGTCATTTAAACAAAGGTCATTTAAATGCAATAGTAATGGACAATGCTAGACTTATAACTAATCTGCAAGTCACTGGAAGAAAAGTGTTATGAGCCCCAATGTACCCCAATATAGGCCTCGGTAGCTGCACAATCTTTTACCTACATTTGGCCTACCTTGCCCTACATAAAGGTTCTGGCACAGACCTTTTACCTAGTTATGTGCCGAATAAATGTTGTGTGGTTTTCTCAAAAACTAGCCTAATTTATTATGCATGAGGATTCTTAGTATCATATCTTAATCCCCTGCCTAGGTCATGCACAGCAGGATTACCATCTTCTGTATAATAACTCTGTACAAAAGTCACCGCTACTGTCATCCTTGAACGACAGGCCCACAGTACCATTACACATCTAGGTAGCACCCCTGAGGGTACCTTTCGGGTAGAAAAGAAGAACATCTTCACTGGACAGCCAGAGGAGAAGCTTCCATGCTGACACAAGACGCTGAGATTCCTGCACGCAGAAACTCCAGCACGCAGTGGTCTGACTTCCCTTGCGGGGTGTCTAACTCAAGACCAAGACGGGGTCCTATGTTCTCTCCCGTCAGGTAATGGGGTTGGCTCTCTCCTAAGGGATTCTTGGTTTACACCCTACATACATGCTAGGTACATTTAGGTACACTTAGACAGGGTTAGCATTTTAGGAGTGCACATGATTATTGCCATGTATCTATATGCCTGCATATATTCACTGTTGTAGCACCATGGTAGAATTCTACCTTTTATTTACTCTGTCGGTGCTTACAATCATATATATCTGTTTCTGTCTAATGGTTGTCGCAGCACACCTATTTTATTCTAGAATGACACTGGTTTAATAAATACCTATTGAAAACATCCCCATTGTGTATTTCTCTGAGACCAAGTGAGCACGAGTGACTGAGTGAAAAGTAGTACACTGTTTCCACGATCGCTGAAGGATCAAGGGTTGTCATGTTCGATAGTTGCCAGAGACTATTCGCTCCTTGGTAAAGTTAGGGGGCTTATGGTGGCACTGTGAGCTTGCTGGTCTAAAGGCTAACATATCCTTTGCGGGTGTCTGGAATAAGTCTGGACACCAATCCCTTAGTTTAAGTTGTCTAAAACGCGCAGTAGCAACTACACGACAAAAGATAGTGGGCCATCCAGGGTAAACATCTCTAGAAATCCAGCATTTGTTAGGCTGAAATGCAGTTGTTTTTTCCACTTAGGACATGGGATGTGAAGCAGAGACAGCACAGATGGATATTTGAAAATTGTTGATGATAGACACCCAGAAGATGTGAAGATGTTCGTGCTGTTTGAGCCATTAGTCATACACCTAGAAGATTTGAAGATGTTCGTGCTGTCTGAGCCCTTAGTCATTAATATCATCTTGTGAATATAAAATTAGGTACCTAGCTGGGTACAACCAGGACCAAGATCCATGGCAATACCATAAAGTGCAATTGTTAAAAGAGGAAGAAGAGTTACTTTGTCACAGTTAACCTATGGCAAAAATTATAACGAAAAAAAGATTTTCATAATAGAAAAATAAATTTGACTGATTGTTATAGATGTGGGAGTCGTTATAATTTAAGCAATTATAAGGGTTGTCCTTCAGTTGATAAGACTTGTAATCGCTGCAGGAAGAATGGACATTTTGGAAAAGTTTACAAAAGCAAGTCTGAAACAAATGTTAACTGTGTTTTAGATGATGATGATGATTGTCTCAATCCTAATGCCATATTGTGTATAGGTAGTGGAGGTGTCAATAGTTTTCCCAAATGTACTATCAACATTAATGGTAAAGATGTAGAAGTCATGGAGGATTTGTGTGCTTGGTATATTATATTCAGTAAGTCCTTGTGGAACTGGAGAAATAAGAGATTATTACCTCCTGATGTGCGACCTGGTGGTTATACCGGTCATAAAATTGAGTTGTTGGACTATTTTTGGGCTGACATACAGTTTGTTGACAGAATAGCGTGGTAAAATTTATGTAGCTGCCAGAGGTGATCCTATTTTGGGATGGCGTCATCAGCAAGAATTGAACATTAGGTTAGATCCTAATGCTTCACCACCTGTCTATGCGGTGAGTGATTTGAATGAAGAACAATTTGCAAAACGTGTTAAGTGTGATTTTCCGAATGTCATTTGTGACAATTAAGGGAAATTTGTTGGATTCAAGCACAAAATAGTTATGTTGGACAATGCAGTTCTGGTCAGACATAAAATCCCCAAAGTGCCCCTTACTGACAGAGCAATCCTCAAAGAGTTGTTGAAAGAGTTATGTGACAAACAGGTTATTCAACCTATTGAGTCGTCACCATGGATTTCACCTGTTGTAATTATTTGAAGCATTGAGGTGAGCTTAGATTATATGTAGATCTTAGAAGTCTCAACAATGAAATATGGATAGATAGGTATCCTTTATCATATTTTCATGAATTTGTTTCTACATTAGCTGGAGCTATGTTTTTTTTATCTTACGTCTTGACAGTGCCTATCATCAAGTTGAGTTGAATGAGGAGTCTAGGCATTTAACTACTTTTGTAACTCCTGAAGGTAGGTTTCAATTTTGTAGAATGTCTTTCGCGTCAGCCAGTGCAGCATATGTTTTCCAACGGTTAATGAAAGAGACTCTAGAAGGCATTGATGGTGCCACTGCATTTCAGAATGATATTATGGTATTTGGTAAGATTGAGGGTGATCACGTATTCAACTTAAGTAGTGAACTTCGCCTATTGGAACAGATTGGCGTAACCATCAAAGAGTCAAAGGTTAAATTTAAATGTGAAGAGGTGGAGTATTTGGGACATTGTATCACAAGAAATTGAATAAAACCTAAGCCAAACCATGTACAGGCAGTTGTGGATGCTCCTTAGCCACAGACCAGGGAACAGTTATTATCGTTTCTGGGTTTAACAGAATTTTATTCTAAGCTCATTGATAACTATGCTACCAAAGTAGAACCTTTGCGATGTTTGCTAAGGAAAAAAAATGGATTCGCATGTGGTGTAGAACAATATAATTCCATTATTAATCTTAAAACTGAATTGGTAAATGTCCCATTTCTTAGATCTTTTGAATTGGGCAAACAATGTATTGTTGCAGTGGATGCAAGTGGTTGTGGTCTAGAAGCAGCTTTGTTACAGAGAGATAAGTCCAAAGAATGGGTGGAATCTTATGCTTCGAGGACACTAAGAGATTCTGAGAAAAACTATTCCATAATAAAGAAAGAATTGTTAGCCTGTATTTGGGCAGCTGATCGTTTTAGCCACTTTTTTCATGGTTTGTTTGGAGAACAGACCATAAACCACTTATGTATGTTCTTTCCCGAGGAAGGGAAGGTGTTTGACTGCTAGATTAGCTTATTTGGCAGCAAAACTTCAATCTTATCATTTTAAGATTGAATATGTGCCAGGGAGCATGGGCATGCTGATTTTTTTTTACATATTTGCCGGTGGTATTGAAGTTGGATGAGGAGGATGTGCTAGAGGAATGTGAAGTGGTGTATACCTTGGATGACATCAATGGTTGGAAGAACATGGATAACAACTTGGGTGTGATTTCTAAGGATATGTGGTTGAGTCAAATGGATGAAGATTTTGAGATGAAGTTGGTTTGCGATTATCTTTCCAGGGGCTGGCCAGAAGAGTGGAAGTTGAGTAGGGAGTTAGCTGTGTTTTTTAAAATGAAGGATGAACCAATGTATAATGGGTTCTGTCTGTTTTGTGGTGACAAGGTTGTGCCACCTGTCAGAGTGAGAAGGAGAGTTTTTGCTATTGGGCATGAAAGTCAAAGTGGGATGTTGGCAACTAATAGGTGACTACGTGAATTTTACTGGTGGTCTGATATTGACAGGATGGTTGATGAGTGGGTGAGAAATTTTAATTTTTGTTCTAATAGTGACAATATGGCTAAATCTTGTGTAACTGAGTTTTGCCAATTGACTTTGCCTCGGGTCCATAGAGGAAGTTAGTGATCATAGTTTGAAGAGAGATATGTAATTTTGGATGCTCCTGTGCGAGAGCAATTGTATGAACCAGATGTTAATGATGAATAAGGGTTTACTCCCGTGATTGTGGATGATTCTGGAAATGTTGGTGAAAGTCTGAGAAGAAGTTCAAGGCTGAGACGTTCACCTGTACAATTTCGGGAATACATTAAGTATTGATTGTATTCTACTTATTGCAGGTTGAGTGTCTTTAATTTAATTCTATGGTAATTTTATACTTAATATGGTTGTTATTTGTACAGTTAGTTTTATGTTTATATTTTATTTTTCCAACAAAACGAGGTGTGTTGCATTTTTGTTTCATCAGAGTATGGGGAAACGGTTGGTAGAATGTTGGGAGGTGCTTGGGAAGATTCTAGGAATGTCAGTTGCTCCGGGTTGGGTGAACTTTTGTCTGGTCCTGAGCTTAATTAGAATAAAATTTACTTACTTTGAAGTACGACGTACCGCAATTATTTCAGTTAGCATACCTAATGGAACTACATCAAGTTTAGATGGATTTTGTGCCTGGGCATGGGAAGTGAGCAATGCTGTTGGCTTTATTGTTCATTCTTTGCATTGTATCTGGTGACATTGGTGACAGTTATCTGGCTCTTATGGATCTGTCAGCAGCGTTCAACACCATTTACTATTAGTGCCTTTTGATGTGTGACTTGGTGCAAGGAATCATTCATTGTGTGCTACATATTAAGGAGATACATCAGCTCTACATGGGGCAATATCCTAGCTACCATATAGGGCAGCCCTTATACCTGAGTGGCAGTGTTTACTTATCTTCCACTGTACACATCTGTCACTCAGAAGTCACACTTGTGTGACTACTCTTTACCACATCGTTACCCACTCATCCACTCCTAATATGCTGGTTATAATTTCCACACAGAAAGTATCAATGTCAACATACCAAGATGGCCTCCTCTGAAGCTTGATGGATGAAAAAGCAACCCGTACTCATGAAGCCTCTTGTGTGGGGAAGAATTAAAACTCAGATGTCCATGTGTCATACATAAGGCTGAGCCATAAACAGCATATCTGAAGGGATAAAAACATGCATGTCTGATACCTTGTGTGTGGAAAATATACCATAGAATTCGATTTCTAATAGAAAGATTAACTGCACCTGTCCTTGAGCTCTATACATGAGAAGGAGTATTCTCCTTGAAACACGTGTTGGCTGTCTTTTGCTGTTTTGTTGCACATTGTGTTCATGAAGTGATTAAATAATCCTTATAAATCTGCTAATAAAGAACTTGGTGAACACCATAGAAGAATTTGGCTGGACTAGTGATTTTCAACTTTTCAACTTCTTTGGATTTCTGCAAGACCTCCTATAGGATAGCATGAACTTCTCGAACACACAATTGGGGTTTGGTGCAGTATAATAAGGAGGTGCTGGGCTACACCTCCTTATTACACTGACTGGGGTGTGATGTGCCTGTGCATGGTACATAACATGGAGGTCTGTGGGTTCCATTTTGGAAACATGACCTAGAAAGGCTATGAAAAGTGAGGAGTGCAACATGCAGACAGGAGATGTGTATTGCTCACATTCCTGAGGGATGGGTTGGAGCTTGCACTAAAGAAAGGGAAGCAGTCTGTTCACATCAAAGGTCTCCTTGATTCTGGGAGGAATTACTGGTCAGTGGAGCCATGGCTCAATGTCAAGTAAATGGTGGGGCTGATAAGATTGGCACTGTGGACTAACAAATATTGATAGAGAGGAAGTCTTAGTCCTTTAAACCTTTATGGGGTATGTTTCAGTGGAGGCTGACAGCCAGGTGTGGCCCCCGGAAGGATCCTAGTTAATCCCCCATTTGTCATCTGTTGTGGGTCAATCTGATTTGAAGCCACTCCTGCTATGGCAGACTGTCCATTTGACAGGGGTTAGTGCAGAGGAGAGGGCACTTCAAAGGAGCTGACACCTTCAGCTCAAATTTCAAAGGATCCATCGGACACTAAATCACATTTGCATCTATAGTTGGACTATAAAGGTGGGAGCATAAGTCCCACAAGTTGTTCAGCAGCACTGTTCAACAGATGAGATCACCATGACTACAAGCTGCTGGAATCAGGATTAGGGATCAAGTTCTGCTAGTCTTCCTGCTGGGTGAGGAGCCATCACCTACTAAGTCAAGACCACTTGTCCCGAGTCTGGAGCACGAGCAGTTCTGTTTGTGTACCAAGACCAGTGGACACTGTAAGGAGAAAAGTGCCTGGAGGGATCGAGGCTAGCAGGGAGCCTGCTGAATGGATCCTGATGAGCGAAGTGTGAGACGCCTGGTCCAGGCAAAACAACTGCACAGGCAAAGTTGGTGACTCCCGTATTCCAGGTGGAGGCCACCACAAAGTGATGGTATCTCCCTTGTGCAGAACTTGTTGGCAACCCCCTGGTGTCAGGGGTCACCATTGAGCAACATCCATTGTCCTGTGCAGAGTCAGTCGGCATTCCCCATGAACCAAGAAGGGACCACAGCGGAGAAAGGGCTGTTACCATGGATCGTCATGCCAATGCTGCTGTGAGAAATACTTACCAATTGTGAGGAGCTGTGGAGGAGGGCCATTTGGAGACTGAAGGAGGCCCTCAACCTTGGAAGACCGAAGACCGCAGACAAGCGCCCCAATCCTCCCACACTTGCTGCCATCAGATCAGGTTAGACTATTCAAGGGCAGCAGGCTTGTAGGAAATTGTGTGCAGCGCTGTTGAAGTTGGCTCTTAAGACCAAACTTAGATCTTGTTGCATGGAGGCTAGCGTGGATCGCATCTAGTGGTATCTCCCAGTATTGAATGAGGAATAACCTGTCTCACTAGAAAGATATGGAGGGACTCGGAGATTCTGGCCAGGATGACACTATTGCATCGACCTTAAAAGACTGCAGTTATTATTTAATGTGTTGTGTGTGCTTTTAATAAAATACTACTTTTTTCATCAAAACAGGTATTTGACTGATAATCTCATTACTGTTGTTACTGTTTGAACTTTGAGTATTGCACCTGTGTATGCCTCACACCTACCTCACCCTCGAAGAGCCTTGGACTGCTCAGTCCAGAACCAATGAGAGTTAAGAGCTGAAGGGGGTACTATGTGGACCAGTTACTCAGGACCCATAGTAGGTGAGGCCCCGGGACATCTGGAGCAAAATAGATTTATTATTCTTAACTTTTCATCTATTAACCTTGACGAAATATATAGTGGCAAGGTACATATATGTCAAGTGTAGTATAGTAAACTTATCTATACACATAGTTTGGTCATCAATATTTTTGCTAGGATATTATGGTTGCACAGAATTAAAAACTCTATATTCTGGTACTATACCCGCATATAACCTGCTACCTATGTATACTTTAAAACAATGTTTTACTTCTACCACCCTATGCCTCCTCTGAGTTCCATTACTTTGCTTTCAGTGAAGATATGTAATCAGTTCGGTACATCGCTCCCAGTCACACACATCAAAGTCTCAACTCATTTCACCATTAGCATAAAACTAACAGAGATACATTCTCATTACCTCCTCCCATCCCCTCTTGCTATTGTGCATCCATCCCAGGGCCCAGTACAGTGTTCTAGGACATTCCTTATATGACTAACACTCCGCTCATCACCATAATGTTCATTGTATGCTTTTTTCTCTGTTTTCAGTCTTGTACATCACCAGATATGTAGGACTGGGCATTTTCTGTAGGGTCACCCACAAACATTTTGCCTTTACCCACCATTTTGTAGACTGAATTTATTTTTGTTGGCCATAAGACTCTGTGCACTTTACCACTGCTGCCGAGTGCTCCTCAAAACATGGTAGAATTAGTTCACACCAAATTGGCATATTTCATTTACTTATGAGTACCTAGTAAAGTGCTGCTACATGTACCCAGGGCCTGTAGATTAAATGCTACATGTTGGGCTGCAGCACTTGTTGTGCCACCCACTTAAGTAGCCCTTTAAACATGTCTCAGATCTGCCATTGTAGCCTGTGTGTGCAACTTTAAACTGCCAATTTCGACCTGGCAAAATAAAGCTTTTGCCAGGTCCAAACCGTCCTTTTTAATACACATAAGTCACCCCTATTGTAGGCTCTGGGCAGCCCAGCAAGCAGGATGCAATGAATTTAAAATGTTGGGCATGTACCTTTAAGTTTTACAAGTCCTGGAAGTGAAAAACTGTTAAATTCTTTTTTCACTACTGCAAGGTCTGCCTCTCCAATAGGATAACATTGGAGTTTAATAATCTGTAACTTCCAAATGGAAACAGGTAAGCAGTTCATGTTTGGTGTTTTTGGAACTGTAATGAAAAATCCTCTTTTATTTTGAAGTTGATTTTAAATTACAATTTTTAAAATGCCACATTTAGAAAGTTGGTATTTTCCTGCCTTAGCCATTTAGTGCCTGCAGCCTGTCTCTGTGTCATGTTCCTGGGTGTAGCCGACAGTTCGGCTTTGTGTATTCCTCCTAGACAGCTCCAAAGAAATGGGAGAGTCACCCCTATTAGCCAAAAGGGACAGGGTAGTTTAAAACTGAACAAAAGTTAATTTTCCTTTTTTACTTGTGTGTATGATTATCTTTCCTTTAGATACATCAGCTAACATTTAAGGGAGTACACATTTTGGGTAGTATTCAACAAAATTAAAAAGCAAACTAAAATTTTAAAAACCACAGTCTACGTCTCACTATCTGTATGAAAGTGCCCCTTTTTGCATGTTCCCACCCCCCCCGCTTTTTGCCTGATATCTGATACACTTTGACTTAATGTGCACTGGGACCCTGCCAATCAGGTTCCCAGTGTCTGTGTTCTTTCCCCAAACTGTACCTTTGTTTCCACAATTGGCACACCTCTGGCCCACATATAAGTCCCTTGTAAAAGGGACCACTGGTGCCAAGGGCCTTGTGGCCACAGAGGGTCTCTAAGGCTGCAGCATGCATTGTGCCACCCTCAAAGACCCCTCACATAACACATACATACTCCATTGCAGACTGTGTGTTTTGGTGCAGTAAAAACTCAAAAGTCGACATGGCACACGTCCCTGTGTGCCATGCCCACCAACACTGCCTGTGGCATAGGTAAGTCACCCCTCTAGCAGGCCTCACAGCCCTAAGGCAGGGTGCACTATACCACAGGTGAGGGCATAGCTGCATGAGCAATATGCCCCTACAGTATCTAAGTCCATTCTTAGACATTGTAAGTGCAGTGAAGCCATATTGAGTACATGGGCTGAGAGTTTGTCATTACAAACTCCACAGCTCCATGATGGCTTTACTGAATGCTAAGAAGTTTGGTACCAAACTTCGCAGCATAATAAACCCGCACAGATGCCAGTGCTGGATTTATTACAAAATGCACTCAGAGGGCATCTTAGAGATGCCCCCTGAAAAATGAACAACTCATTCATGTCTAGCTGACTTGTCTGCACCAGCCTGCCACACACATAAATGTTTCTGACCTCCTGAGGTGGGAGCCCTTGTGCTCTTGTGGTTCAGGAACAAAGCCTGCTTGGAGTGATGGTGCTTCTCACCTACCCCTAAGCAAGAATAGCATTTAAGGCTGTGAGCCTCAAGGGCTTTCTGCCCATTGTTATGCTAGCCAGGGCCTCTCCAGCTAGATGAGATGCCCGCCCCCTTGACCAAGCCCCACTTATTGGGGGCAAGGTTGGCTGGAAAATTAGTAGTTAGGAGAGGTGTGTCCCCTCTCTTCCAGGACCAACCCTAAGGTGCCCTGGACGGAGGTGACCCCCTCCTTAGGATATCCTCCATTTTGAATGGATGGATTCTACCCAATCAGATTAGGGGATGCCCCCTTCCCAAAGGAAAGGGACCTGCTAAGGGTGGAGTCACCCTAAAGGCAAGTAGCCTATTGGCAACCATCTGCCAGTACCTGTAACACCCCTAAATTCATTATTTCCTGAACCTTGATCCTCAAATTCCTGCAACCTATGAAGAAGAAGGACAAAGAAGATGCCGTGCAGCAAAGCCTGAAGATGACGACTGACTTGGCCCCAGCCCTACCGGCCTGTCACCAGCTTTAAAGACTCTGCAAAGAAGACGACTCCTGTCCTGTGGCCAGTGACTTCCAGAACCTGAAGAAGACTGCCGACTCTTAAACAAAGACGAGATCTCCCGAGGACAGCGGCCCTGTCTAGAAGAATCTAACTACAAGGACTCTGGATCCAGCTGGAACTGCGATCCCTGCCCATTCTGCACCCGACGCCTATTGTTTGAGTCTTTCCTCTTATAGGAATTGCATTGCATTTCTGCCTATTATCCTAAATGTCTACCTCTTACACTTACTAAGCTTGCTACTGTTTGATTGACATTACCAAAGTATACTCAATACTACTGTAAAGTATTTTACGGCAAACCCATGTTCACTGTATATGAGAAATATTTCTATTCTTGAAACTGTTACTTACCTGCAACTGACTTCCTCTTGGTTTAAAATAAAATAACAAAGTAATAACTTTCTATACAAAATAATTGGTCTTCGATTCAGTCTTTGAGTGTCTGTAATCATTTCTTGCCTGAGTGTGTACAACAAATGCTTAACACAACCCTCTGATAAGCCTAACTGCTCGACCACACTACCACAAATAGAGCTTTTAGTATTATCTACTTAAGCCTCTGGGATCCACTGGAATCTGTGCGCACTATACCTCACTTTGGTATAGTATATACAGAGCCAGCTTCCTACACTATCCCTTACAGGGATTAACATTTATTAAAAGATTTTGTAGACCACATATTCATGTTAAAAACAAATTGATCAAAAATCACATACATTAACACAATATTAAATACATAAATCATTTCACTGCACTGCTATGTAAAAATATGTTTTAAAAAGTCTGTCGACGCAGCGTTTTGGTGTGTGTCACCTTCTTCAAAACATATACATTAAAATCAAAGACTTATAACTGATTGCCTCCAAGTACGTTGTAACATCTTTGATTTAGGAGGAACAGGCGGTGCGTAAACAGTTAGTCAACTCCTGGTGAGACGTTCGTTAATATGACGACCAGGACCATTTTCTTCACTCTTCAGAATCACTTGCTTGGAGTAGGATAGTACAACTCCTGTTATATTAATACATGCTCATTTGTGGCCATGTTGTATTTAACACAAAACAACACATAGTTTCCCTTCTCCTATTCTAATTAAGGACTGTCAGTTTGTTCTTTTGTTTTTGTTTTTTAAAGTGTCTTCTGAAATGTTTTGCAACAATATGTGTATGAATTTATATAAACGTTTTTAATTATGTGAATTAGCTAAACATGTGAAATTCATGATTTTTTATGTATGATATATTTTTTTCATGTATGAGCAGAAATAAATATTCTCTTGATATAACATTCCCTTTTAGAATTTGTCATTTAACATTATTGATTTTCTTATTTGAATATACAGATATTTTGTAATTTAGTGACCTGGAAAATCTTGGTTTTGTCTGATTCAGATCACGGAGTGTTTAATTGTGTCTGTTAAGCTCTCTGGGTCCTAGGTGGATCTGAAATCCTTAATTAGAATAGGAGAAGGGAAACTCTGTGTTGTTTTGTGCTTCTATACCCATCCATTTTCCGAGTATTAGGGTACCTCCTATCCTTTTTGACACCATGTTGTATTTAATTCACATGTTCTTATAGTTCTACCTTAAAATTCTTATTTTAATCACAACTTGGTGTTCTATATTTCATGCAAGGGGTTGATTTCCTTTTTAGTTTTTCAATTGATATGAAATCACTTAGAGTTGGTTAGATTATCCACATTCTAGGACAAATGCAGTCTTTGTAAAAAAGCCCCAGTCGCACGATCTGGAGAGCAAGTACAAAAGGAAAATCAACTTTTGTTCAGTTCACCCTAGACAGCCACACACAGTAGAGAGTGCCTGGATGGCCATCGCTGACAGGAAGGTAGGGCAGATCTGGGCACAGCCCTACTTACGCCTGAATAGGCTGTGTTCTGCCTCCACACAAAGGGCTGCATACTCCCTGTAGTTATCCTGGAGCCAGGGCAGGGGAGGCACAAAACTTGTGCACCTCAAAGGGAAATCTCAAGAAGCTTCTCTCACTTCAAAGGAGGCATCTGGTATAAATATTGGACCTTAGATACCAACTCTGCAGTACACTTCTAGACCTGTGGATATACTCTGCCAGGAAGAAGGACTGCTGTGCTGCTGAAAAGACTGCCACTCTGCTGGACTGCTGCCCTGCTGTGCTGACCTGCTGCCCTCATGCCTGAGTGAGATGACTGGACCTGCATCTGTTGAACCTAGGACCCCAGGTTGACTCCAAGGGCTAATTGGCTGGCCTCCTGACTAGAGCCTCAGAGACAGAAGGCTCCAACAACCTGGAACCCAGCACCTTGACTCTGCCATCTGTGAGTCCTACCCTGCCAAGTGGTGCCACACCAGTCCTGGACCCTTGGAGGTGGACATGAACGTGCTGTGTCAGCCCATCTATGGATCAAGCAGAACCGACGCATCTCCTATGCTGTGCGGTGCAATCCCGAGCAGAACAGACCCATTGCCTTGGCCGCAATGGATTCTCTCAGCACAAGGACTCTGCATCGACCTTGCAGCCCATATTAGAACCGCCATGGTTCAAAGCTTCCCTGACGCAGGCCCTTGCGTCTCAAAAATATGCCATCTACGGCAGCCTCAATGACGATACAGGTTCTTGCATTGCAACCTTGCAGCTCCTTGGAACCAACGCAACGTCTTGACAGCATGACACATCCTTGACGCTGGACTTTGCATCTCAAACCCTCATTGACAGGATCCTTGACGATGACGCAGGACCTCATATCGCAGCTCCTTGGAACAGAGTAATCTCTTCGGCTGCGCAGCACATCCTCAACGTGGGACCTTGCAATGCTCTGCAACGAGAATTTGAGGTACTCTTGTTCATTTGGCCTAACTGGGTTCCTGTAGCCAGCCCACGCTCCATACCAGTTGGCCTTAACTTGCGACTTTGTCCCGGTCGGGCGCAACCACATGTTCACAGTTGGCCCTCTATTTTTTTTTGTCACTATGTTCACTGAAATCTTTAAAATTGCATACTGATTGGATTTTTGCCATTTTTGTCTTGTTTTATTTATTAAAGGTTAATCTATTTTTCTACACCTGGTGTGGGATCCTTTTGTGGTGTGTTTTCACTATGTTAGTGTTTGATGTGTTGCACAAATACTTTACACATTGCCTCCAAGTTAAGACTGACTGATGTGTGGCAAGCTATCACAAGGTTGAGAACACGTTAATTTGAGGTTTGCTTGCAACTTCATCGGGTCAAGGATTGTGGTTGCTGCTTGAGTAGGGTTTCACCCCTCAACCAGCAACCCAGTTTCTTACAATGTACATATGTGCATCATCTTTTTGGTAAAAGCACTCTAAATATACAATAACCCAAAAAAGTGTGAAAACTCAGAAAATTACAAATTCATCACTTATTTTGAACTGAAAGGGTAACTAGGCAAAGGGTATGTTCCTGTGTAGTTCAGTACTTATTTCTTCGAGGAGACCTCAGGCAACATTCACCAGCACTCATTTTGAAGACAGGGACTGAAATTCGACCCAGTTCAAGCAATTAAAATTTAGAAAAGGGAGTATGAAGGATGAAGAGGAAGATAGAGAAACACTAACAAAGGGAAACAGGAATGAAAAAAAACCTGCAAGAGACAATGAATGTAGGTTGGTTGAAGTAAGCTGCACGAGGTGGAATCATGTCACTTGGCATGGTATTCAGTAACCGCGGCATTTGAAAGTTCCAGCCACAGGCCCTCACCAGAACTACTGCCCCAACTATATATATATATATATACATTTTTTTTTTTTTTAATTTACCAATTAGGTACATAGTAAGTATTGGAATCCCACTCAACCATACAAATCGCCCTTTCAAAAACAGATGCATTGTCCTGTGCAAACACATGACATACAGTCCCTTGAATTTGTTTTTCACCCTGCCTCAGGTTCAGGGAACATTCTCCTGTAAATAGGGCAAGAGGAATATAGAAGGATGGATGAGCATTGTTGCGAAGTATTAAGATTCAGCTCGAATGCCGGTAACCACGGAGGGATCCTATTTCGGGGAATTAAAAACCTATTTGTGAATATTCATGATGCTCACAAAGCTTCTGGCTGAGAAGGCACAGAGCTCTAGAGATGAGTGATCTGGCTCCGAGGTATGCAGGCGAATGACATGATATTCTGATACAGTGATAGGCAGGAGTGATGCCTAGTGTGCATTTTGGAAGAGTTCTTAGTAGCTGTGATATGCATATCTCCTCATTACATGTGTCCAAATGCAGATGACCAGCATACGTCCCCAGTAACAGTGCATAAGGAAAGAAATGGAGAGGTGTGTGTTCTTAAAATAGGGGGCAGATTAATCAAATTTTCACGCAGTGCAGCACAGCAAGCCAAAGGCTGCACGAAAGGAAAAGGGCAGGAATGTGCTGCATTTAACATGGTGCAAGGGTGCCTGCGTTGCAGACAGGATTGTTTTTGTGCAGGAAAGGGCACCTTTCTGCAGAAAATCAATACTCTGACGCATTTATGTGTGCTACAGAATGAGGCACACAAAGAAAGAGGAACAAACGAGGAGAAATAAAGATATTTCTCCTTGTAATGCCTCCCTTGTGGAAGCGTAGCATTTTGATTCATTCCCAGGTCTATCAGTAATGGTAAGCCTGGATGCGTGGGAACACCCATGCTCCACCCATGGAACGCCTCCCTGGGGCAGAGTAACGCAATGCAGCAATTTGTGCTGCTTTGTATTACTCTTGATTTATCAAGCCACTCAGGGCCACGCAAGTTGACCTTGCATTGCTTGAAAACTCTAACTTTATGTTGTGCCACCCTTGCGCCCTGTGGCATGGCACAAGGGTGACCCAACACTACTATAAATTTGCACCTTGATGTCTTGCTTCACTGAATTCCCTCAAAATAAGACCACTGTTTTCAGCTCACAAACTGAAGGACATGGCCAGGCCTAGATGAAATAGACATTACGCCAGCTAAATTGGCATCATTTCGATATTTCACATTATGCTTGCTATGTGAAATTCCTGAAATTGCGTTATCATACTTACGCCACTGTACATAGCCAAATTATAGTGCAGAAGTGCTGTGACAAGACTAACAACCAAATCGTGAGCAGCTGTTTGCAGCACTCGAGTTTTTCACACTATTTTGCTACTCTGAAATGCGTCCTTGTGACAAAAACTGGTGTGAGAATGTATTCCAAATTAAAATAGAGTGCTAAATGACCAGTTTCTATTTTATAATTACACATAATTTTTCAGAATTTTCACACAATTAAGTGGAAGCAAATTACACAAATGTTGTACACCCAAACAGTGACTTATTTCCATTGACTGAAATTAATGTAGGGTTCACTTTCATACACATATCTATTCATATCTATCTATCTATCTATATGCATAGATAGATATATATAAATCTATATTTTTCATATACAAAAAACACCCTCTTTAAAGTTACTAGGTAGCTGTCTAAGTGGAAAAAAGTATTGCACCCCAAATGAAATGAATAAACATTTGAAAAAATCAATTTGCACCACAAATTCACCTCTAAAACATTGGTTTTCATATTTCACTGTAGCTTCTGCCTGATCCCCCTCATGCATCATGCTACCATGCTCATTTATTTAATCAAGACGTTATGGCTTAATTTGCATAATTCCCAGTGCTGCACATTATTTGATTTGAGCTATGTACAACATTTAAAGTTTGATTGGATTTTTTTTCTAACTCATTAAGGCAATTCATAATTAAGACAAATTATACAGAACCACGAGTGGAATTGCAAGAACAGTGCGAAGGGAAGCTTTGCTTTTCTTGGGACGTATGATGATTTTAGATTGTCTCATGACTGGAATACTCGTTGCAATACTATTGCTATAAGGTATATTTATGTTACACCGTAGTAAGAAAACAGGTTAATGTTTAAAATGGAAAAATTAGCAAATGTTCTGAAAAAGTGATTTTTCTGGCACTGTATTTTTCAAAACAGTGTTAGAGGCCCCATTGGGAATTATAAGGTCCACTGTAAATGAGTGGCACCAATACACTTCATATAGGGACTCTGGATGCTGAGACCAGCTGAAAATCTCCAGGTGACACTACTCAAGAAATGAGGAATTACTAGGAGAATTGGACCAGGAATTACAGAATCTCCTGGTAATTCCTAATACCTTAGGAGAAGCTCAGTTTTACACATGAAGGGGCATATTTACTAAGCGTTCAGCAGCGCAGGGCAGCAAGCAAAGTTGCTGTGCTGCATTTCGTGAACTAGAGAGAGCTTAACAGTGCTATATCTAATAAGATATCGCACTGCTCAACTCTCTACTTGCGCTGGTGCCCTTCACATTGCCTAGCGCCAATGTAGCCACCCCTGTGCCATGATGCAATGGTGCCTGTGTTACAAGCAGGATTGTTTTTGTGCAGGAAGGGACACCTTCCATCACAAAAACAATCATAGGATGCATTTTCCTCGTTCTATATGTGATATAGAATGCATCACACATACAGAGAGAGGAAGTAATGAGGTAAAATAAACGTATTTTTTTTCGTTACGCCTCTCTGTGGTAGGTGCACCATTTTGGCACACTCCCAGGTTTACTACTTGTAGTAAATCTTGGATTGCATTAAATTCCATGCATGGATGAAGGGGAGCGCCCATGCTCCACCCATGTGCTGTGTTACACTCCTTACAAAGTCACTCAAAACAGAACAGCAGCACCCTGAGTTGGTTTCTAAATCCCAATAAAGGACTTGCGTTGCCTTGCAAAGACTTGTGTCATGCAAGGATAACACAAGTCCTTAATAAATCTGGGCCATAATGCCTGTTAACTCTACCCCCACCGAGTTACCAGCAAGTCCGGTACTGGAAACTCTTGGTTGGTGAACTTAACAGGCCTGCATCTGTGTCCTTGTCATGGGACCCAAATAATGGAAATGACCCATGTTAATACTCTACTCTAGCGAATGCTCTTGTCAGACCTATATCCTTTTGCTAGTGGCCTGCAATAGGCTCAACAACCATGTTAACCCATATTTACTACCGCTAAATAGTGGTATTTGCAATGAGGGTTGATTATAGCAATGTGGAAGGATGCATCGCTGGGTGTATCCATGTGAAACCTATTAGATTTCATTGCAGGCGAGAAACAGATGTCACCAAATTTACCCTGTGGCGAGTATATGAATCTGCAAAGAATTTGAATTGTGGACTCGACTAGCTTTTTAGGACATGGTCAGTATGTCTTACCCATGGCCGTGCCAAATAACTTGTTACCCACCATTCATTTCTGAAATAGTCAGACCTGAATAAAACTATCTTCAGGGCGGAGGTAAATCATGTAAACTCCCGTTTAAGTTTTAATTTAGAGCGTCTTGAGTTGTTGTTTGGTGTTACTGAAGAATATTCACATTTCACAGTTTGAATTCTTCAGAAAAACACTGCCTTGATCACGAAACATTTTTGTTTCGTTGATACTGCAGGCCTTAGGTGGCTGCATAGCTGTCAAGGCTTCAGATTGCTATGTGTGACATTTTATTAATTTCAGTGTAATTATGAGTGACATTTCAACTAATATGAGTGACACTTTCTCGCGAACAAAATCAAGCAATAAAGACGGGGGAAACATAAATATCAGAAATTACACCCATTTGAGCAACGAGGAACTCTAAGAAGAGTCACATCATAGGTCACAAGCTGTATTACTGAGCGGTGCGCCCCGGTCCAGCATGCCGCCCACTACCTGCCAAGACCTGCTGGTGGCACCATTCGCAGCCTGTCACACAGAGCTACACTCAGTGGCGGCTCGCCGATGGAGTGCTGCGGGGCGGTGAGGCTGGGCGAGGGAGGGGCAGGGTGGGGGGGGGTAGTGGAGTCCGACATACGACGGACGGGAGTAAGGTAAGTAATTAAATAAATAAAACTATTTACCTTGCGCTCGCTGCATCGCCTCAGCGCAAGGTAAATAGTTTTATTTATTTAATTACTTACCTTACTCCCGTCCGTCGAATGTCGGACTCCACTACCCCCCCACCCTGCTCCTCCCCCGCCCCGCCTCACCGCCCTGCAGCACTCCCTCGGCGAGCCGCCACTGGCTACACTACAGGCTCTGCTGACTCAGTGACGCTTGGCACACTGAGAAGTTAAGTTGGGAAGCACCACAGTGGCTCTCACAGTCACCCGACCTAGAACGAGTTAGTGCGAGCGACTACTAGCGTAGCTTACTGTCAGTGAGCAGACAGACTGCTGTGTGATGCACAGTTCTCAGCTGTAACCGGGCAGGCAGGCGGCAGCTCAGTGGATGATCGTGACCGTGGTAAAAGAAAAAGAAGTAACTAACAGGGATGTTGCCAAGCAGGCCTGCCCACATGAAGAAAAACAAGAAAAATAAAGATGAGTTGTTAAATTCAGCCCAAAGCCGGAACCTGCACTCCATGCAAACTTCTCAGAAAAGAGCTGCTCAACGGGTCCCAAGGAGGCCTCTGCAACACGTTATGAAATACCTTGCATTTCTAAGATAACGTGATGTGAATGCAGAGCCCGCACACTGCCCAGATGAACAGAGAGGCCCCTGCACACATTTGTTTTCAAAGTATAATGGGTTCTATCCCCTCTCCAACCGTCTGGTTCTCCTTTGTCTTCATGAAGGGCAGGTTGAACCCTTTATCAGTGCTGCACCCTCCCACAGCAGTTATGTTTTATTTATACCTGTGCTTAGTACCTTTAAGATGTTTATATGGCTGAAATATAAACAAATCTCCATCCCAAAAATGTCCACCATTCAGTAAACTTCAGGAAGTGTACATTGCGGTAAGATCATCGAGATGTTCGATGCCTTCTCTGCTGTCTGACTTCAGCAACCCGTGCCCAATGCAGACCTTCCTGCTACCCCTTCTGCTACATTCTGGAGGCAGAGGGCGGATGGTCACTCTTGCAGAGCCCCATCACTTCAACTGATCATCGCTCACCTACACCGGCCTAGTTTTTCCTAGACCCTCTCTATCGCTGCATGCAGTTATCCAAGCTGAATCCTAGTAAGGCGAAGGTAGTCGGACCGACACCACTGCAGCGCGCTAATAAAAAAAATTTAAAACACAGTTTGCAGCAGGGAGAGATACCTCACGAGGCACTACCTACTAACTTTGCGATGCGATGTTTCATATGGGCCGCACCTCGCTGCAATGACTCCCGCTAGAGCAAACCCCGGCCCGGGCATGATTGTGTGCTTAGCAGCAGCTACACAGGAGGAGCTGGTGTCCTGGGCTGCTGAGGAACAACTCCAGTGACCGCCGCGGTACTTGAGGGGGTCAGCTGAGCTGCCGGTCGGGTCTGTCCCGTCTTTGATAAAATAACTGTTGCACAACTTGGTCATGCTGCGAGCAGCGCTGCAATTGCCACTGCCTGCAGACTGCCATTAGTTTATTTGAACTGTAGCCGCCTGCTCACCACTCATGCCGCAGCATCAAGACTCATGAATGTATAGTCATTAATCATGCTGCGGCGCGTGTCAGTGAATTCTGTTACATTGTAGCAGCTTATAGCTGCAGACTTGACCCCAAGCCTGCCGGTAGCAGCGCGCACGGCTTGCTGTCACTCCAGATGAAACCAGCTTTAGTTTTTCAGTATTGGTGCATGATTTACTTAGCACTGAGGAGGCGATATTATGCGTGACTATGCATTTCAGTGCGGTGATGCAGACCACCACACTGAAGTGCGTTAGTCTAATGCCTGATGCGTGGTACTTGACAGCGCTGGTGGCACTGGAGCAGTGTTGGCTCTACACATTGTATTCCAGCGTTTCACAGGTGGAGTTGTGCAGCTCAAGGTTTCCCGATTCAAAAATGACTTGCTGGCTCTCATTGCAGGAATTTCATTCTGTATGTCGGTCAGGAACATTTACAGACTGTAAGAAACAAAACGAGCAGGGATTGCTTTCACATATTTAAAAGTGTGTCTCGAAGAGTGAATTACTAACCAGAATTATATGCACACCTGTTGTGTGCAAATGCTGAATTGCTCTTTTCCTTCATTCCTCAAAAACAATTCCCTTTGTTTCCTTGGTGGAAGAGGTCTGTGAGAAGTGATTACCATTCTCATGGTAACTATAACCAGGAAAATGGGTTGAATGTGAGGAAACGGCTGCTATTTAGCAACAGCTGACTACAGACGTCCACTGAGTTGAGAGTACAAGTGGAAGGGAGTCAAGGATTCAACCTTCAGAAACTACCATGAGGAGATTCACAGACCTAAAAAGAGGGCTCCAGTGAAAATAATTACCACTGCCTAACATGATACACTACTGCAGCCATCCAACATGAGGCATTCCAGCCCAAAGCAGTGGCCCAAACCTTAAATGAGCATTGCACAGACTCGCTTTCTGTGAAACTGGCCCAAAGCATGCTGATTTTGTGAAAATGGAAAGTTGAGATATTTAGGTATTGTGATTGGCCACTGACTGATTTGCATCTACCCAATACTAGCCCCCATTTATTTGAGGTTCCAAATCTTCTCATGTCTAGACCCAGACTGTCAGAGTCCCGAGTTTGAATTTGCCCCGTCTCAATCTAGTTTGCCATGGAATGATGGGAATCACTCATGGTGGAGTAGGTCTTCTCACACCATCCAGAAGAGGTGAAATGGTGACTGAATGCATCCCTAAAGAAGACAATAAAAACTGATTTATATTATCACAAGAGCCTTCCAAGCAGGCATTGACAATATAATTCCTTGCCACGTGTCAGCATTGCCTTCTAAGAATGAGGTTCTCTGAAGGGGGCCTGGTGGAATGGTATATTCTCAAGGATGAATAGTCAGCAGGTCAAAGACTCTGCAAGGTAAACAGGGGACACACCACATGCGAGCATACTAGTGCTAATGGATGACTGTCTGGAGTAAGGGAAGAGCAACTGCTAGCATGCCTTAACATTTGTGTGTAAATGCTAAATTCCTCTGAAAGTGACAGAGGAAAAAAGAGGTATTTTGCCTCATCTACCTCACCAGTCATAAGCCTTTATTAGCTGAAAATGATCATGACATTACTGGCTATGCAGTTTGCTACCCTAATTCTTCCATAATAAATGTTCTGGAAATATCACACTTCCACTCCAAATACATCATTGACTACTCCCAAGCGAGAAAGTAAAGACTTTCTTCTATTTGGAACTGCTATAGAAAACAAGTTCCTCTTCATTGAAAGGGACTTCTCTTGTGAATGGTAATACAGTGCCGGAGGGAGGATTTTTGTATCCCAGTCTTTGGGTGAGCGCATTAAATAAACCCCTCCATTGGGCGTATGGACCTTGGTTCGTCGATGAGGAGAAATGAGAAGGAGCAAACATTTACAGAAAACAACATGCACAGTGAAATCTATTTGGGGCCTCACACTAATTTCTAGAGAGAGAGAGATGGTGTGAGTCAAAGGTTTTTTTTTAACCAAATGTAATCTGGTTGAATTATTTTATTCAGTAAATATAACTTTTTAGACATCATTATTACAAATTCACATACTCCATTAGTAGGTATTTCAAGACATGGTAAAATACCAAGTTAGTGAGTTTTACAAATAATATAGAGAAGATACAGCAAGTGTGTTCCATAAAGGAATTCCCTAATCTAAGTTAATCGAGTTTTAGGCACAAGAGTTGCAATTTCTTAAATAAGCGAAGAAAAGGTGTCAGTTCAGAAACTCAAACTAAGAGTTCTGACAAGAGAATAAAAATGCATAAACATAAAGCCTTTGCACTTAAGAAATAAAGAATGTTTCAAGCTGGAAAGTATTCTCAGCTATTACGTGAGAAATGGGACAGGCAGAGATTGTGGAAATGTACCTTTTTAGGGGTACACTGGTGCAGGGTCACCCTCTTGTCCACAGGTCAAAAGACCAACAAAATAGAGATCGGCACTGGAGTTGGAATAAATAACAAGTTTATTAATCACTCATGAGTGGGACCACGTCCACACAACACTCTCAAGTGCTGCAGGAGGTAGTACACTGAATTCACAAACCATCTTCCCTTTTATACCAGTTTTCTGCACTGTAAGCATGTGAACAGAAATAGGAAGAACAAGTTTTAGAAATAGTTATCAGCAAACAAGGGCAGATGAATAACTACGTGGTCAGCAAAGTGGGAGGGGGAGCAGGAATGCTTATGGCAGCAGTAAATGGTCGACAGTTAACATCTGAGACCAGGTGCACTGGCAGCTACAAACCCTCAGCACGTACATTGCTTTAGCTGAGTCAGGAAGTCAACTAAAATAGATAGCACAAGCAGAGTGAAAAAGACGAGCAGCAGAGGACGGAAGAATTACGAAGGAAACAAAATGGACACCACAGCCAAAATGGCTGTTGCTTATGCTAACGTAAAATATTACACATTTCCACAGACGACCCTTTTAGTATAAGCTAAGACATTTTCTTCTGCTTTAAAAGGGGTACGATAAACATCATGTATATCAATTAACATCATATTGCTGACTTCTCGGTCTATTGCTAAACGGGCATTTTCATTTTGGACATTCGTTTTAGATGGTAGACAAGTAGTACAAGTGGAAATACAGAGGGAACAAAGCATTGGCCCACATTGGATACATAAACAACAAGAGAAGAGAATTGCAATAATTATGAATAAGGCCAACAATATTTTCAGACCCCATACAGAAAATATGCTCCAGAACCATCCAGCCCAAGTCCATGTTCCTGAGTCTTGATGTATCTCAGTAGCTATTTTATGCATTTTGGAAATAGCATCATAAACAGAAGGGGCGTGGTCAGGGATAAATACACAGCAACTACTACACGGGTCAAGCGTCTGATCTTCCTACTATTTAAAGCCGCACCAACAAAGAAAAAGAGTCCCAAATTAAAGTCAACATATTGCTGTAATGCAGTGTCAGTTTGATCCACTTCATCATTATTTATAGTTCTTTTAAATCGATTCAAGGAAATGTAATTAAACAGTCTTTGATCTTTATGATAAGATGCAGGTGCTAGGAACACAGGAGGAAGCAAGAAGGACACATAGCATATTCCGGATCATCCAATTGGTAGATGATAGTAGCCTTTACTTCCAAAAATGAAATAAGTGTTGTGTGAAGACAGAAAACTGCTATTGTTCGTTCCAGTAATGTTCAATACTGTAGTACAGTCACTTTTTCCCACTGCAATACTGCCAAAACTGCTCACACAAAGATATGCTCGAGCTCTGGTAACAACGATAACAGGAGGCCCATTACCCTTGGCCGTTCGAGTGTTGGGGAAAACATAGTGTGTGGAGGAATCTCCTTTGCGATACTCCTCCATTTCCCATACAGTTCCTTTGGCTTGTGGGTCCCCTTCTTCGTTGGGGTAACAGACTTTGTTCCGTTTGGCGTTGAGGTCACCCACATCCCATGTTTCTGAGAGATTGAATACTTTAGAGGCATATAGAAGTTTGAACCAAGCTGGGCGTGAGCCATTGTGAGAGAATGGCAGCGGTGACAACGGGATTCCTTTTATGTTCTGATGAGGAAGAATCTTGCCACAAACCCAACAGTTAGTAGCATTGCTTAGCTGGTATGTCTGATGCAACATTTGAAGAAATGAATTGTTTCTCAGATTTTGCCGGTATCCCTGTTCATGTTGCGGCAAATCAAAATGATGGTGCTTTTTTGCAGCAAGTGATGTAACAGTAATGTTAGGCAAGGAGGCTCCGGGCATTACTTCCTCCACTACCCACATTACAGTAGCGATGATGGCAGCAGTCAAAGTCAGACCAAGGATGCAGATTTTACAGCCGTTGCACGTTGTCGCAGCGATCTCCTTCTTCTTAGGCAAGCTCATTTTCATCGGCAAACAACAAAATAGATGATGCCCTAAGGTCCTGGGCAGGCGTTGGTTTCTTCACTAACATTGAGACAAGTAGTCACTAATAGGCTACCCCCCTTTGTAGTCAGTCTTTAACCACCCAGGACAGTGGCTCAAATAGTCTCTTTCTGTGATGAAATGTCTTTCTTCCTGGATCGAAGCAGATATCTAGATGCACTAGGAATCTTGTGGTCCGGGAAGACTTCCTCAGGCCCTTCAGGTGACGCAGCTCGTCCTCTCTTGGTGACCAAAATGTCGCAATGATCTGTCAGTACAGCAGGGCTTCCCGCACCTGCTGATAAATAGAAGACAAGCTATCAGTTAACTGGGACAAATAGTCACTCATACTGGTGCAGAACAAAGGGCTTGGCGTAACTATTGGAATGCGCTCTGGCACTCAGTAGTCCATGGGAGGGGCATCGGAGTGTCTTTAGTCAAAAGGGCCAACAAAGGTTTAATAATGTGCGAAAAACTGGGGATCTACTGCCTACAAAAAGAAGTGAGGCCAATCAGTGCACGGACATCCTTCTGAGTGCGGGGTACAGGAGTGTCTAGAATAGTCTGAATGTGGTCTGATGTGAGTGCACGTCCCTCCGTAGACGGGAGGTGACCTAAATAGGTAACCTGCTGTCTACAAAATTGCAATTTCTTTCTAGAGACTTTGTGATTATGTGATGCAAGAAATGATAACAATAACAGTGTACCTTCTTCACATTGCTCAGGAGTATCTGGTCGCAGAAGTCTACTCAACTACACCAGAAATAGTAATAATCCCTAACTAGCTACCATAAATTAAATTCCTCTGAAGTCTGGAGTAAAGCAAAAAACGAGACATAGTATGAACATAGAAGTAGGACTGCAATTTTATCAGAGCCCCAAGCATAGAAAGACTGACATATCCCTTGATTACAAATGAGTCGGATGGGAGTGAGGTATTTTTACCAGTTGTGGTAAATACATCCTGTTAGCAGCTTTTAATTGGAAAATGGGGCATGACATGTAGAACTTGATGCTCACAACACCGAGTTTCACATGCATGCGTTTATTGCACATTTTCACAAAGCAAATTATGGCAGGTTTGACCATGAGAACATTTACCGTGGGAAAATTGCATGGTGAGCAGTAAATAAAGTGGTGCTGAAAATTCCAATATGTGCAGTAATGACCACTACCATCCTATGTTCTTAGCGTCGCTGGCTTGAGCTGTCCTGACCCTCGTGCTTCAAAAGTGCAAAGCCCGGCTGTATTGACTATTGACCAGCCCACCTCTCTTCAAAATCCGATCAAACATGGCCCGTTTGCCGACCCTTCTTGTTAGTGACAGCGTGAGGCCGATTCATCAACTGCCCTTTCAGAAAGGGTGTCTGAATCTTTGGTCCATGGCTTCAAAGCACTAAATCAACCCAGACACCAAGCATGTCTTTCTACTAAGGATGCAAGGCCTCTTTCCTAAGTTTTTGTGTAACATGGTGCAGGAGCCCACCCTATGCAGTGTCTTTGACGGTGTTTAGTGTATCTTTATGTGAAGGAACAAAGCCGCCAGCCATGTCTGTTCTCTGATCTCCGGGCTTTGCCCTGCCCCTTCCCAAGCGGTCATTTGCTAATGAGTTTTTTTTTTTTCGCCTCGCCGCCTGTGCCTCAATTAACATCTCCCCAATAACATTATTTTACACTTTCACAGTAGTGAAATGAGTATCCTTGAGACTTGTGACAACATCATTTTTCCGAGCGATTCGATGCTCTCGAGGCGCATAAACACAAACCGCAGTCATGCAACACCAAAAATAGCAAATGAAGCATTACCACTGCTAAACAACACACATGCGCTATTTCAGTACTGCTCTACTGCATGTGATAGGTAAATTCATTTTCAAGGGCCTGAAAAAAAATATAAGTCCTACATGTATTAGCTACCAGGGGCCTTAGTCTGTAGAAATGCTACAAGTGTTAAATGATTACTCCTCAGAGATTACCACTAAACATGGTGGTAATTGTGAAGTCATTGGTATTTCTTACAACCGGTAGTATGCTATTGCTGGTAGTGGTAGAAATATCACAGCGAAAATTCAAATGTTCTGCAGTAAAAGAAGTATATATATATTTTTTTTACCTTTGTCGTAACTTTTTAGCGCAGCAGAAAATGCCACAGGCTAACATTAAATAGTAGCAATTAAAAGGGCAGTGACAGGGATTGTGGCAAAATGTGTCATCACTCGAGTGTGTTGTTACCATACCTAGACCACTCTTCAGCTTTAGGCGTTGCGTTACGGTTTTACCCAGTTTAAGATTTGCTCAGAGCTGAACTTATTTTCGATTCTCCATACCGTCGTTTTAGACCGTCTTATTTGAATGCTGTGGTCAGACTGACAATAATGCATTTACTGCTGGTTTTAATCCAGCGGAGTGTTTTCTTTTTTTTTTTTTCCGATGCATGGGAAGTTCACTTATGAGATGGGTGGTATTTTAAAACAAGCAGTATTTTGCATTTTCCAACAGTGTTCAAATAATGCTTCCTGTTGAGCGCCTAAGACACCTACTATGTAAATGACTATAATTACTGGCAATGCCGAGGACGTAAAGTGCAGAGTATTAATACATCTCACGCTGCTTGAATGTATCACTATGGAGCATGTACCACACTTAATACTAAGCAAGCCTTGCTTCTATCACTGGGCAGAGTGTAGATAAAAAAAGGAACAGTTACGTAAATCTACTGAAGTTTATCTGCCTGGAGAACGCAACTTTCATCCTTCCAAATTAAAAAAACTGAGTACCATTAAATCAGGTAATAGTAACACCCGTCGCAGGGCTTAGCAAAGACAAAAGTACACTCAACAAGTTATTATTATTCAAATGCTACCAAGTATCCAGAGGAGAACATGATAGGGATACTTAGGCACAGCCTGTCCTAATAGGCAGCAGTCAGCCCAAGCAACAACAAAGCCAATAGGTTTCAATTTTGTATAGTACACAGAGAGAGAGGCCAATAACAATAAGGGTCAAATGCACCGATGTAACAAAGCAAGACAAATACAGGTTTTTATTCTCACACAGAACATACACATACAAGCACCTAAGCATACAGACAACATGCACAGGCACCCAGATGTATGTCAGTTGTGCACAAAAATAGAATCCAACAAAAATATCTTAGCTAGCATATCGACTTACCACAGTAATGTGAATGGAAGTGTTTATAATCTAACTATGGATTCAAAATTCTTAACGCTACATCTAATGGTCACTGTAAGTCGAGTTCTTTCTTTGTGTATTTGTTCCACAATGAACCGTACATCATGGGAGAAATACCATATTTACTATACATCTCCCTGTAAGGGGTCCCTTCTGGAGGGGCCGGCCGACTTTATTCAAAACTAATCTTGGTACCACAAGAGCAGCAACACCACTTACGGAGTGTGCTGAGAACAGGCATGTTTTTTACAAATATATGTAAAATATTACTACTCCAAACAAATATTCCAAAAGGAGAAAAATCTCCACATTACCTGCCTTCAATTTTTGCAAAAAGTGAATAACAAATCCAAACCAACAGACCTAGGCCAAACAAATCAAGAGTGCCGCTTCAGCGACCTTACCAAACAGAAGTCTCCAACTCCCACCTGCCGATCTCTGGTCGACCTAATGGTCACTGCCGAATTACGCCAAAGAAAAACCCAGTCGAGACCGGCTACCACCTGGAGGGTCAAATCGGGAAAACCGGAAAAGTCACTTTGGTCTGCAAAGACAAGAGTCTCCTCATGCAGGGCGCCTCCTCAGTAATATTTCAATCCTCGGTCAAGACCACTCCTTTGGACGGCCGCGTCTCCAATGGGACCCCACATGCCAGGCGCCAATTGTGGAAATGTACCTTTTTAGGGGTACACTGGTGCATGGTCACCCTCTTGTCCACGGGTCAAAAGACCAACAAAATAGAGATCGGCACTGGAGTTGGAATAAATAACAAGTTTATTAATCACTCCTGAGTGGGACCACGTCCACACAACACTCTCAAGTGCTGCAGGAGGTAGTACACTGAATTCACAAACCATCTTCCCTTTTATACCAGTTTTCTGCACTGTAAGCATGTGAACAGAAATAGGAAGAACAAGTTTTAGAAATAGTTATCAGCAAACAAGGGCAGATGAATAACTACGTGGTCAGCAAAGTGGGAGGGGAGCAGGAATGCTTATGGCAGCAGTAAATGGTCGACAGTTAACATCTGAGACCAGGTGCACTGGCAGCTACAAACCCTCAGCACGTACATTGCTTTAGCTGAGTCAGGAAGTCAACTAAAATAGATAGCACAAGCAGAGTGAAAAAGACGAGCAGCAGAGGACAGAAGAATTACGAAGGAAACGAAATGGACAACACAGCCAAAATGGATGTTGCTTATGCTAACGTAAAATATTACACATTTCCACAAGATGGGGTCTCTTCTGAAAGAAATCCCTGAAATCTCCTACCCTGCTCTAGTAACACACACATATAAATTTACTAAAACATAATTTGCAACAACTGATGCATTCCCCATACTTGACTCTGGGCAATAGCTCACTTAATTTCCACGACGGCCCCCAGCGCCTTGAGACCCGTAAGGGTGAGTAGTTCGCGCTTTACAAATACGGATTTTTGGCATCCAATCAGATTTCAGCAAACTGTGGGAGCAGATTAACTCCCTTGTTTCTCACATTTTCACAATAGGCTACAGAGTCTTGTCCTTGAGATGATACATAGTCAACATCGTGTGCTTCAGTCAGCTCTTCCCATGAGTCGCTTTTCTTGCCATCTCCTCTCCTCCTGGTGAGAACCTCACTATCAGTTGTCTAATACATAAAATATGCCTATTCCCTAGCCAACAGTAGGCTTCTGGAATGTTACAGCATCTACAGTGGGAGAGAAAAAACATCCTGAGCAAAACAGTTCAATTTTAAAAAAACAAGCCTTTCAATTTTAATGTATAAATCAATGTTAATATGGCATCAGTAGTCAGGCTAACTAACATCAACATATTATGCTACTTCTTTTAAGCTTACAATGCCTAATTATGATTACCTATTACACTTTTGCATGTGTTATATGTGTGTTATTTAACATACATTTTAGCACCTTTCAGTTAAATGCATTTTTGTTTATAAAATGAGGAAATTCACTCTTGTAACATTCTCATCACAAATCAGCATCCAGCTTGCGGTACCCCACCCATTCAGAGTAATCAATCTTGGCAAATAATTAGAAATAAAGGAATTTCTGCTGTAGTTCACGGTTCAGGAAAGCCAAACCCTCCTTCCTTTATATGTAACTTTAAATGTTCCAAAACGAATCCAAAGTAATTCATTTTAAATATTTTAAAAACCATCATCTCATAAGGTGGAGACGTGTATTCTTGAAGCCTCTGTCATACTCCTATGGTATTTCTATTTCTCCTGATATCAGGTGTGACATTATGTTAAAAATTCCTTTTGATGTTTGAAATCCTTAGAAATCAGAACATTAGCTGAGTACTGAAACATTAGAATACATTCATGACATTAGGTCAGTTTTCATGCCCATCAGCTTGAATACCAATGACTGAACATCTTAGGGGCCCTTCACTCTTACTTCCACCCTGTATCAGTGTACTTCATAAATAGCTTGGAACATGGGAATAGAAAAAGGATTTCTGTCTGCTGCTAGACATCTTTTTAATACCTCTTAGGGACTTGCTTGGGGTCATGTGTTCTAGACAAAAACAAATAGTGACCTGCCTACCCTACCCTGCCTAGCTATATTACTGGTAGCTAAATAAGCTACAGACTTTGAGCTTTGGGGTTCAATTTGCTAGTCAGTGAATGTGATTATTGGGTAGCTGCCAGGAGAAGGAAATTCCTCTTTAACAACACTAAGGCTATTCTGACCTTAAAACCTGAACACAGTGCACTAAACAGCTACATTGGTACCTATGAACAGCAAGCATACTCTGTCCCCTGAAAGGAAATTTCAGGACAGTGCAAACAAATCATACAAGATACTAAAAGCTGGCTTGGATATTGCACTAAAGTCACTGAAATGGTGGCTTAAAACAGAGTTATACAACGTGATTGCCTAGGAGGCAATTTTAAGTAATTGGTTTTGCAATGTTTGTTTCAACATTGGGGTCACCCAAGCTCACTATCACCATAGAACTGGGTCCACGCGGGAACACTGAGATGGGACACTGAAGAGACCATAAGTACAATGGGGCAGATTTACAAGCCCCTTGCGCCGCCGGTGCATCACATTGCGTGACGCACCGGTGGCGCAGCCTGCTAAGTGATATTTACAAGAACAGGCAAAGTCACCCTGCGTGACTTAACCTGTGCTTGTAAATATCGCCCCTGTTCAAGCAACACTTTGCGTGTTAGGGGCGTGGCATGGGTGTTGCTGTGGGTGATCCCACGCAACACCCATGTCCACTGATGCATTTCCAGATTTACGAGAAATCGTAAATCTGGAAATGCGTCAGAATGCTACGCCACCCTAGGGGTGGCGTAGCGAGGTGCAACGAGGAGAAATGTTTTCATTTCTCCTCGTTTTTTCCTCTTTCAATGCGTGCTGCATTCTACAGCACACATTGGAAGAGCAAATCACCTCAATTGATTGTTTTTGTGCAGGAAGGTGCCCCTTCCTGCACAAAAACAATCTCCCCACGACGCAGGCATTCTTGCACCATGGTGCAAAGGTGCCTATGCCGGCGCATGGCAGCAGTTTGTGCGCCAGCGCAGGGGGAAGCACAGAGATACGACATATTGTTGTAAATATGTCACATCCCTGTGCTTTGAAACTAACGCAGCGCAGCAAAATGACTTGCTGCACCGCGCTGCGTTGTTAGTTTCTTGTAGATCTGCCCCACTGAGTTGTAGAACCAGGGAGAAAATATGAAGGTACCAAAAATGGCAGCAAAAAATTGTTTTAGATAAGTACCTAAAATTGGGCAAGAGGTAGCTACGATAGGCATTCCCAGGAAGGGATAAGTATTTTTGCAACTCTTCCAAAAGAGCTATTAAGTGAGTTTGACCAAAATCCCGATAATGGCAGATTTGGGCTACTGTGCTTAGGGCTTGACTCTTTATTGGCCTTCCTATGAAACTGATTTGACAGCCAAACCAGCCTTGGGCATGGGAGTATCATAACTCTATTATTTCCACTTTAAATGCAGTCAACTTGCTCTTTTCTTCAATTGAGATTAATTTAAAGTCCGTAATTTGCTAAAAAAACTTTCCAATTTTTTTAATGAAAGCTGACCATCATTTTATTTTACCTATAAACTTCCCTCTGTCCATACGAAGATCCTTCACTATAAAAACATCAAATGGCAAAAGCATGGCAGAACATCTTTAAAACAGCATAATCTGATGCTCTAAAACAATTTAAATATGTCCTTCAGATTACAGTCAAATTATGCACTGGTCAACATCCTGCTGACGACAGAACTAATGAAGCAAACATTGGAATGATTACTGGAAGTCTACCTTCTGTAGTCAAATAAAAACATGGACATAATGCCTCATGCTAATGCCTAACCATGTAGTTTCTTATCATCACCCATTAGTAATAATTCCCGTTATCTTTATTATTAACAACCTTCCTCCACAGTCATGGACAGAATTCACTATGGTCAATCTTGAACCAACAATTGAGTTTTCAAATTTATATATCAGTTTTTTAACTGCATTTGTTTCTTTTTTAGGAGCTTCCATTAGAGGGATATCAGAGCACTTTACAGAGGTCCATAAATAATCACTACAGTTAAGAACAGTAAAAAAAGCGGGGCACACGCATCATTTCTCATATTAAAAGGGCGCAGATGTGGGGTACATTTTAAGTGAAGGCAGCAGTCCTTTTTCATAGAGTAAAAGTATGGAAGAACATGGGCCACCAACAAACGAACCCAAGCGTTGAGAGCAAAACTCTGTTGTTGCAAAGTGCATGGGTTAGGGTTTAGGATGATGCAGATCAGTGGTTAATTTGTAAATAAATAAGTGCTGGGGCTCTCATCAGGAGGCAGCTTGTACCAGGCTATTTCTCCTGTTAGCACCACCTAAAACAGAACCATGAAAGAGGGGAGAGAATGTGGTATAATGGCCAGAGCTGCCGACTTCGGAGCTAGGGAACCAGGTTCGTGGTGTCGGCTCAACATCCTGTGATTCTGGGCAAATCACTTAATCTTCCCGTGCCTACCATAAATGAATGAGTCTTTAACTGGTGCTCATGAAAAGTGCCAGTGTTGATGAGTAAGTGCCGGTGCTGAGCACCGGAAACCACTGTCTCAAATTAAGCACTGATGCAGACGATAACAGCCTCTCAAAGAGGTCTTTTTTTTCAATGCTGCGTGGCCAGGTAAATACCTTGAACTCGGAGGTAAGGGAGTTGTGAACTCTTTTGGAGAGACTGTATCAAGGTTTGGTACTTCTTAAAACACTGACTCTCTTGAGTAAGGCTCTCAGTGTGTGAGATGACCCATCTGACTCTTCCTCACCCCCAAAGTAATTTTTATGAAAGGTAGTGAGGACAAGCTATTTGCCGGATTTTGTGAACAAAACATGAGTTTTTGAAAACCAGCCGAAGGTCAAAGGTAGCCAATGCAGGCTGATTAGAACAAGGGTGAACTGGTCAAAGCTGGGCTGCAGAGTGTAAGTCAACCCTTGGCAGTGGCAAGATAAGTACTGTATTTGGGGTATTCCAGTTAGTAGGTAATTGTTTGAGCCCATATGTATTTAATGAAAGTTTGCAGCGATTATGTCTAACACAACTCTCTGAAACAGCCTCTGAAAGACATTTCTGGCATTATAGAGAGCACCTCAAATAATTTCATAAATGAATTTTCAGCCTGGTGGTTAGCGCTAAATTTGAGCCGGTGGTTGCCGGTGGGGGCCACTGGAAATTATTTTGGGAGACTGGCGCTTATTTTTCCGCATCAGATATTCCCCGATAGCAAAAGAGAAAAAAAACACACAAATATGAAAGACGGAGGAAGAGAAAGACAGAGAAACGATCACGAAGGGAGAAAGCAGGAACTGGAACAGTGAGATAAAAAGGCAGGAGGTGTCTGGTGGTGAATTAAAGAGGACACGGTGTAATTGCACTGGTCTTAGACTTATGATTTGGAGCTTCGGGCACCGGAACTCTTTTATTTACAAATTAAGCACTGCTGGTGGTATTCATTACTAGAGATAGAGATATAAAAAGTGCACAAACTTTTTTAGCAATATATCGAGAGTTGTGAATTGTGGAATCTTCATTTTTTTCTTTCCTAATACATTTGATTTCTATTATGTACAGCTATAGCCCCTCACTTGCAATACCCCTCCGAATCCCAGACCAAATTATCAATGTAAGTTCTACTTCCTTTCTACATTCAATTAATTTCTATTAACTTTATTTTCTGCCAGTAAATAAATGGAATATGCCCTATGAGCAAAGTTAAACACAATGCAAGGTGTATCCACTTGAAGTCTTTTATATAATTACAGTGAACCTTGTAGTGCAATTTCATGATTATTTAGTGTTGATTAAATAAAATCAAAAACACATTCCAGAGGCTGTTTTTTCATAAGCTTATACGTGTGAAGGTTGCCTTGGCAACTGAAAGCAGTTTTCTGTAAAGATAAAGGTTGCATATTTACATTTTGCCTTGGGAGTGTAGTAAAAGTGGTCTAGAAAACACAATGCTATACCCTTCTCTCCTTTAGGTTTCAGTTCCATACCTTGCAATGCTCTATAGGTTTTGTAACAACGCTGTAATCAGAACCATTAGTAAGAGAAAAGCATTGGAAATGAGAGTTTAAGGATTAAAGATGAGAAGTCACAGAATGTGACTTGCATTTAATCAATGTAGTGTCTCATAGACTCAGACCAATCTCATTCTTCTGCACTGCTCAAGGATATTCCTAAATTGTCGCTTTTAGGATTGCATGTATGTTCGCATTTGCTAACTTCACAAATGCAACAAAGTTAATTCCTCATTGCGCTGCAGAGTGTATGAGGCAACAATGTGTCAATCCATTGCTTGGTGGCTTTCAAGGAAGCTGTATCAGCAAATTGATCTCGAAACCAGAGAATTTATCTCAGCAGGACATGGTTAGTGGAAACGCAACATTGTATCCATCAAGTGTCTATGAACAGAAAGTTGACACTTGATGGATACATTGTGGCGTTTCCACTAATTTGCCAATATGGCATTTGCATACATGGCCTTTCCTTCCACATACCAGCCTTAAGACAGGCGAGGCACAGAGGGATGAGCAAAACAGGAAGGTCTCACAATTGACCCCTGCATGCCAGCGCTATATGGCTATACCATTGCACTCCATCACATAGCCATTCATTGTACTCTACCAACCTTTGAATTAGTTGTGGTAAAAATTGTTTCCAAAGGTCCCTTAAAGGCCTGTTCTATGAACCATTTGCATCCAGATATCTGCAATGGCCAGGAATGTCCTGTCTTCAAAAGAGCACTGAAAAAGACCTTATTGTAGGAGGTCTTGGGTTTCAAGAGACAATCTGCCTGGGCCAGTCAACTCTATGTAAAGTGGGATGGCATCTCATCCTCTAGCTGAGGACTAAACATGCACCATCACAATGAATGGACACAAAAGGTAGTGCACTATTTTCACAATCAGCAACATTCGGCTGCATGAAATGGCCTGAAAACAAGCTGACACTTTCCAAAATAAATAAAGGCAAATACTGGACTTATGTATTCAGTGTAGAACATTGTTCCTTGTACTCAACTGTGTGAACTTCAAATTATAACCATTTTTTGCAACATGTATTTGTGGTCAGTTGCAGATAGTATTCCATAAGTCACTCCATAGAGTGGGCTTTGGGTCAGCCTCTTGCTCAAGATTGGGTGCTTCTTTGTCTATCTCAGTTTTCTCCTCTTTATTGGGTGACTTTCCTCCCTTTTCTTGTGTTTGTCACACTAACTTTGCCATCACGTTTAAATGGCTGAGCAGTATTCTTCCATCACAGAGTCACAAAAGTACTTTTCTTTTCTCCCTGATGCTCATTTCTGCCTTAGCACTCTGTGGGAGTGAATGTCCTGTCCCTTTTTTGCCTTGGTTTATAAAAAGCATACATGCTTTCTTTCTCTTTCCCCTGCTTTTACCCCTCTGAGTGTCCGACACTCACTCACTCTTTGACCTCCTCCATCTCTTCTTCTTTTGCCCGTCTTTCTCTTTCTCCCCTACCCTTCTCTCACCACCTCTCCCGTTCTTCATACTTGCTTCGGACTGCAGGGGTGATAAACGACATGTTGTTGCTTGGCTCAAAGTTTCTTGACATAGTTCATTACATTAAACACTGCTCATTGAGACTGGAAGACCTCACCACGTAGGCTGGTTTGGTGACACTCCCACTTGGCAGTCTGTCATTTGAGGGTGTCGCACACTCCAGAAACATGGCTGAGCTTCTCCTGTGCAATGTCTTCTTCTGCAAAGACAAGTACTCATCTTTCTTCTCTGAACAGGCAGAAAATCCAAGTGAATTCCAGAAGAACAGGAGAAATATGCTCTAGAACGAAGGAACAGAGTACTGCAAAGAACAGTCAAAACTGAAAGTACCCACACACTTGACTGAGTGGCAATGGAAATATTGGGACAAATACCGGATACTTATGGAGTGCTGAACCCATTGACTAATCAGACCTTCAACTGTGTTGCAACATAGTGGGCTAGAGCTCAAAATATCCTTATATTGCTAAGCAGGAAACAGGAAATCCGGAAGCCATGTTAAATTAGGCTATTGAATTTGGAAATCCGAGGGGGCAGACATCCTGGAGATTAAATGTCCTGGAAGGTTCCAGCTTACACTTGAAAGAGCATTCATGTAGGTATATAGAACCTAACTCTCCCACTCTACCAAACAGCCTGTTGCCACCAGGTCCTGCCTTTTCAGTGCCCCAATCAAAAAGCACAGTCACAAAGATATTGGGCCATGTCAAGCCTCAGAGAGAGGGAAGACCTGCCTAAGCCTTCCACAGAAAGAAGGACACCACCCTCTGCTTCTCCAGTATTTTTTGGGGAAAATTAGAGATGTAAGGAATGATAGAATTTTTCTGAGGTGAGAAAGGAAAAGACTGAGGATGAAATGCTTGAAGACAGGAAAGTGGTGAAACTTTGGTTGCTGAATGAGTGGTGTTACTGTAATTAAATTCCATTGTGCGAAAATATTCAGTCCAACTGTTTTGACTGTCATTGCTGTAACATCGAAGTTATTGCTCAAAATATTTCTTTATTTTTTCCGGAGTTTTATATAGCGCGAACTTGTCCCGAAAGTATCAGAGCACTTTAAATGAGCACCAGTTGCGTTACACAAGGACACATTCATTTTTCTTGGGCACGGGAAGATTAAGTGATTTGCCCAGAATCACAGGATGTTGAGTGTCATTGCCCAGACTCGAACCCGGTTCCCCAGATTTGCGATCGGCTGCCCTAGCCATTAGACCACATCTCTCCCCTCTTTCAGTCTGTTCACTGGTCTGTGGATGAAAGCCAGAAGGCAAGGCTTGGTTGAGGGAGGAGCAAACAGGCATCGATAATGAGAAATATACTGTAAACCTCTGTCAGAAATTACTCTATGTGGCAGCCTGTAAACTAAAAATGTTGATGAAAAATCAATAGACCATCTGAGTTGCAGAAGCACTGATTTGGAAGGAAGAAAATGTGCCATCTTTGAGAAGGTTTCCACCGAAATAGCCCAACTACCAATGGATAGAGGCAAACCCACAATAAAATGTTTAGATATTGTGTGCCTACATTGGGGAGAAAGAAAAGAGGTTGTACATACCCAACAGGTCTTTCATGTGTTGTGTTTCACTGGATATATACTGAATGACCCCAAACATAGACTTCAATATCTTGGCAAACTGAACACAATCAGAAAGACCAAAAAACTAGACCTAAAATTGATGTCCCTCCCCGATAAGCAGAGATAGCACAATTAAGGCATAGTCTTTGAACTTCTTGCAGAGTCTTGGTAGGTATTAGGAAATCCTGTTGCTTGAAGTAAATAGTATGATGAAGTGCCATGTGGTCTTACAAAGAATCTCTTGCAGTTCTTCTTTATCTATCTTGCTGTGATCATCTCAAATGTTTTGAAGAAATTATCAAAAAGGCCCAACACTATAATAGGTAAGAAGGGAATTGGCTTTGAATCATCTAGAAAATGTTTCTAGAAAGAGCATCAGCAAGAACATTCTAATAATCTGAGATACAGGTGATATAAAAATCTTATTGAGAAAAACAATATGCCCAGCATGCTTGACGAATACTCTGACACTGAGACATTTGCAATAATTGAAGGTTTTGATGGCCAGTCCATTCTTCAAATGACCTCCCTATCAACAGAAGTCTCTATTCAACCCAACCAAGCTTGATAGCGTACAATTTCCTCTCTAAAACTGAAACTTTTTGTTCACAAGTAGTCAGAACACAAGACAAGTAAGACACTGGATGTTCTAAATCATCATCTGATTGTACCTGTAGCACGACTGCACCCACTTCTGTTTTAGAAGAATCAGACTGGATAATGAATTGCTTTGTTGGGACGGTCGTCTTTAATTGAAGGTTGTTTCAGCTTCTCGAGTCCAACGACACCCATGAGACAGAATCTGTTTCTTAAAGTTAAGAAAAATATAACGTGTTATGGGTGAAATCAAAGATGAATTGGCCATAAAATTCAGCAGACCAGCAGACCAAAGGAGCATTGCATCTCTTTGACAGATGGCGGGGAAGGCCAGTCCAGAATAGCTGATGCCTTATTGGGAAAACCCCTTGGTTCACCAACGAACTCAAGGAATCCAAGAAGAACTGCCGCACTCTCGAGAGAACCTGGCGACTCGACCAGACCACAGACAACAGGACCGCCCTCAAGCACGCCACCCGCAAACACCACCAGCTGATCCGTGCCACCAAGAAGTCGGCACTCAAAGAACGACTGGACAACAACGCCCACGACAGCAAGGAACTTTTCAGCATCGTCAAAGAGTTCTCCAACCCCAGCGCCGGAAACAACGACATCACCCCTCGCAAGACCTCTGCAACTCACTCGCCACGTTCTTCCACCACAAGATCACCGACATACATAACAGCTTCGACGCACAAACCACGCACCCTACCGCCGAACCAACGCCCGCCACCACCACCCTCTGCAACTGGACCCCGATCAGCACCGAAGACACCACCCGCACGATGAACTCCATCCACTCCGGATCACCAACCGACCCCTGCCCACACCACGTCTTCAACAAAGCCGACGCCACCATCGCACCCCATCTCCGGGACATCATCAACTCCTCCTTCCACACTGCCACCTTCCCGGAGAGCTGGAAGCACGCCGAGCTTACCGCCCTCCTGAAGAAACCAACGGCGGACCCCACCGACCTCAAGAACTACCGTCCCATCTCGCTCCTTCCGTTTCCGGCCAAAGTCATCGAGAAGACCGTCAACGGACAGCTTGCCGCCTTCCTCGAGACGAATGGATCCCTCGACCCCTCGCAGTCCGGGTTTCGGGCCAACCACAGCACCGAGACCGCCCTTATCGCAACCACCGACGACATCAGAACCCTAACCGACAATGGGGAAACAGCAGCCCTCATCCTCTTGGACCTCTCCGCGGCGTTCGACACCGTCTGCCACCGCACCTAGTGAAGCGCCTCAGCAACATCGGAATCCGAGAGAAAGCACTGGAATGGATCATCTCGTTCCTCGCCGGAAGAACCCAGAGAGTCCGCCTCCCCCGTTCAGATCCGAGGCCACCGAAGTCATCTGCGGCGTTCCACAAGGATCTTCACTCAGTCCAACCCTCTTCAACGTCTACATGAGCCCCTCGCAGCCATCGCACGCCAACACAACCTCAACATCATCTCCTACGCCGACGACACCCAGCTGATCCTCTCCCTCACCAACGACCCCACCACCGCCAGAGCCAACCTACACGACGGGATGAGAGACGTCGCCGACTGGATGAGGAACAGCCGCCTTAAACTAAACTCAGACAAGACGGAAGTCCTCATCCTGGGCTCATCACCCTCCGCCTGGGACGACTCCTGGTGGCCCCCGGCCCTGGGCACCGCGCCCAAGCCAACGGACCACGCACGCAACCTGGGCTTCATCCTGGACTCCTCCCTATCGATGACCAGACAAGTCAACGCCGTCTCATCCTCGTGCTTCAACACCCTGCGCATGCTCCGCAAGATCTTCAGATGGATCCCCACTGAAACCAGGAAGACCGTCACCCAGGCACTCGTCACCAGCCGACTGGACTATGGGAACACCCTCTACGCCGGAACCACAGCCAAACTTCAAAAAGACTCCAGCGCATCCAGAACGCCTCCGCACGACTCATCCTGGACATCCCCCGACACAGCCACATCACCGGACACCTGAAAGACCTGCACTGGCTCCCCGTCAGCAAGAGAATCACGTTCAGACTCCTCACCCACGCACACAAGGCCCTCCACGACCTGGGCCCAAAGTACCTCAACGACCGCATGACCTTCTATACGCCCACCCGCCAGCTACGATCAACCAGCCACGCCCTCGCCACCGTACCACGCATCCGCAGAACCACCGCCGGAGGAAGATCCTTCTCCTACCTGGCAGCCAAGACCTGGAACTCCCTCCCCACTCACCTTCGGCGAACCCAGGACCATCTCTCCTTCAGGAAGCAGCTCAAGACCTGGCTGTTCGAGCAGTAACTTACCCCCTCCCCCAGCGCCTTGAGACCCTCCCGGGTGAGTAGCGCGCTCTATAAATGCCGTGATGATGATGGATGGATGGATTCATGGCCAATCCGTCGGCAGACAGGTAGCATCTAAATCATTCAATGTTGTTCCTCTCAAAGTCACATTTCTCAAGTTTGCAGTATAAATGGTGTACATAGAAATGAGACTAGACCAATTGGACATGCTCCCAGTGGGACTTCAAATCTCTAAAATAGATCAGGATATCTCCAGCTAAACAACAACAAATTGATTCAAAACATTTTACAGATACACTGTCAATGAATCTTGGACAGATGTCAGGGACATTATACAGTCCAAACTATATTTCCCTGTACTCATACTCACCAAAAGGAGTATGAAAGACTATCTTCCATTCATTTTCCATTGTATTTCAATGGAGGGGTTATGCCCACTAAGATCCAGTTTAGTGGATGGATACCGGTCCTTAATTGTGATCTTATTCAAGTCTTGAGAATCAATGGAAGACTGTAGTTCCTTTGATTTCTTGGATACAAAAAAATTGATGTCCCACTTGGAGTGGTGGATCATGTGATTAGGAAATTCTGCAAATAAAATCAATCTTCTCAAGATATTGCTTAAGAACTTCCTTTTCTGACACTGACAAGGAGCAGATTTGCCTAAATGGTATGGAAACATCAAAAAACGTTGAGAGCGCACAGTCAAATTCTTGGTGTGAGGGAAGGGAAAAAACTGTGGGTTTTCCAATACATCTAAGAATTTACTGTATTGAACTGGTACAGAATCAGAAAATGCTATTTAGCTGGGACTGGACCAATATATCCTAAGGATTTCTCAAATGGAGACCAAGATCCTCTATAGCCTAAAAGTTATCAAACAAAAGACAGGGAGATGGTTTGAGCTATGGAAGAACACAAATCACTGCATAAATAGGAGTGGAGTAGATATGATATCAAAAGAGACTGTATCACTATGGGATTCAGAATAGACACTTGATGGAATTGAAATCTTTAACCTGTAATGTGGACAGTAGAGAAACAGCAACAGTTTGAGCTTGTTCTGAAACCTACTCATAACTTAACCTTCCTTCTGTGATTGTTTCCAGCATCAAAAGGTGGGCCACAAACTGTGCCAATTTGCATTGGTTTCTTAATGAGAATGATTGGGCTGAAATGAATGTAAGATCAAATTGTCTTGATGGAAGTAAATAAAGACTATTTCCAGGTTCAGACCTTTGGTCTTGCTACATATCTTCTTTCTCTCATGGGGACAGTGATCAATCAACATTGTCAAAACAATCAATTCTGATATCGTTGAACATGAAGACTACATGAGCTTGCCCTTGATTTCTTCTTTTAGTCCTTTACAAAACTGTGCTATAAGGTTCTCTCAATCCAGGTGGATTTTGCAGCTAGCAGATGGAACTGAGTCACATAAATAGGAACATCCATATTTTTTCTGGGAGAAGTCACAGAGTTCATCTTCAGCTGAGTACTCAATAAGGACATTCCAACATTTTGAATCTGTTTATTCAGGCAGGGATTATCTACAGATACCAGGGTTGCAGTCAACGAAATAAAATGAAATGATGGAAATTTAAATAGCGCAACAAATGCCCGAAGGCACTGATTGCTAATCCTGAAAGTAGCCTCGGCCCATAGCAATAACCTATAATGAGATATTTAACCTTATTACAAAGAGAAAAGCCAGGTTTTAAGGTCTTCTTGAAAGGGGTATGCAGCTTTAAGCAGGCCAAATAGAGGGGAGGGAATTCCAGAGCCTGGCCACCGCAACCGAAAATGCTCTTTCTCCCCATCTCTTTCTCCGAATTCTGGGAATGACAACTAAATTGTGGGCTGCCGAGTGACAATGTCTACTACAGGAATACCACTGAAACATGGTTTTTATTCCACCCAGGCCTGCGCCGTACAATGCTTTCTGAACCATGCACATAGCTTTAAAGGTGACCCACTTCTGTACAAGAAGCCAGTGAAGATAAAGCAATCCTCTCGAGACTAATAGATGTTTGGGAATATCTAACGTCAGCCTTGCCGCTGGATTTTTTGCAAGTTGCAGCTTGGCCAGCGTTGTCCTATTAGCATCAAGATAAAGTACATTACAATAGTAAATCTGGGACGAAATTAGTGCTAAGGTCACCTGCTTCCGTGCAGGGGGAAGAGATAAATGTATAAATCTTCTGCAAGGTTCTGATAATCCAGAAACAGGTTGCCACAGTTTGATTGACCCGTAGATTCAAAGACAGATCACTATCCAGGATGACTACTAGATTTCTAGCTGAGTTTGTTGGGGTAGGTAGGGTCGCCAGATTGTCTGGCCACCAGTTCTGGTTCCATATCTATGGTTGGCTGTCAAACATCAGCACCTCAAGTCTTCTTGCCATTCAACTTTAGGCAATTCCTACACATCCACGTGGCCACCGCTTTCATGCAGGTATTGAAGTTGCTCACCATGGCATCCGTGTCTTTTGAGACAGACACGATAATCTGTGTCATTGGCATATGACAGAGCCTGTAGCCCGAAGGAGTGAATAAGTATGATCAGGGGAGAGACATATAAGTTAGACAGCGTAGGGCTCAGTGAAGATCCTTGAGGAACCCCACATGGCAAGGAGAAAGAGTCAGATTTAAATTAGTTTACGGTCACCATCTGGGATCTATCCATGAGAAAAGAGGTAAGAAGTTTCAGAGCCATATCTCTTTTACCCGGAGCATTAAATTGTTTAGTGAGTAGGGTAGGGGAGATGGTGTCAAAGGCTGCAGACAGATCCAAAAGGATCAGGGCAGCTGGCTGCCCTGCATCAACTAGACGCATAATGCTGTCTGTTGCGGATACCAGTGCGGTTTCCATTCCATGATGGCATCTGAAGCCAAACTGTGAGATATCCAACAATCCCTGTTCCTCCATATGTGCCATTAAATGGTAACTTAGTGGGTTCTCCAAGATCTTCGCTGGGACTGGAGACAAGGAGATGGGGCGATAGTTCCACAAACGTGGATAGCTCTCGGAACTAATCGCTCTGTTCATAATGGTGGTTGGTGGTTGAACTATTGTGCTGGCTGGCAGATGGAGGATCTTAGAGGGACACATTTCCAGCTGAGATCCCTATTTTAAAGGCAGCAGTTGTGTCTGCGTTTTATTCAGAGTCAGGGGAGGGAACCAACACAAAATTGCTGGGTGTGTCTCCTCCACCTCAGCAGTAGCTAAGAGGCTCTGCTGCCGTAAGGCAGTAAGGTAGGAATCTGCATGCTCATCTTTATTGAAAGATGCAAAGTCTTCATAAATATTAGGCACTTTGGAGTGTAAGAATTCTGCCAACTTGTTGCAGAACTCTATTGAGCCCTCAATTTCAGAGGGAACTGGGGGAGACGCAAGCTGATAAATAACTTCTTTAGAGGAGTTTGCATACTTAATTTTATCAGTACAAAAGAGAGACTTTTCTTCTCTAATGGCTCTTTTGTACTCTCTGATAGTACTGATAGCATTTTTATGTCTAATTTTCTCCCGCTCCTTGTACTGTTTACTATAGCAGTGTTCCAGCTATCGGCTGAAGCTGGTACCAGAGGTGATTATGGAAAAGGAACTCACACAATACCACAATGTACATGATAAGACCATCTAGTAGTTCTCATAGCTGTGTGAGAACCCTAGAGAAGTGAGGTGAACTGTAGCTTACTGCTGGAAGAACGAAAGACCAACTTGCAAGGGTTTGCTTAGACCCAGCGTTTTCTGCTCGAAGGTTAAGAAATCTTTTTTCTGCCACACAATGGTCAGTCCAAACCCAATATTTTTGGTGTCATAATCCATCAATGGCTGGATGGAAAGATGGTTCCTTAGATCTTGATTTGGCCTGTCCAAACAATAGTTTTAGTCACTTAGCTCCAAACATTATTTACACATGTTAGAGCTGTAGTCGGAGAGCAGGTCAGAACTGCCCGAGCATGAGCCTCATGGAAGAAGGGTTCCACCTGCAGGGAAGGAGATGTAGGCTGCAAGCACGGCTTCTCTACATAGTGGAATATCGGGTCAGGCCAAACTTACTGACCCACTCTGCACAACAACTGTGATTCCTGTTTGTCCTAAAGGTGAGAGTGTGGCACCCCTCTGGCTAATAGGCACAATAGTAATACCTAAATAAGCCCAGAATACATTTGAATAGATTTTTTTTCCTCTGATGGTTTGGCCTTCTATATGGCTTGCACCATTTATCTTTTGGTTTCACACCCTCCATTGGGAATATTATAGGTTAAATTTTCAATCTTTGTTTTGCTCTCAAACTACATTATAGGTAACCAGCAATCTTTCCAATCTCCAAGAACCTTAAGACATTTTCGATCATGGGCAACCTTCTTTCGGCATCTTAAAAGTGTAACACAACATTTTAAACAACATAAAGGTTTAGCTTTCACATTCTTGAAATCTTAGCTTTGAAGGCGACCGAAAATCGTGTCTGCGTGAAACATTCTTTTAGTAAGTCCGTTTTTTTAATTTTTTTATATAGCGCAGCTACTCACCCTTACGGGTCTCAAGGCGCTGGGGGCCGGAGTGGAAATTAAGTGAGCTATTGCCCAGAGTCACATGGTGCTGAGCTGACCTGCCGCCGGAGCCGGGGATCGAACCGTGAACCCTGTGCTCCGAAGTCAGCTGCCCTGGCCCCTGCACCACACCTCTCCACATTCTCTCCCACTCCACTGGTGTGACAAACACTGTCCTGAAACAAATCAACCTTATGGCAGGCAGAGGTAAATCACTTTGACTTCGCCAAGTTGGTCAGTATGTACCTGATGGCAATGCACATAAAGGTACCTAAAATGAAGCAGATGTGTACAGACCAGAATAAGCACGACCAGCTGAGTAAATTTGTTTCTCATTTCTTCCCCTTCTGTATTGTATCTCTTGAATTTATTCTTTTCACCTTGTTTTGACCTTGTTCATGTTCCTCCCTGCCCTTATGATCAGGACGATGGGCTTTAGAGTCTACTGTATGCTTACAATGTCCACAGCTGCCAGGATCTTCACAGGGCCACTAATGAGAATTTGGACGTGGCTAAGTGCCTAATTGTAGTGCAGGGAAGTGTACCAGAATATTTTTGACTAAAGAGTGTCTGACAAAAATATTGTGTCCTAAATATTGTTTAGAAAAATCTTGCCCCACTGGAGTCAATAATATAAAATCTATAACCAATGAGACAATATTTTTGTAAACGATATTTAAGATACAATATTTACGTCAGACTGTTTTTGTGCCAGCAATATTCTCACAGACAACCGCAGTGCAGTGATAGATGCAGGGTGACTGGTTCTTTTTTAGATGGTGATTGAAACTGAAGCTGTTCTTCCATGATGGGCTGACATAGGCACTTTCTCCTTCCAAGTGATCATAACTTTGGCACAGATCCTTCCCCTGTGGAGCTACATAGGAATCTGGTTGTAATTCTTTGCACCAGGTTATCCTTGTGCCACAGTTGGGGAAAGTAACACTTCCCCTCAAAGATCAGGATCTTTGCGTGTTCAGTACTGATACTGAAATCACTTCCATAGCTCCAAGAAGTTTTGTGTGAAATTTTAAGCAATGTAAAGCCAGGCTGTGAGTCTCATCTTTGGGCATGTTACTCTCACTTACAAGTTTTTAAGGTGGTTGAGTATTTATTCTCCAGTTCGAGCCAGGGGAATCAGTCTGAAGGGAAGGTGGTAATGCCCGCCCCCCCCCCGCTTCAGCTAATTTGAGACAAAATTCCAGCCAGACATTTTCAATCTAGTGTTGTTTTAGACTTGAAAAGCATTACATAGCATGTGTGGAGACATTTGGTAAATCATAGACATTGACAAGATAAACATTCTCTCACAAACTAAACACATGCCCACTCTTGGATTATATTTCTCTCTATCTCCCACACAGCATGCACAAAAGCACGCACGCACGCACACACACACACACACTCACTCACTCTTTAAACTATGGGTCTCTTGCAATATAAAGATGTCTAGCAATTTGAAACTGTGACTATTTTGTTTGTAATAGCCAGTCTCACATCAGACATGAGTACATGAAAGGGCTGCAGGGTAGGCCCACAATTAGCCAAACATCAGCTCAGTTCATCTGAAGGACGTAAAGGGCTGAGGCAGAGTAATGTTATCTGTTAAGTACTGTTTGAAAGTTTAATTACTTCCAGGGAAGCATCAATATGCTCTGCAAATGAAACTGGGACTCTTTGTCCCCTGTCAAAATACACATTACCGACAATCACAGAGACGAAGTTAACTCACACCAACACATACCACGCAGACAAGATGCTGGTTGCTTAGGACTCTCAAACCCACTCACTAACATGGTAGATCTTAGAGACAGGAGGACTCAAGAGTATAAACAAGAGAACCTCGTTCTCATACTGCCCCCATTGACATTAGTCATTACAAAGCTGCACTCCTCTTATGAGAAAGTGGCAAATACTGTTTTCCTGATTTCACTCCTCCTTTTAGAGCAATGCCAATTTAATAACTGACGCCCCTCCTGAGACATGCATTTGGGCCTAACATTCCCATATAACTTTATTCAGGTGTCCTTTGTGGTGCAGAAGCATATCTTGCACTAACCCCCAGCTCCAAAATAAGTGGAGTGCCTCTCCTCACCGCTAGGAGGTACTCAGAAGATGACTCCGATGTGGTGATTCCCTTCATTATAACTGTTTGGGCCTCAGAAGGCTGAGGGCCAGAATCACTGAAGCACTTGCTCTCTGTCATCCTAGCAGCCCTGTCAGATGCCTAGGCCAGGACTGCCCCTTACAACAAATTCAAACTTGTGTTTTGTATGAACTTTGCAAGTATAGTCCCTCATTAGATGAACCTGCATTTGAGTGAACGGTGTGGGTATTTTTAATCCCTGTCTAAAATTACATTTGTATAAGCTGTATACATGTTTCTGTTCCCTAACAAAATCTGTATTGACATGTTGCAATGATATGTGCATTCTATCAAATCCTTCATTTAAGAGAACTGTGCAAATATACTCACCCCACAGCAACACTCAAAACCACGTGCTTCACCACTTCATTCCTCTCTACAAGCATCACATGTCCAAACAGACAAGATACCTTCACACCAACCAACCTGATAAACATCCCCACTCCAAGCCCACAAACCACAACCTCTCTTGCTAATGCTCATTCATACACACTCCACCCACCAATATTCAGTTGATATTGTAGATCATTTCAACCAACACTGATGTCACATACTCTGTGTGCTGTGAACGGGCTCAAAGCAACCTCAGATTCATATTTTGATGACCTCATCCCGGATGGCTAAAACATCTACCACCTTTACTGACCATGTACATTTAGCAATGGCCTGGCCAAAATCTACAAATATATGTTGTACATCACCACCTTCACTTCCCATGCATAATGCAGCATTGAGCGCCTCTCAATATGTTTCTCCCTCTCACAACATGAAACTTTTCAGCTCTTATGTCGTCCCCAAGTCCTCACTTCACCAACAATATATCAAATCAATAGCATGCACCTAAAACATTTAATCTCCCTGACACTTAAAATTCTAAGACCATGAGAGGATTACTCCGAAACCAGACAGGATTACCGAACTTCGCCTTGCACTTCAGAGCCCCAATCCAACCCACGACTCTTACTATTTGACATCCCATGCCTCTTGTGATCACCACCCATCGTCAAACGGACAGATTGATTTTTTTGCACCTTTCCCAGTGAATTCATCAGACATGCCTTGCCCAGCCACCACCTTTATTACTCACTTGATAATACTACCCTCCTTGTAATACTTAGTTCTATACTCAAACCCTCCTTGTAACTCAGTTCCATATTCAATGATGCCCATGCAGCTCTCTGCAACAAAATAAATAGGCCCAGTGACCTATGGCATTCAACCTGGTTACCCAAAAATCTCCTCACCATGAAGAACTCTCCTCCTGCTACGAATGGAAGTCAAACACTGTGCTTACCCACTTCTTTCCCAGCATCCTACATGTTACTATGAAGGCAACTAACATTCCACACGCAGAAAATGAAAACATTATTAAGCTCTCTGTCACATGCAACAAATCTATTATATCAACCCTGACAATCTGTCCTGTAACCTAGCAAATACACACTTACTGCTGTAATCTAATTCCCTTATAGTAGTACCCTACAACAGTGGTATCCTGCCCTCTTTCATCATCAAATTCCGCCCACCCACCAAAGGCCCAGGCCCTGCTACTTCTCTCCCCATCTAAGCAATGCACACTTCAGAACCTTCCCAACAAACCTGAAACCCAAAGAAATAATCCCCACCCTGAATAAAGCAATTCAGACCTTGATGATCCAGCAAGTTCTCACACACACAGGATTTTTTAAAGATGGGATGAAAATACTGTCCCCTTTCTCTAAAGTATCTATTATGCCATACTTTACTGTGTATCCCTTTTAACTTCATCACTTAAAATGCAAACATCACCTTCTGACTCCTTTTTGCAATGCTCTTCTTTGAGAGAGATGTTACAGCAAACAAATGATGGACGAAATGCTGACAATGCAAACATTCTCCCCCAGTCAAAAGATCTGAGAGAAGCTTAACTCTGCTAGTGCAGCAAGTTCAGCAAAGGTCCCTACTCTCAGTTTCTTTATTGTTGTCTAAAATGTTGCTTCACTGTGGAATTGTTTTCTGGGACAGTTGGGTCCAACATACCCGGAGGTGCACACTCTACTTCTTTGAAAACGTATCCCTTTCAGCTAGCAATACCTATTTCATACATGACAACATTTTAGAAGAGAAAAGTGGGAGATATCTAAAAAAAAATGTATTTCCCCCATTGACTTCTATTGGGGCCTGAATCGGGTTACTGTCATATAAGGGCTTTGCAAATCTGCTGCTGCAGGATCGGATATTAGAAACACAAATGTACATTTTGTTTTCTTACCTGTCAGAAGCCTGGAGAAAGCGCTATGGCAGGCAGAGAGAGTGTGATGCAAGGGTTGTGCACTGGCCTGCAGAAGCAGGTTACTGGCAGTGCATACATCAAGTTACACAATACCCGACCCTTTCAGCTGAAACCCGCAGAGGAACTGGGTTTTTGCATGCAGGAATCAGAACGCGGGAGACTAGCCTTGAAATCAGCAGTCTCCAGCCAGAATCGGGAGGGTTGTCATGCATGCTATTCATCCCACCAACCATTTACATGAAGTCACGTAGTCCCCATTATAGATGACTCCTATTAATCTAATCTTCAACAAAGAACCTGGAGTAAATGCACAGAATGATTTCTTTGAGAGCACAAGAGTAATCCCAATAACCAGCGATAACCAAAAAAACACAGCGGTTTAACCACTAACCTTTGGTTCCGAAATAGCGTGTTACTCATCTTAAAGGGCTTCAGGGGTAGTAAGCGTTATATAAATGCATAATACAATTAGAAAAAACTTCACCTAACTGAATCCCGACCTACTTTCTTTGCCAAAACTAGCTAATAGCTATGAAGTTCATAAAAAAGTTTGTACTGCGTATGCATTGAGGGGACTGAAAACTGAATAGGAGATTTTGAAGTGGCGGTATAGGGGAAAACTATTACTTTTAATTGAAGTTATATCCAGTGCTTTAAATGGGACGGTACTGTCCAGTAGGGAGTACCGGCACTTTTTTATTTTGAGAGGGAGAGTACCTGCACTTCTCAAGAGTGATGTAATACTTTTAATTGGAGAGTACCGGTACTTCTCAGAAACAAGCAGTTACTCTGGTACAGGGTACCTACACTTCTATTTTTCCATTTCAAGCACTAGTTATATCCGCAATGTGCCTTTAACAGTACAGCGTGCCATTTTCAGGGAATGTGTAAGCAATTTGAGGGCACGGCTCTGTGTATCCACTTGGAGTGATGGAGTCTAATTGGCCGTGTCCCTTGAGTCGCTAAGTGCTTTCGTCTCATTTCTGGTAAAGGCCGAAGGAAGAGGAGTGTCATCAACTGAGTCGCATATAATTCCCAAACAGGCACTTAGACATCCTATGAGTATCACTTTACTACTGCAGGACGCAGTTTCTTCAAGCGACTCCCTCGCCAATGAAGTTAGTCACAGTTCCCCACAAGCACTCTAATTAAGTGTGTTGGGTAAAGCTACTGTCTTTCTCTCGTGAAAAGAGTCTGCAAAAAACCCACACACACACACACACACTTTTCCAGTAGCAGCTCAGGTGCAGCCTGCGAGAAAGAAACATGCGTGGTGGCTGCTAAAAGCTAATATGGGGCTGAGATAGCTGGGCAGAACTGCAAGATGAATAGAAAACATTGTGGTCTGCAGAGCGTTTGGATTTTTTTTTTTCTCTTTCAAAAGGAATATTTTTACCCGAGGCCAGAAGCCTTTGTGTCAGGGAGACTGTCTCACTAGTCTGACTCAAAAGGCTGTCAGAGACGACGGAGATTTAGAAACACTTTCTATTGTAGATGATGTCAAGAGAAGCAGTGCCGAGAACCCGCGGTCCCTGCGAGGGGGGTCACATGAGCGCACGCGCCAAAACGTGGAGCGTGGTGCTCTGGAGGAATGATGGGAGAGCAGAGGGAAGTAGACGCAGGGTCAGGAAGTCACAACAAAGGCAAGTAATATTGGCATTCATTGAGCAAACTGGACTCAATAGGAACGAATCTTCACAGCCGCCGCCGAAGATGTTTTTCTGAGCACAGTTGACTGGAGGCAAACACACTATTAATATTAGACTGCATAATCAATACATGAAATCCTCCACTGAGTAGTATTCTGTAGGCTCGGTGCTAGTTCCTGACTCTGCCTCTGTGCCTTGGTGAGCCTGAGCGCGGCTACGCCTGTCTGTGTGCAGCTAACTCTGACGTGAGGCGCTTTACAATAGGCTCCGTTTCAGCCCTGCTTGGAGCGCAGTAACTTATTTCACAAGCCAGCCATAATTACCACCCTTTCTCAGAGGTAAAGCTAATATATTTGTAGGAAAGTGCATCTTTTGGACATGGTTAGACCCCACTTTTTACCTGGAAAATGATGTAATTTCGACTGGAAGTGCACATGGTCCCTGCCAACCAGGTCCCGTGTGCCAGATCTCCTTCCCTAAAACTGTACCTTTTGTTTCCACACTTGGCACCCCTTTAGCTCACATATAAGCCCCTAGTAAAAGGTACCCCTGTTACCATGGGCCCTTTGGCTAAAGAGAGTCCCTAAGACTGCAGCACGAATTGTGCCGCCCTAAGGGACCACTCATCATGCACATGCGCACTGCCATTACAGCCTCATGACTTGGTGCCGACAAAACTGAAGAGTTGACATGGCACACATCCCTGTGTACAATGCCCACAGACACTGCATGGGTTATAGGTAAGACACCCCTCTAGCAGGCCTCATCCCTAAGGCAGGGTGCACTATATCTCCAGTGAGGGCATATCTGCATGAGTAGATATGCCCCTGCAAAATCCTTGTCGATTCCTGGGTATTGTAGGTGATCAGGAAAGCCATAGTAACTACATGGGCTGGACACTCGTCATTACGAGTTCCCCAGCTCCATCATGGCTTCACTGAAGTATGGGATGTTTGGTACCAAACATCTCAGCATCATAAACCTGCACTGATTCCGGTGTCAGATTTATTAAAAACTGCACACAGACTACCCCTTAGAGAAGTCCCCTGAAACCTACCAATCCTGACTGTGGTCACCAACTGGCCTAAGTCAGCTTGCTACCACCAGACAGTGTTCTGACCTCATGGGATGAGTGCCTGCGCACTCAGAGGTTGAGAACAATGCCTTTCCTGAGTGGAGGTGTTCACACCTCCCCCTGGTCAGGAAGAGCCGTCCGTGGCGGGGATCTTCAAAGGCTTTGCCGCCTTTGTAATGTGACCCCAGCCTCTCCTGTTAGAAGGAGCAGGCCTCCTTCCTGTCCTCACCCCGTTTTTGGCGGGAGGACAGGCAGGAAAACTTAGAAAGAATAGGAGATGTGCCTCCCTCTGCAAACTACACCCCACAGGTGCTGGAGGCGAGGTGAAGTGCACTTTTCAGTGCCCACCATCTTGAAGAAGGTGGGACTTATCCAATCAGGGCTAGGTCTATGTCCCCCTCTCACAGGAGGTAGGCATAATAGAGGGTGTAGACACCCCAGGTAAGGGGCCCATTGGCCACTACCTGTCACTCCCTTGTAGCACCCTTAAATCTAGTATTTCGGTGGCATCCCCACACCCGAACTTCAGTTCCTGACTACCTAAGAAGAGTCCGACAGCACAGAGTTGCACCAGCAGAGAAGACTGCAGAGAACAGTTGACATGGCCCCCACCCTACCGGCCTGTTTGCAGCCCTCGACGATCCTGCACCAAAAGACGACTCGTCCCACAGCCCAGAAACCTCCAAAACCTTAGGAGTACTGCCTGCCTTCGACAAAGACCAAGATCTCCAGAGAACAGCAGACCTGTTAAAAAAGCAACCATCTTCAAATTAAAGATTCTGTGACCAGAAGAACTGCGAAGCCTTCCCCTGGTTCCACGGTTGCACCAGATGCCTCCGGCCCGATTCCAAGTGGCCTACCGGTCCCAGCAAGGTTCCCCAGCACTCCAGAGCCTGAGTCCACCATTAGCTGACCTTTGCAGGTCTCCTCGACGTCGCCTGCAGCCTCTGCATGGAGATCCACTCAACACCCGACCTGCTCCGGTAAGCTGTTCCCGACGCCAAAAGACACCCCTCCACCTGTCCACCCTGGGCCTTGGTGAAGAAGACCAAAGGTGTCTCTACATCCTGAGCATCGCAACTTACCTCTCCAGCTTTTGGTATCCTCCGACCGGCCTACTGGCCTGCAGCCCTTTAACGATTTGGCCTTTCTCCATTGCTTATCATTGGGCACCTGACGCTGTGTTGGCACCCTGCACCCGGCCGCCCCGTGCCTCTGGTGGTGCAGTGTTGGTGCTGCTTTGGATCCGGCCCAGTGCTTGCTTCAACCCCTGGAGACTGGCCCCCCAAGCCCCTGTCCGATTGCCCCAGTCCTCATTAATTTGTATTGGACGCCCGAACTCGAACTTGCACCCTTTATCGGCTGCCCCTGTGCCACTGGTAGTGCACTCTTGGTGCAGGACTGAACCTTGCCCAAAACTGATCTTAACTCCCGAAGACTGGTTTTGTAAGTCGATGTTACTTATACGTATGCTGAATGTTTTCTTCCTCCAATAGGTTAACATTGCAAAGTCTAAAAATAGCAGTGTCCAATCTTTGAAACTGAAAAGTATTTCTATTGCAAAACGTATTTGCCTAAGATGAAGTTCTGTGGTTCTGAAAAATAAATATAACCAAGTATTTTTTTTATAAATTGGTCTCAGATTTATTCATTGAGTGTGTCTCATTTATTGCCACTGTGTGTACAACAAACGCTTAATGCTACCCTCTGATAAGCCTAACTGCTCGCCCACACTACCACTAAAGAGAGCGTTAGTATTATCTACATTAGCCTCTGTAAAGCCTCTGGGAAGCCACTGGACTCTCTGCACATTATACTTCTTTTTGGTATAGTATAAAGAGATCACCCACAAATAACCTGGTCATACGGAACACATTATGGACTTTATACTTTATGTGTAATGGGTATTAAATACTCCCAGGAAGGACTATGTCAAATTGTCCAATCATGCCTACCTATAAGTGCTCCTCATTAAAAAATTTTATCAACCATCCACATCTATTCTCCCATTCACCAAGAAAAAAAGGTGAGAGAAGTCAGAAAGTGCATCACGTAAGCACCACCCATGGAGCTACTGGTTGGTACTCACCAGTTTGCTAGTTCTGTCATCATTGGCAACTTTCTTGACAGAAAGAAGAAGTGTGTGACCTAATCCTTTAGGCTCATGTGAAGTGGTGAAAGAATAATAGTGACATTTAAGTGATCATATCATCTATTATACATTTAAGCCCCGTAGTGTAAAAAGGTGAAGAAATCTCCTTATAAAACTGAGTTATGAACATCTATTCTACACATACTTTATTTCCATAGTGTCCACATAGGTTAAAAGAAGCGGCATGTTATGACCATCTTAGCTTGAACGGCCTGCATGTTTCATTGCCCAGACACTTTGCGGCAATTTCATCAGGGCACGGGAATGCATCGCCACCTCACTGATGCTTAACATCTAGTGGTTGCCTGGTGACTCCTACCAGCAACACACCAACAGGGGCTAACAGTCAGCCTCCACTGCAGAATTCGGTACAGCTCCAATCGGAGCGCGAACTGCCGGAGTAGCGGTACTTTTTCGCCTGTGCTGTACCGGGCTGATTGCAGATTTCTTTGGGCATAGAGCATGTCCAGAGCTTTTTATAAGCATATCTGGTTGGCAATAGTTTCTGGTGGCAATTTATACTGATCTGCAATCTACTTGGACTATTTTTAGCACTTTTCATGCACCTATATGAAGCTTAGGGACATGAAATGTGTTGACTGCAACCAGAATTCTAAAATCCTGATTCACAGAAGCCGTATCTACAGATTTGTATGGGTGCAGCTAAACATTTCGACTGCAAGAAACACACCAGTAGGGGATAATTTCTCAGTTCCGCAATAGTGGGTTATGCAGGAGGGGTGTTGCATGAATGTCCATTCACACACAGAACCCTAGAGCTTTCTAGGGGAGGGAACTAGAGGCTATGGGGTGTTCAGGGTGAGCTGGCCTCCAAACCTAATATGCACACACAAAAGAAGTTACCCTGAATAAATCTCTGATTCTATACACAAAGGCAAGCACTCTACACTTGATTAAGTGGGGTGCTGGGCATCTCAAAAAACGTGAAGGACTGTCCTCACACACCACTGATACAGACGGACCGGACCCGCGTCCATCCGTCATCTTACCGATATGACGCAGCTGCCAGGCAACCTGGTTTGGGACACCGGATACTTGATATCAAAGGTATTTTCACCTGGCGGTGACATCTCCTGCTACCGCCGGGTCCCCAGCTGGTTAAGCAATCATAACGCCGGCATCAATTAAACGCAACGTCCAGGCAGCGCGCCCGGACACCGGATCTTGGGCCACCCAATTACGCACTAGGTGCCGCTAATTAACCAATTTAAGTAATTACTTAGTACCTATAAAAACAGCAGGCCCTCGCTCATTCCACCACCAGCGGGGAAGAGAAGAGGACGCTTTTAGGAGAACGGCGAGGGACCCACCTTGAGGCAGTAAGAGTGTGCATGGGTGTATGTTTGAGAAACCAGAGGCTTTGCATTTCTGAGCCCCTGGTCAGAGTAAGTGTATATTGAGCATTCGTAATCATTTACCTTCCATTATTTTATTTTATTCTAACCATAGAGTGTGACTACAGGGGTCCCTCAGTCCCCCTTCCCATGGGGCAACTTAGACCCTCACTTCGGGTAAGAATGTGAGCTGGTCTCACAACACTTAAGGATTTCAACTATGTATGTGCGCCACGTTTGCAGTGACACGTGTTCCACATCCACATGCGTAATTTTGTTAATATGCATGATGTACTTGTTGTTATTTCTGATTCTTTAAACACGCCTGAGCATCAGCCCCTTTGACACAATGTTAACCTTTATTTTACAGGTTTCAAGAAACCACAACTTTAGGTAGAGGTTGACACAGGTCACCCTACAAGGTGGTAGTATCTTAACCAGAAGAGGTTAGATAGGAGCCCTAGCTATTTCGCCCTGATGAATGCCACGGACCCTCCAGGCAATATGGCAGAAACATGTTGATGACACTGGTAGTGATGGAGTACTAGCTCCCCAAATTCCCACCCTTGATTTTTAATATCAAGTAAATACCTAACAAATAAATGTATTTTGGAGTTTACATTGGTTTTCAACCTTTCACTTTATCACGGGCTCCCACTTAGCTTTTAGAAGTGCCTCCCTGTCTCCAGTTGTAGGCCCGCTCTCTACCAAACACAGTTTCTAGAGAGCGAGGACTGCCAATGATGAAGCATGACACCTGGTGGTGTGTGGGGACAGTCCTTCACATTTTTTTAGATGCCTAGCACCCCACTTAATCAAGTGTAGAGTGCTTGCCTTTGTGTATAGATTCAGAGATTTATTCAGAAGCTTTTTTTGTGTGTGCATGAATGTCCATCACATATTTTTGGAACACAATGCTAGCCCTTTGTTGGAAGGATGGTTTAGTGAGTCAAACGATTGCTGTTGCAACATCGGGTGATGTGCAGACCACCAGGCAAGGAGGATTGAACCTTCCATGCATCCAACATCAAAACATTGAATACTATTAAATTGAGTAACAATAAAACACGTTTTTACAGCACCTAGACAGGGAAGACGTGTGCTAATATTTTCAATGCATCTTGACCCACAACTCCACATCTAAACTTACAACTAAAGTAGATAGCTGTAAGTGTTGTGAATGGTATGGAACACTTTGATTTTCTTGGTGAATGTTTTTCACCGCATGGGAAATGTATTCCATGTGGAGAAAAAAGGAAAAAACATACATTTACATATTCATTATTATTTTCTTCATTTAATGGCTGATATAGCTCTTTCACCAAGGCACTTTGCATACAAACATGGTACACGTTACAGAATAAAGAATTGTTACTGAAAAACAAAAAATAAATCATATGGCTTAGTATCAGGAAATTTAAGAAAGCGAAAATTATTTTTAAGAGTAAAGAGATCTATAGAAACAGTCCAAAGAGTCCAAACAGAAGAAGAAAGAGCATTCTGAAATCTCTTTAATTTGAGGGAAGCAATGAGTGGAGGGAAACTGAGAGGAGGACTTGGAAAGAGACTTTGGGAGGGAAAGCAAGAGTACAGGTTAGTGAATATTGATGAACCAGAAAGGATAGGTATGGAGACGACAACACATGTACATCGATAAGGCTCGTTATAATATTCTGGTACCAATATATCATAACTAAAAATATTGCCTGAGAAAAGTATAGGGGCCGCATCACATAATCATGTATGGGTATTGGAAGGAGTAATATAGGAATACTGTTTTACATGCTTTCTGCCTCTGAATCGGTCCGAAAACTCCCAACTCCCCATTAGTAAAAGTGGAAGGTGGGCACAGTCCTTTCTATCTGTATTAAATGTATATAACTAATCCCTGAATAGTTCCATTCAATTCCCGTTATAGATGTCTTTGGACAAATTTACAAATGTGTGTAAGAGTACATGACAGATTACTACAGTATATATACATTACATTCCCTAAAATGCCTACCCGAGTGAGCTCTATGGTGTCCTAAATATTGTTTACAAAAATATCGCCCCATTAAAGTTAATAATAGAAAATCTAAAACAAACATAGTGGCATTTACAATGCAATATTTCTGCCAGATGATATTTTTGCTAATGATATTGTGAGATCCAGTCCTAAAGGGCATGATACCAGAATATTATAGCTAAAATATTGCCTGATAATAATATAGTGTCCTAAATATCATTAAAAAATATCTCCTCATGAGAGTTATCAATAGAAAATCTGCCCTCAATAAAGTGATATTTTTGTGAACAATATCTGTGGCACAATATTTCAGACAGATGATATTTTTATTTACAATATTCTCACATACAACCATTTGACGACAATACACAGAAAGCAATACTGCAGAAAGAACTGGAATAGAGAACAGCACAAAGAAATCAAGTTAACCATGAAAAATAGTTGAAAGTGAAGAATAATACATGCTTTTCAAATAGAAACCAGGCAGGATGGTTTCTTGAAGACCCTCAATAAGTGAGGAACAATAATCAAGACCGGAACAAACCATGGCATGAGGTATTTTGTGGAATTGAAGGCAATGTGAGAGATCATTTTTTCTGATGTTATAAAGCTGAGTGACTGAAGAGAAAGGTGCAGAGCAAAAGAAAAATTATGTATGTGACATGAAGATAGGCTGATCGTAGCTAGAGGCACTGACGTGCTTTATAAGGATACAATAAAGTAATGTCACAGTGGAGAGCAATTTAAAAACAGATAGACAAAGCAAGAATTGATCTATTGTATCTGAACAAAATAGAACACCACCATACAGTTATTTCACTAATGGATGTGATTTTATTTCATCACAGCACTGGAATGAATCAAGATATAAAGTACAAGAAAAATCGTAACTAAATATTTTTCTACAAACAGGTGCACAAAAAGGTGAAGTGAAGGTGCATGGAGGGGATAGTGAGAAAGGACAGTAGTGCGCATATATATACATCAAATAAATAATTAGATAAAGGACTATCCAAACAGTTTCCTGCCAAATACATTAAATGTCAAATCATAACATAATTGCAGATATACATTCTCTGTCATATATGCCTGACAATAAAATAAAGAAGTGTCGACGTTTCGACCCCTAAACGGAACAGCAAAATTGGCGCATTGGGGGCGGGGTCTTCATCAGGACTGAGGTGAAAGTGAGGAGGAAGCACCAGTGACGGCCGGTGAGACAGCTGTCTCACCGGCCCTACCAGCAGCCTAGAGCCACCGGTTACTAATCAACCTGGCTCCTACGTATCGAAATACTGTGGACATTTAAACAGAAATCTGAGAGCTCACACAGCCCAGCTTATTTATCCGCAGCCTGAAGCAATATAGCTGCCGTCACTGGTGCTTCCTCCTCACTTTCACCTCAGTCCTGATGAAGACCCGCCCCCAATGCGCCAATTTTGCTGTTCCGTTTAGGAGTCGAAACGTCGACACTTCTTTATTTTATTGTCAGGCATATATGACAGAGAATGTATATCTGCAATTATGTTATGATTTGACATTTAATGTATTTGGCAGGAAACTGTCTGGATAGTCCTTTATCTAATTATTTATTTGATGTATATATATGCGCACTACTGTCCTTTCTCACTATCCCTCCATGCACCTTCACTTCACCTTTTTGTGCACCTGTTTGTAGAAAAATATTTAGTTACGATTTTCTTGTACTTTATATCTTGATTCATTCCAGTGCTGTGATGAAATAAAATCACATCCATTAGTGAAATAACTGTATGGTGGTGTTCTATTTTGTTCAGATACAATAGATCAATTCTTGCTTTGTCTATCTGTTTTTAAATTGCTCTCCACTGTGACATTACTTTATTGTACCACTATTTACCCAGGTCCAGTGGTTGCCCGGGTTGCCCCATTGCTTTATAGTGCTTTATAAGGAAGCAAATATTACACTTCGCATAGTGAAATCCATTATTAAACTTCCCCCCGCCTATTTCTTGCGATGATATGTCATCTCGCTGCAATCTTTTAGCTACTTTTTTCTTTAATAAAATTCAAGATATTTATTCCTCTTTTCATCAGACCACTGTTTCAATTAATGTCTCCCCAATCAACAACAAAGGAGGCACTGATAATTGCACTTTAGCGGAAATTCCTCTCCTGGACCATTCTGCCCTGCAAGGTATTCTTGGCCAGTTGAAGTCAGGTTCTCCCAAGGATACAGTTCCCCCCCTCATTTTAAATCGGATTTTTGATACAGTGTCTACAACTATCCTAGATTTGATTAATGCTACATTCCGGACAGGCATAGTCCCCTTCCCTTGGAAACAAGCAATGGTTAAAGCCTTGCTGAAAAAACCAAACTTGGACCCTGAAATGTTAGGGAATTATCGCCCCATTTCATTGTTACCAGGGATCAGCAAAATTGCTGAAAAACATGTGAATATCGTTCTGTCCGGGTTTTGGAAAGCAATAACTGCCTTCATCCATCTCAAACTGGTTTCAGGCCCCAACAAGGCACAGAAACCGCTCTGTTAGCGGTGGTTGAGGGTACTAGGAAAATCCTAGACAACGGGGGCTGCGCTGCCATCGTGCTTTTAGATCTGAGCGCAGCCATCGATACGGTTAATCACCAGCTGCTTATTCAGAGGCTTAGAGATATAGGAGTGACTGATCTGGCCCTTGAATGGATTTCTTCCTTTCTGGATGACCGATCTTTTCAAGTGTTTCATGAAGACTGTATCTCTGACCCTCTGCCCCTCCGATGTGGGGTCCCTCAGGGATCCTCCCTGTCTCCACTCTTTTTAACGTATATATGAGCTCCTTGGCAGGTGTTGTGGAGCCTTTCGGCATTCAAATTATCACATATGCCGATGATACGCAGCTGATTGTCTCTTTTAATCAGCTCAACACCATCGTCCCGGACTGGGCAATGTGTCTTCGGGAGATCGCAGTATGGATGGAGGGTTCATTCCTGAAGCTCAACGGATCTAAAACGGAGCTTATGTTCCTGGGTAAACCTTCTATACCCAACATAATATCCTCCTGGCCGAGTTGTTTCGGTCCTCCCCCTTCCCCCAAAGATTATATCAAGAGTTTGGGAGTCTGGTTAGACCGTAACCTTGATTTGGGGGAACAAGCAAGGAAGGTCGCTGGCAGCTGTTTTGGACTGATGAGGATGATACGGAAAATCATTCCCCTCCTCCCTATTTCTGCAAGGAAAGTGGTAGTCCAGTCCCTTATACTTTCTAGGCTCGACTATGCCAACGCCCTATACTTAGGTACATCTTGCTCCACGATTAAGAAACTACAAATTGTTCAAAACTGTGCGGCACGACAACTCTTGAATATCCCCAGCCGACAGTCAGCAGGGGCTGCACTGGCCGCCCTTCACTGGCTGCCTATCCAGCAGAGAGTGCAGTTTAAGGCTCTCTGTATCACACATAAGGTTTTGCTAGGTTCTGGCCCACCTATCACACGTTCTCTCATGTCCTTTTATCATCCTGAGAGAACCCTGCGATCATGTAATAAACAGTTGGCTGTTGTTCCTAGAATTAGGAAGGCCCGCACAGGGGGTCGCCTTTTTCATATAATGCTGCTAGGCTTTGGAACTCCCTCCCCCTTGCCATTCGGTGTGAAACTAACCATCTGGCCTTTCGGAAACGCATAAAAACCTTCCTGTTTCCATGACTGAGATGTAGACCATGAATTCGGCCTCTAGCGCTGGGATGCCTTTGGTAACCATGCGCTCTATAAATGTTTTACAATTACAATTACAATTACACTAATGTAAAGGGCCGAAGGACAAAGTGGTGGCGGGGGAGCAAGGTGGCCCAATGGGTCAGAGAGGTATCTGAACATGGTGGAAGGGAATGCAAATATTCTTGTTATTTATTCGAATTCAGTTGAGTGTATGAGTATGCATCCATTGATTGACCTGGATAGAAGATAAGGGTCAAAAAAAGAGGAGAGAAAGTTTGGAAGATCATAAGCGTAGAAGTGATAATTGTTAACTTGTTGGCTTCAGACCTTCTACTTTCTGGCCTATGGACAGCTGTAAGTTTAGATCTGAAAGGCACACCACTGGAACCCTACGCCATTTGTAGTTCCCCAAGCAAACACCTGGCAGTTTAAGGATTAGAAAACATGAAGAATAATTTGAAATCCTGATTTTATCAATCAGTTATAGAACTATTAATATTTTTATGCAAAGATCACAATTTCTCATTACAAGTTGGTCTATAAACATAGATGAAGATGTAGTGAAAAATATAAGCCAACCCCATTGGCTTTACCAATGCTTATTTTCTATACATTGAAATGCACAGTAGAATTGCTTCTGTTTCAGTAATGATGGCTTGAAATTTTCATATTTTCTTGCTTATTTAATAACAAGGCAAAAACAACGATGTAAACATTTTCTACAAAAACTCTGAATGGGGGCTGTGCAAGAGCAGTAAAGAACTTGCTAAAGAACTGGCCATTGGAAGACAAGCCTCAAATGGCAACAGTGGGGGCACAGCAGTGCATTCTATAGCCCAGATGCTTTTATGATTTTTTCCAATATTAACAAAGCAGTTGAAGTGCAGAGGTTTATAAAAACCTGGCGGTGCCTTTGGGAGGGAGGTGGGAGAGGGGCAGTAGGACCAACTGAGCAAACTGGGGCAAGGTGAAATTCACAAGAACAGTTTCCACCCTTAATATGAATAATATACAGAGGGTGTGAGACACATCCGCTGAACTCATCTAAGCAAAACAACATTTACCCACATAGATAATAGGATCCTAGGCGAGTTTGCCTAATGCTCTCCCAGTCACCAGCTGATCGCCTCTGACAACTGCATACAGAGAAGCCGCGTGGCACTGGTCCCCAGTTCGCTTGCATTAGGTCTGAATCTGATCTGTATATGTTTGGATGAGGTCTGGCTCTGCATCGGTAATGCAGTAAGACGGCTGGGGCATGAACCTGGATGCTTCCAACAAGTATTCATAGTAGCTGAGCTGGTCCTCCGCCTTCACAGTTGCTGTAAGGCCTGATCCGGGTCCCCAGCTGTGACTTAATGCTCCTTTCACATGAAACGCTAGAGGAATATGAGACCCGCATGAATGTTTTCTGGAAAGTGCACCAAAACCGTTGTGGAATTAATTCTTTTGCTTGTAGCACACAAACATGCAACCATGTGAATGTGTTAATTCAGAGGTTTTGCGGCCATACACACTGAGAGTGTCACAAAAGACTGTTTAACAAGTGAAAACCAGCTTTTGTAAATCATAAACATCTCTTTTGCCCTCATGAAAAAGATTTAGTCGAAAGAGAGATTTTTGCATGGTCTTCACCTGTGGATGGGAAGCGGGCGTTCCATCGAAGGAATGTTTTTTCCCATGAGAAAAGAATAAACAGTTCAGCAAGCGTGAATGCACTTGCTGTATTTTTGAAGCAAAAGTATGCAAATGTATCTTCTCTTATACAAAACAGGAATTCACTAACGTTTTCAAGAGAGATGCCCGAAAACCCCTGACTGTTGCAGATTTCCAGTCATACCTCTGAAAAGCTTCATGAATGTGTAAAAGTTGTAATGCACCCAGGTGAAGTAGTAAATCTGATGGTGTAGATTTAAGACTTTTTTTTAAATCAAGCCCAAACTATTTGGAATTTGAGAAAGGATGAGAGTCGTGGGACAGTAGTGCAGGATTTTGAAAAGAGAAGCATGTTAATGTCATGATGAAATGAACACATCTTCAAACATTAAGAAGATGCTGCTGTTTGTTCTCTGTCCACAAAAGGTGCGGCTTTCTTTGATTCTGATGAAGCAAGAGATAAAATTGTGAATTACTTACACCCCATTACTTTTTGCACAGTACTGGCAGGGTACAAATTCTGCACCCGTAAACACTGGCACAGTGTGGTAACACACCACCATTACTATGCAATTACGAGTTAATCCCCACAGAAAGTGGAAAACATATTTGGGTCAATTTATGTGTCGAATTTGCTATTTATTCCATGTGAATAAACACTCCAAAGTATAACCTGATCTGAGCAGGTGGAAAATGGGAGTGGGTGGGTTGGTGCGGGGGAGCAGGAGGTAATTAGTGACCACAATATACTCATGTGCCTTTTGCAAACTTCTACAAGTCAAGTGCATGTCTCGCCATCCCCCCAACATCCCCCCTCCCCCTCCCATGCTATGCTGACCCCAATCGTGCATAAACGAACCCCTCCCATACCCCCTAAATCTACCTAAGGGACCAATTAAGACCAAATTAGTCTAAAGTAAGGCACTCCCCCTCTTGTGGGTCACACTGCGGTGCAGATGTCCCCGGCTCCAAACCAAGTGTCTGCCAGCTGGCAACCTTATTGGATACATATCATTCAGACTATCGTGTGTGTCCTTATCAATGAAGTCCAGCAGTTCGTGCACACCACCACCTGTGCACAGTGGGGGTTTTTTGGCAAAAGGAAAAAGTAAGAACCCTCCCCCCCAGACGGGAACCAAAGGCATGCAGTTCATCCCCCCAGAAACCCATAACTTCGGGCAATGACGTTGGACTGTGTGGATCTTACACAGGGCTGGTGCCAGTATGTGGGCCGGTAGAATGTTCACTGACAGTTCCTAGATTAGTCTTGTCTCTTATACACCCACCTTTCACTGGGTCCGCCCCAGACCAGAGCAGACTCGTTTTCGTCCATCTCAATCACAACAATGGGAGCACTGCAGTCTAAAGAGTCTCATCTTCGCTACCTGCCCCAGGAACACTTTTGGAATAGGTAATGTTCCTGCGTTTGATGAATTGCATCACTTGGGAGGGATCTGTGAAGATAAGCATCTTGCCATCCGCCATGACTCGTAGCTTTGCCGGATACAGCATGTTATACTCTAAGTGGAGTTCACGCAGTTTCCTCTTGGCCGGTGCAAACAGTCTATGTGCTTCCTGGTCCTGAGGTCTGAAATCCGGGTACAGAGACACTGCCATCCCCTCATATTGCAGCTCTTGCAATTCTCTGGACTTCCGGGGGCACTGTCGTGATCTCTATAGTTGAGGAGTCTTGCTATAATTGGGCACAGCGGTGCTCCCGGGACCGGCCTGGGGGCCAACGAGCGGTGCGCTCTTTCCACCACAAACATTGCAGAAAAACAATCCGAACCCAACAGCGTGGTGAGTAGGTGTTCGACGAATAGCTCCATATTAGGGATGTTCGTGGACTCTGCAATCCCGACTATCCGAAGATTGTTCCGCCGGGAGCGGGCTTCCAAGTCCTCCGCCCTGGCCTGAACCACCTGTAGTTGTTTTTCCATGGCTGCCTGCGATCTGGAAGTTGAGCTTATAGAGTATTCCACGTCAGATACATCAACAGTGTCAAGCCTACCCGCTTGCTTGTCTAATCTTTCGGACATCCTGTCCATTCGAAATGATAAGGCATCTATCTTGCCGTTTATCTTGTTTAGACTGCGTTGCATGGTAGCAAGGAGTTGCTTAATGTCTGGGTTGGAAGTAGCATTGCCTGCTTCAGAGCCCAATTCTGAAGGATTCTTGTCCTGTTCCAGCTGCCTTGCGACTTCCATGGCTCAAATGGTAGCTTCGACTGCGATTTATCGGTTTTCCCCATTTTGAAGGATCGCTGCGGGCACCTCTGACCACCGGTAACGATTCCTTCTCGTGGGGCTGGCCTGGTACAGCTGCACTACCAGTGTGATGTAAGTATATCCCAGGATCCCCAGAGCAAGTATGGTCGCCCGCAGCCATCAGACACCCAAATGCGCAGAGTTTAGAGCCTTGTGACTCTGCAGATAGGTGAGGTACGGGGTGCCCCTCTTCTAATTCAGTCTGTGCCTGTCGTGGCAGATGTGGAACCTGCACCAACCGCAATTGTGGACTTATTCCATATATGTACTGCTGTGGCCCCCCTCGGCCGTCCTGATGCTGCCAAGTGCCTCTGCCCCGGCCCGCTCCCGGCCCCAGTGCTCACCCAGTCGCTGTGTCCGATGCCAGTCTATGGTGTGCAAGGGGAGTCGAGGTGACGGGTGCTCCCACCATAGTCAGCTGAATCCTCTCTGGTGGGGGGCTGTAACGCCTGATGCCGCTGTTGAGTATGCTAGAGCCTCCTCTGCTTCATGCTCGATCACCTGGATGCGGACAAGCTCAGGCTCAGGGTCGGGGATGCACCATCCCCACCTCCTCCAGCAGAAAGCTGCAAAAGTGCCGTAGGGCCGTCATGAGCTGCTGCAGCCGAGATCCCAGTGCAGCAGCGTGGCCGCCACAACCGTCCGCCTGCCCGGTACCGAGGGCCAGGCGCAGGCCGCCGCACCCCCGCCAGACAGACCATGATGCCACGGGTCAGCACAAAATCTGCTTACTGTGTTGGGCGTTAAGGGGCACCTCCCTCGTCTCCTTCGCTGCGAAGTACGCCCACAATGGAAGCTCTCCTTGTCTTGGGAGTCTCAGCTTCCTCAGGAGTAGCGCGGCCAGCCACATCAACACCTTCTATGGCCGAGCTGCATCCACCGGCCACGCAACACTGCAGCACCTGTTCAGGCAAGTCTCTCTCTCAGCGCCGTGCAGGGCTTGCCAGTTAGGCGGCGAGCGGGCAGGTCTGCTGCGTCTCGCCACGGTTTTCCAGGGAATGCAGGCCCCCATACTACCGGGCTCCTCAGAACCCTGTGCGCCAAATCTTTGACGGGGCGCCACCAGTTGTCCCGTTAGTAGGTAGGCCAGCCAGGCCGCACCCAGGCCCCAAGGCAGCCCGTGAGCGTAAGTCAGCGCTTTGGGGCACCCGCGAGCCAGCTACTGCTTCTGTCGGTTCTGCCTCGGTTCCCCAACTGGGGTTTGCGGAATTGGCGATGAGGACACCAGTTATTATTAAGGATTTTGGAGGATAGTGAGCCGGTTGCGGCGGAGTGACACTAGGGCTCGGCCATCTTGGAGCCCGGCAAGCTCCGCCCCAAGTCATACTATAGTTGTAGGATTGAATCACCCATATTAATTGGAGCAGACTTAACGACACAGTCGAATGGTCCTTCATGTTTGCTGTGCTCCATCGCTACGGATTTGGACCTTATATTTTAAGTCTTATTTGGCTGTTGTATGGGGCTCCTATGGGTTCGGCTACGATTAGGGTCTCTTTTCTCTGAGCCTATTTTGATAGAACGGGGGACACGTCAAGGGTGTCCCCTTTCTCCATTGATCTTCGCCTTGGTCATTGAGCTATTGGCAATGGCCCTACGCGCCTCGGCACTGGACTGGGGGATACGCCTAGGAGATGGCATACATGCCATTTCGATTTATGCTGATGACATCCTGCTATATGTGCAGAATATTTTGGCGATCCCGCAAGCCATCCCCGCCACATTGAAATGTTTTGCTTCGTTATCTGGGCTAGGGGTACACTGGGGTAAATCTTGTCTATACCCTTTCAATCCAAATGTGGGGGACCCGGGCTGGACAGTGAACGGGAAGGTTGTGCAGTGGCAACCAGTGGCGTTTAGATATCTCGGCGTCCGTATCTACCATAACACACAGGATCTTATGGATGGAAATATTACGAGGGCGGTTACAGCGCTTAAGTCTCAAATTGAATTCTGGAAATCGCTGAACCTTTCGGTCATAGGTAGGGTGGAATTAATCAAAATGGTTATGCTGCCACGCCTCCTTTACTACTTTGCTACCTTACCGCTCCACCTACCTGTGTCCTTTTTTCGGTCCTTGGAAAGGATCGTTCGTGAATTTATCTGGGACAATTCGCGGTGCCAGGTGGCACTGTCAAAATTGTACCTCCCTCGCTCGAGAAGCGGGCTGGCTCTGCCCAACCTGGAACATTATTATCCGGCGTCCCAAATCCTATGGGTGGTGAAATGGGTGGAGGAATTGCATTTATCGGACTCGGCAGAGCATGACCCTCCGTTTTCTATGGACAGGAGCCTCTATTCCATACATGCAATAAACTGAATGAACCTCTCCCCTTACTGATTTTGATAGCATTGAAGTGTTTTCGCAGGGCACTTCGTTTTACCAGACGAGTCATACCATACGCACCTGGTGTGCCAATCTTAGGTATACCGACTGCGCAAGGACGGGTTCGAAGCATGGACCTTGCTCCTTGGGTGGAAGCGGGTGTTACCACCCTAGGAGACTTATATGGCGAAGGAACGCTGCAGCCGTTCCTCGATATCACGAACAACGATGGTGTGCCCCCGGGCCAATTTCTGAGTCATGCTTCCTGGACAGCTGCGATGAGACATTGGTGGGGAGATGTAACACAGGAACCTCCAACGCATCTTGTAGTACAATATGTGCATGTTATGGGCACAGGCCGCCACTTGGTGAAGTGGTTTGCGGAATTGATCAGGGAAGATACCCTAGCTGATTTAACATTGTTACGTGGCAAGTGGGAGGCAGATCGAGGGAGGCCCTATTCAGAGAAAGAATGGTCTATGGTCCTAGAGAGCCCCAAGCACGTTCCCAGAAACGCCCATTTTAAATTAATTCAATTTTATATTGTGCACAGGGCTTATCTCTCCCCGGATAAAATCAATCGATACTTTCATAGGGAGGATGAGTGTTGTCCGCGTTGTAAGGTGGTAAATGCAGATATTTTACACATGCTCCGGTCCTGTCCCGCTCTGCAGACTTATTGGGAAGGGGTGCTGGAAGCGTTAGCCACCTGCACAGGCAGGGAGGTACCGAGGACGTGGGAGACGTGTATCATTGGTGTGTTCTCTAGGAAAAAAACGCATAAAGCATCCAGTAGGTTCCTTGATTTGGGCTTTATTGTGGCCAAGCGATTGATTACCCGTAGGTGGAAGTCTGAGGAATCTCCTCCGACGAAAGCATGGTTCTTCTCCATGTTGAAATGGGTGAAGGCCGAAGCGGTCTCCCTGATACGAGAAGATACGCTGGGTTTGCGTAAATTCCCCATCTCCACTGAATGGAGTGCTATGCTGTGTGCGCTACAGGGGTTATTGGAGCCGGATGTTCCATTGGATGTTTCACTCCCTGGTGATTAGCGAGGCTGAACGGTGCATTGATGTGTGAACTGAGACCTCTGTCCCCTTTACTGGATGACCATCTCTCCCAGCAGTCTGGTTGTGCTCCCATAAGGTAGTTGATAGGACTTTGTCTTCCAACGCCGAGGACTTTGTTTCCCTCCTTCCGTTGCTGAGGCTCCTGCTTCCCTTCCCCCTCCATTCCCCGATAGTTTTCACGTTTGGTGTTTTCATAAAAATGTTTGACTTAACAGTCAAATTTATGTGATATGGCGGAGTGAAGTCATACGAAAAGTGATTGTGTAATTTGTTACATGGCGCATAGTTGCAGTTATGATGCTCCATAACATGATCGTACAATTTTGCTGATGAAGGGAGTAGATACTATGGCTGACGGGATATGCTGAAAGCTATTATTGATGTTGTCTATGTTCATTGATCATGCCGCTATGTTATTGATTTCTTATTTGAACTTTATGACTACCTACTGGCTCTGCACGGTGCTATCAATGTTGTCATATTGTTTTGTTTTCATGTATACAAAATGCAAAATTTTTAATAAACAGATCAAACAAAAAAATTAATTGCAGCAGACTTAATAAAAACATCATGATGTATTAATATTAACATAATGCACAGCAGATAAAAATACCATAGTCAAAAGAGTGAAGTTTTACTTGCAATAATTAATTGCATTCTAGGGTGCATAATGCATGTTACATTTGGTGTTCCATGGGGTTCTAGATAGATAAGATGCTTTAAAAATGTTCCCAAGATAAAAAGCATCATAGTATATCGGTATAAACTTAATGGACAGTAGTTAAAAAGAGCTCTAATCAAGGAAGTATAATTTTGCATATGATAATTAAAAGTATTCAAAAATGCAAAATGCCTGTTACAATTTGAGCTGCATGGAATTTTGAGTAAATAAAATGCATTACAAATATATCCAAGAAGTATTAATTTGTGCTTTTGACTCAAGTGGTAATTTGGGAAAGAATCTTACTACGCTTGTGCCAGACATTGGCTGAAAAAGGGCTGACTGCAAAAACAATTTGGTGAGAGGTGTCACTTTTCAATATTCTTTGGGCAACAAGATATCTGATTATTCCCAGCTTCAAACAGATCGGGCGCATCCATTTTCTGCGCAAGCCTAGATACCCCGAGCAGAAAAACAAAACATGTGCCTCAGTTTTAGGATCCAGTCCACAGGCTGGGCACAAGCTAGGAGCTAGATCTTTGCTCCATTTGCTTGTGAAAGAGCTCAGTGGAAGAATACCCATCCGAAAGCGCATGTACAAATTCTTTGTTGAAGGCGGGGTTATTGCATCCAGGAACGGTTCAAAACATGGTGTAATCTTAAATTCGAGGTATTTATTTGTCAGAGGGCCCTTGTCCCCAGAGCCTGCATATCGATCATAGATATATGCCCAAAAGTAGGCCTTAAAACTGGCCAAATCATCTTTACATATAGATTCCTGATTGTCCCACAATCTCGCCAAACCAAGCTTATAAAACCAAACCTGCTCTATATTTCAGCATGAAATGTGTCCTCACGTCAGTTTTTAATGAAGGGACACATTTCACTGACAAAAATGCAAAAAGTAAAAGCACCTTGAGCAAAAGCCTCTTCTGTTGTTCCTGCACACTTGAAGTAAATTGTTACTACAAAAGCCACATAATTACGGGATGTGATGTATGGCGTAATTTCAGGAATTTCACATAACAAGTCTAGGGATTTTTGGCTGGGTAGTATTTTGAAATTTGTATATTTAAAAAAATTTGTTTTTACATTTTTGGGGGTATATATTTTGTTAAAAAATTTGATTTTGTATTTATTTAAAAAAAGACAACTTTTTGTTTGCAAAATTAGTTTACATTGTAATCAAATGTTATTAATTAAAATTAAAATTATGAGAGTGATACTACTGTGGTGTTATAAATGTATATGTCTAAGTTCACATTTATTAAATTATGCATATATTGTTTTTATAGGTTTCATATTTTTAATAATTTTATTTTGCTCTTTTCTAACTTTAGGAAGTTATACCTTTCTGATATTTTTATAGATCTTTGTTTATATTTCGAATACATTTTATTATTTACTTTTAATTTTTTAATTTAGTATATATTTTCAAAGAATAATTTCACAAAAAGTTCATTTTAAGTGTATAAAATATATTTTTCTTGATAAAATGCCAAATTAGTTTTAAATCAACACATTTAATATTTTTAAATTATACTTCTGATATTTTTACACTATATTTTGTTTTTTGTTATTTTTGTTAATTCTACTTTTATTTGTAAAACTCAATAATATTTCAATATATATTTTTGTTTTAGAACTTTTTTAGTGGCAGATATTTTTGTAGGATGATATTTTGCATTCAATATGTTTGTCGCGGAGCTTTGTATTGGCAGGAGATGCTGCGGTTGTTGGTGAAGCGGACAGCTGATGCGAAGAGAAGCTTGTAACCGGAGCTTCACATTGGCGGATGTCACGGATGGTAATTTCTTGGCCCAAAGAGTCCACTCACGAGGAGCCCAAAACTTCTGGATTTTCACCTAGAGTTCTGTTTTGAGGCAGGAGAAGTACACGCCAATCAAGGGTCTAGGACCTAGAGAGCACCTCTTGGGGATCAGGACTCACTTCAGCAGAGGCCAACAGCGGGGCTCAGGCAGGTCCAGTTGTTGCTGGTCCTGCAGTTGCAGGGAAGCCCTCTGGAAACTTGTATTCACGTAGATCAAACCAGAGGTCAGCCAACTGATGATTGTAGTCCCTTTTGGGGATACTGGGTTCGAGGCAAGCAGGTCACTTACTACTTCAGACAACAGCCCAGTCCTTCTTCTGAATCAACCACAGGTCCAGGAGTGTTCTGATCAGAGGTTCTGAAGGTGCCTAATTTATACATAGTGCCTACTATTGTGTGGGGGACAATCCCTGGCCTACTCCCAAACCGGTTCTGGCCAGTTCTTTCTTTTCCCCTGGTTTTGGCTCCAAACTATTTAGGGTGACAAAAGTAAGGGCAGCTCTGCTGGCAGGTTCATTTGTGTGTTCTGCAGGCAGTGTCCTTTGAAGTGTAATCAGGGCAGGGAACTCTTTCCCAGCCATCCTCTCAGGAAGACCCACTCCTTGTACACCCAGGTCCCTTTTGTCCCCAAGTTTGGAAGGAATATACAACACACCACAGGAGAGTCATTCACAGACATGTGATGCTCGACATAGACAGAAAGGCAAGTTTGGTTTTAGGCAGGAAAATGCAAACTTTCTAAAAGTAACATTTTCAGAATAGTAACTTAAAATCCAACTTTACTATTAAAGAAGATTTTGAATCATGATACTGTCCGGATTGGGCCAATTTTGCTGACCAATTTGATATTTGTGCTTTCCAGGAGACTTGGGCAACTGGTTCTTTGTTTCGAACAGCGTTCATTTGCTTCGACCAACCAGCCCTCTCATGTGGGAGAGGCCGACCATCATGGGGCTTGGCAACATTGATTAACACCACTCTTGCATGTTCTTACCTTGTCTCTTCTGCGACTGAGGGGGGTGCGATACTGCCCAAGGGGAGGGGGTGGTTGTCTCTGTTGGAGTTTGGCTGGTTTTGATGTCCCCACTTTCGTGCCGAGTAACTGAGTCTGAAATTATGCAAAGGTTTCACTGGCAACAAGCGAAGTATGAGAATGCATGGCTGCGGAAGGGTGGTGAGAATGGAGTATATTCGTTATGCAGCCCCCATGACAAAACTGATTACTTGGAATGTCCGTGGTATACCCTCCTTTGAAAAGCACAGAGAAGTATTTGACTATTTGAAGCGGTATAAAGTAGCAGTGGCAAGCCTGCAGGAGACACACGTCTGGGGGGATTCCTTACCATGTTTAAAGAAACGATGGAGAGGGCAATTGTATGCCACCTCCTACTCTGGATTTGCTATGCGGGGTCCTCATTTGGGTGGCCCCTGGGGTTCCCTTTCGACATTTACATCACTCTGTGGACCCAGAGGAAAGATATGTTATCCTACATGGGAAGTTAGATGGTAAGGAAATATGCATTATTAAGGTGTTACCCCTAATGATGACTGTTCCTCATTTTTTAACACCTTGATGGAGGTGGCAGCTCCATACTTGGGAGCACCGATATTGCTGGCAGGTGATGTTAATTGTGTACTTGATGGCACCCTGGACCGTGCGCCCCCACGAGCCCATACTAAGCCCCGGCTGACTGGGACACTATGGGATAGTTTGGATGGCATGCACCTGTTTGATGTCTGGTGACAACGCCACCTAACGACCCAACAGTTTTCTTGTCACTCTCCTGCATCAGGAACCTTTAGTAGGTTAGACTACTGGTTCCTCTCAGCCGAACTTGGACCTGGCGTGAGGGAAATAACCTATTGACCTAGATACCTTTCTGACCATTCACCCATATTGCTAAACCTGGGTGGGGCAAAAGTCCGCTCTGTGATACCCCTCTGACGACTTGGGACTGAGGACTTAACAGGCTCTCCATTCACGGCTACACTCTTGGAAGCACTAGAACATTTTTTTGCGTAAAACTGGGGATCTTCCTAGAGCCGAGCGCTCGAATGGGAGGCCATGAAGGTGGTCATTAGGGATGTGTGTATTAAGACGTCCTATGGGGTTTGCCAGCAACTGGAAAAAGACATAGCCAAACAGGAGGCAGTATTGAGTGGGCTGGAAGGGGCGCTCCCTGGGGCCCCCAACATGATGGTAGAGTGGTGTGTGGCTCGGGAGGCACTGTCGACAGACCTGCATAGACTAGAAAAACATGTACGATCTACATACCAACAAAGGCTACACATGGTGGGAGATAGAACCGGAGCGTTACTGGCTTGTCTGGTTAAGCGGGAGTCAGCTCGGAGATGGTGGGGGGAATATGGTCTATACACAGAATGCAATCACTGCGGTCCTGGCTGACCACCTTGAAGACGTATACGCGTTTAAGCCCTCTGCCCAGCAGGAGGTGATCCGAGCTTTTTTGGACTTTGTCAGGCTCCCTCAGATGGACCCAGAAGCAAAGGAGATCCTGAATGCCCCGATACAAAAAGAGGAAATCTTGTTGGCTATCCAACGCCTTAAAACTGCTAAGAGCCCCGGAGCCGACGGATTACCGGCAGATTTCTATCAGAGGTTAGCCCCCTTGTTGGCCGACCATGATACCGAAGCCCGATAGAGACCCCCTGCTGGCCAATTCTTACAGGCCGATCTCCTTACTAAATATAGATGTAAAAATACTGAGTGGAAACTTGGCAGTGCGCCTTTCCCCGAGGGCTTCCCACATTGTCCATGCAGACCAAGCAGGGTTCATACCTAAGCACAGTACCACTCATAACCTGTGACGACTGGCACATGTATGGGGCACCCCGCTCTTAATGGAAGACAATTATGTTTTGGCACTGTTGGACATTGAACAGGCCTTTGACTCGGTGGACTGGCCATATTTGTGGCAGGTCCTCCAGCGAGTTGGTGCAGGAGGGGAGTTCCTTAGATGGGCCCGGTTACTCTACACGACCCCTACGGCCAGAACTAGAGTGGGAACCTTGGTGTATAGACCGTTCGCTCTTTGCAGAGGCACCCGCTTTTAATCGCAATAGACATGGAACCGCTGGCGGCTGCCCTATGAGACAGACTGGGACCCTGGGGGATCAGGCTGGGAGAGACCAACCATGTGGTCTCCCTGTACGACGATGATACGCTGGTCTATCTGCGCCAGCCGACAAATTCAGTGCCACTTCTCCTTGTAGAACTGTTCCAGATTTGGAGAGGTATCGCGACTCCGGATTAATCCAGGAAAATACAAGCTGATTCCCACTGGCAGGAGTTCGGCAAACCGAGCTGACGAGAGGAGAGCTGCCATGGGTAGGTGAGGGAATGAGATATTTAGGGATAAGACTAGCAAACACGGCCTCCTCATATTGAGAGCTTAACATTGGCTTGATTGATGGGCTACGTGGCTCCATACAATTCTGGTGTGACTTACCACTGTCCCTTATGGGCTGAATTGCAATAATAAAAATGATAGTTTTGCCCAGATGTTTATATGCATTGCAACACTCGATTTACACACTCCCACGACATTACTTCCGAACACTAGATTGCCTCCTGGCAGATCTCTTATAGGGTAATAAACGTAGACGTGAATGAATGAATGAATGAAGACATTTATATAGCACACAGCTTCTCAACAAGAGTGTCCCGGCGCTCAGAAAAGCCTTCCCGACAACCCAACTGACACCCTCCGTTGCTAAAGCTGTAAAATGCTGCTAAAGGATGGCGTTCATTGACGGAATAACCAGGTATTAAGTAATTTCCTAAATGTGGCTAAGTCCGTCACAGATCTCAGTAACATAGGGAGCGTGTTACAAGCCTATGCTCCTAAGAACCTGAAAGAGATGCCGCCCGACCGGGCATGGAATATTCTCGGGACAGAAGCCAGGTTCAGGGAGGAGGATCTCAGGGTTCTGGGTGGTGCGTATTGGGTGACTCTCCTGCTGAGGTAGCCCGCGCCACTCACATGAAAAGCCTTGAAGAATAACACCAAAGCCTTGAACATGATCCTCTTTTTTACTGGAAGCCAGTGAAGAACTTTGTGTATGCTTGGCAATGTTACAAAGGACATGGGGTTAGGGAGGACTAGAGGTTCCTTGTTTAGAATTTTATTACATGGCCTCCCAATGACAGCATGAGGTACATTGGGTGGATAACGAGGATAATTGGGAGACACACTTCCCGGTAGACACGCACACTGGTCACACGCTACCGGAACTTTTCATGCTTCGAATGGGTGCTCCTCCCCGGATCCCATACATTGTGCGGCATGTGGCCACAATCTGGGAAAACCGTGGTGCAAAGGGTGATACAGCATGCCCTGTAGTCTCCAAATATGCCCCTATGGGTGCTGCGCCCTTTCGCCTGTATTGCGGATTCTATGTCCAGGCGACAATGGAGGGGGGGGGGTGCCAGACGCTGGGAGACCTCTATGTAGATGGAAGTTTTATCACCCGAGTTGAGGCAATGGCCACCTTTAATTTTTGAGCGGGACAATTCCTACAGTATGAGAAGATTTCAAGTGTGGCACAGGAAATTTGGCCGAGGTTTCCAGCAGAGCCCCCTAGAACTAATACATTGAAAGTGATGCTGTATATGGCTTAGGGTTGACGATTGGTGTCCCATCTATATAGAGCCTTAAGAAAGGACTTACAGGGCAGGGTATTGCACGTTAAATTGAGATTGGATAGTCTACTTGAGTAACCGCTATCGGATAAGGAGTGGGAAAATGTCTATGAAGGGGTCCGCACAGTTAGCTCTAATGCACGGTTTAAACTCCTACAATATAATCTAGTTCACCAGGTGTACCTCCCCCCATGTACACCACATATTAAATACCCAGCCCGCAATGACGAATGCCCGAGATGTAAGTCGCAAGCAGCAGATTTTCTCCATATGGTTTGGACTTGCCCGACATTATTCTCCTATTGGGACACAATGATCGCACACCTTCAGAGGTCTGGGATGGGTAATTCCTAAGTAGATGCGACCACTAATGTTGGGCTTAATACCTAAGCCTAAACACAAGAAACTAAGCAGGTGATTCATATTACTGGGGTTGGTACTAGCAAAGCGGCGCATTGTTATAACAGGGCTCAGACCTAGGCCCCCACAAGTAGGGGAATGTGAGTGGACGACAGCAGAAAGGGTGTGAACGAAACTTGTTTGTAAAGATTAAAAGCTTGTAGACGATCTCCAGGCATGGTCACAAATGCTAGCAGAGCTCAGAGAGGAACACATCTCGGGGACTCAGAGGGCTACAGGTGCAGTGGATGTAACACTGGTGCCGGGGAGTCCAGGGAGGGGAAGGACATGAGACTGTGGCTACACTTTAATGACCAACATAGGACAATCATGTACAAAGTAATGTCTTTATCATGACTCTAAGCCTGAAACAGAAGTGGGGGAGGGAGGGTGGAAGGGGAAGTTCGGGAGTTGAAATTGGCATGGTTTTTGCAGACATCATGAAAAGGCAAATTAGGTACGCCAATGTATCACCAACGTGAACATACATGTGTAGCATGGATTCTCCCTTGTCTATATTCCTCTATCTGAAATTGCTTATATGTAAAGAAAAATAGAATGGGTATCCAAAATCTCCTAGACCAGTTTGGTGTCTTCTGTGAGCAGAGAGGGCTTGAGATCAACCTTCAAAAAACCAAGTATATGGTTTTTAATTCCAGCCACACAACACACCCTAACCCGTCTCTGAATGGTGTTCCCCTTGAAAGTGTCTGTACCTTTGAGTACTTGGGCCTCACCTTGGCGGGGAATTTTGGCTAGTCTGCCCAGATTCATAAGAGCAGGTTAAAGCTTGAACATTATGCAGGGGGAATCCTGAGGGATTTTAGGGGTTCTAGCTTCTGACCAGTATCTCCGGCCATCCAAATCTACAACCTACAAACTACAGGCGGGGCTTTGTATGGGGAAGAACTATGGGGACATGAGAGGACTACCACATTGGAGGTGGGCAAAAACCATATTTTTCTATATTTGGCGAACTTCTAACTAGTACCCCACTCCTGCCATTGTGGTTGGATTTAGGCCACAGGCCCATCGCTCATAAAGCAGCCCTTAGAACTCTGCTCTATTGGAGGCGGCTATGGGCCTCAGCGGACCTTGTTCTGTATCGGGCGGGTTTGGAGGAGCTACACAGGCAGCCTGGAGTTTCTAGGATTCCCTGGTTAGAGCGCATTAAGACTTTCTTGGCAAAATTGGGATGCAAACATTTGTGGACTAACCTGGGAGCCATTTCTGGTGTGTTTAAGGCAGCACTCAAGGGGAATTACTGGAGTTACATAGATGGAGAATTGAGCAGGAACAGGAGTTTGGGTACCTTGACACTAGCTTTCCTGGAATTCAAAGATTCTTACCTCATGCAAGAAAATATGGATTCCATCGAACCCCCTTTGGTAAAAGCCTTGTACATTAAATTTTGATTTGGGACCCTACCGTTATGCCACTTTACTGCTAAATGGGGGCAACATAATACTAACCTAGACCTGTCCTGCCCTTTCTGCCCTCAGATCAAGGACTGTATCAATCACATATTGTTTTTTTGCAAGCGCTATCATAACCGCAGGAAGAAGTGGATATTACCCCTCTGTCGGAGCATGGGGATTGGGGAAATTAGGGCTGTATTCAGAATCCTCAGATCAAATACATCACCCCTGATTGTGTTTGCTCTGTCTTGCTACTTAATGGGAGCATTGAGAATCAGACAGGGCAGTGTAGGGTCCTGAATACTGTATTGCACTGCCCACTGCTGTTGCTAGCAATGTGACCTAGACAAATGCTCTAGTTACATCTTTAAACCTAATGGCCCTCCTTAACAAGGTGCTAATTCTTCACTAGAATTCAGAAGTATAAGGCAAATGGCTGTAGCGTGTTACTTGAAATCCTAAGACAAACAATGTCTATTGATTAAGCACTGTTCAGAATGACTTTATGATAGCTTTTACTTTTTTACTGTATTGGTTTTACTGTTTTTAAAGTTTTTTTTATGGCAATTGTATTTATGTGAACTTTAATGGCAGCATTTGCCGAATAAAGAAAGAACAAAGATAAAGATAAAGAATAACAATACTAATGAGTGGAAATAGAATTTCTCTATCTGTTCCCTAACTTAAGTTAACACTTATTAAGTGTAATAAGGTTTAATCTATGAGAGAGATATCCTTGCTACAGTGAAAAACGACTTTAGGTGTTTTTCATTGTCAAGACATGTAAAACTTAAACGCACGTGCCATACTTTTTGAATACCATCCCCACTGCTCTATTTGCATTTTACGGCCCACCTTAGGGTTTACCTATACGTATTAAAAAGGAAGGTTTAGGCCTGGCAAAATGTTGATTTTGACAGGTTGAAATGGCAGTTTAAAACTGCACTACAAGCTGTAGTGGCAGGTCTGAGACATGTTGTACTGTGCTACTTTAGTGGGGGGCACAATGGGTGCTACAGCCCTCTAGCAGTAGTCAATTTAAAGGCCCTGGGTATTAAATGTATTAATCTAAAATATACCAATTTAAACATGTTTTCAAGGGAGTGCACAAGAACTTTACCTCTAATTAGCAGGAGTAAAGTGCTTAAAGTCCTAAAAGCCAACAGAAACATGTTCAGCAAAGGGAGACAAAAATCTGGGGGCACCCTACAGAAAGGGACCGGTCCACGAGATAACCACCACCTTAGGCTGCTACGGGCTCCAAACAGCTGTTTGAGGACTCACCTCCTAAGGCCTTGAACCGGCCCTGAAAATCTGCATATTTCTCCCTGTGGTTCCCCAGGAAGAACATGGACACCACTTGTGGTTCAGGAGGGGTTTGAGGGTTGCCAAGAGTGCAACGACTATCACCGGAGCACTCACAACAAAGTTCATGATGGCCCTCTAAGTCTCTCAGGGGGTTGGATTGATGACCTCTGGAGAGGTTTGCAATAGTTTCAAGCACTCGTGGGGCTGGAGCTTTTAGTTTTACGGTTCTAAGGTGCATGAATCATTGGGCCTGATTCACAAAGGTAAATGTACACTTTTGTGTAAGTTTACTCTTTTTTGATATTCACTAAGCTTCGATTTCATAGCAACTTTATGATTGTGGAGACTTTGCATTCAGGGCGGCGAACTCCGCACATAAAAATGCCTGATCTTGGCAAATAGCAGGAATTCTGTCTAAGCAGGGTTTAGCTTCTTGTAGGCCCTGAAAACCCAAGGGTGCAGAAAGGTGCAGGCATTGATTAAGGCATAGGATGTCTGGATTGAAGGAGACTTACAAGTATAGTTGTGCATCGTTGACATATTGATAAATTTGAACGCTGCTGTCAGTGAGTAAAAGCCCCAAGAGGCTCCATGTAGAGGTTGAAGATGACAAAGGACAAGATAAAATCTGTTGTCCGTTGGATAGGTAGAAGAAAAATCCATAAAGGATGTTGCCCATGAATCCCAGTCAAGCCTTGATGGTGAGAATAAAGGTAAGATGGTTGGCAGTGTTGAAGGTAACTGACAATTCTCAGCAATATCAGAAGGCAGGGGCCTGATGAGTGATCAGGAGGGCACTTTCTACAAATGGAAAGTAGTTGACTCAATGCCACAGCTTGATCTGATGCTAGATAGTTAGTCATGCAGGAGCTGGTTCGTGTTTATGTGATTGTGTGGTTAAGCAAAAACAGCTTTCTTTGATGATCTTGAAGACTCTATTTGCACAGCAAAATGGAATACTACATACAGTTTTAGGGTTTCAGGTACTGGGTTCTACAAAATACATCTACGGTGCTCTAACCAAGTTCTCTAGTTCTCCCACCAACTTCAGAGCTCCAGCTGCAATAAAAAAGAATGTAGGTAGGACTACTGCATATGTGCAAGCCTGCAATTGGGCTGTGTGACCAACCACTCTGCTCAATAACTAGTAGGCCTGTTCATATCGTATTTAGAGCAACATATTTTCACGGTGGCAATTGTCAATCTCTCAAATGTCCAAGATTATCTTTCAGAGTAATAAACACAGTCACACATTCACAAATTTCAGGCCTCATGTTACCTATTTGCTTTAATGTGGATTGAGGCAGGTTTGCGAGCCCTTTGCAATTGCACTGTCAGCACCACAGTGAGCGGATGTCCTCAATCTCCAATGCTCTGCAATGAATTTATCACTTTGCAACAGTGGCCCGACGCATACGGCTGGACACTTATTGGATCCAATTTTTTCTAATCTATCTTATATTCAAAGCTTTTCCGCTCTTCCATTATGCTGGTCAGATCACTTTGCGATTAAGTTTCAATGTACAGTTCCATCTAACTTGTTCATACCTGCAACTGAAGTACAATCGCAATTTAGAAATTGGGGAAAACTGGATTTGGAAATTTTTAATCAAATTCTGTCCAACAATATCCCAAATATTGATTCATTATCACTATCGTCTCTGGATACGATCTACAGTTGGATTTCTAATGCAGTTAATTACTGCCTTCCACTTTCTGCCAAAAACTGTCTAATCATCGTCCCCCTGCTCCCTGGTTTACTTAACAATTAAAAATCGAAAAAGTAAATGTAAAGCACTGGAAAGATCTTGGAGGAGAGAATACTCCCCTGATTCTAAAATCATATATAAAACTGCTCTAAAAAATATCATGTTCTATGTAAACTGGCTCGAGCGGAATATGTCTCCTCTTCTATTTCCAATGCACAAAATTGCTCTCGCACTTTGTTTGCAATGGTGAAAAAAATTGGCTGGCTCGGATACGCAGCCCACTTCTCCTATTTTAAATGAATTTCAATGTAACACTCTTGCCAATTTTTTATCAGTAAAGTGGAGCAAATATATCAGACACTGGATAAAACTGGGCCTTTGGTGCCGATTCAGTTGTCTTCCCCTTTTAAATCCATTTTTACAGTGGTACCTCCGATGAAATTGGAAAAATGGGCGCCTCTTGATATTACTTCTTTTAAAAAAAATTTAGGCAGCATCAAATCAGGATCTCCCTGTGATCTTCTTCCTGCCCCTATACTTTCACAACTTGAGCAGCCCTCATTGGAAATTGTTATGGAACTACTTAATGCCTCACTTCAAGAGGCCTTGGTTCCGTCCGATTGGAAACATGCTATGGTCCTTCCATTACTGAAGAAGGCTAATGCTGATCCTGATCAGTCATCTAATTTCAGGCCCATTTCCCTACTTCCTATTTTTTCCAAAATTTTGGAAAAACATGTAAATTTGCAACTATCCAAATTTATTGAATCCTCGAACTTTTACACCACTCCCAGTCTGGTTTCAGAGCGGGCTTTTCGACTGAGACGACTCTCCTTGGCGTTACCGAAATGCTGCGTCAACATTTAGATACTGGTAACACGGTGGCCCTCATTTTGTTGGATTTGAGCGCCGCATTTGACACGGTTTCTCATACCGTGCTAATCAAATCCTTGCAGTCACTTGGCATTACCGGAACAGCACTTGGCTGGCTGACTTCATTTTTATCTAAACGGACCTTCCAAGTTTTTTCATCGAGAGCTTCTTCTAAAATTCTTTTTTCTCCTTATGGGGTACCTCAGGGATCAATTTTAAGTCCCCTTCTGTTCAATATCTATTTACAACCTTTGGCTGCGATTGCAGAGGAGGCTGGGTTGTCTCTTTTTTCTTACGCTGATGACACCCAAATAATTTTTTCCCTATCTGTGGGAAATGTGCAGGGCCCCTCAACTCTCCAAATGGGCTTGAGCAACATTGCATCTTGGATGAGAGCCAATTTACTCAAGCTCAATGGTGAAAAAACGGAGGTCCTTATTTTTGGAAAAGATCAGGACCTTTGGGGCCCCCAACATTGGCCCAGCGAAATGGGACCCTTACCCTCGCCCACCGCTCAAGCCCGTAATTTGGGATTCATTATGGATAATAAATTATCCATGAAACAACATGCGGTAAAAGTTGCAGCCACCTGCTTCACCATTTTAAAATGGTTGAAGAAAATCATTTGGATGCTCCCCAATGCTACTCAAAGGACGGTAGTCCAGGCACTTGTTACATCTAGACTGGACTATGGGAATATTCTTCTTTTGGGAGCAAATAAAGATGTGCTACGTAAGCTCCAAGTGGTGCAGAATTCTGCCGCTAGGTTACTTTATAAAATCCCTAGAATGTCCTCAATCTCCAATGCTTTGAGAAATTTACATTGGCTTAAAGTGGAAAGTCGGGCTAAGTTTAAAGCCCTGGATTATATGTTTAAGATTAAGATTGGGACTGCCCCTCAATACCTGCAAAATCTGGTTCGCCACTATCAGCCCTCTCGACTGTTACGCTCTACGACACAGGAATTATTCATGGTTCCCAGGATCAAACTCACAAGAATGGGTGGCCGTTCTTTTCCTATCTTGGTCCTCTCTTGTGGAACTCTCTTCCCATAGCGATCCGCAAAGAAACACTTCACTTAAAATTTCGTAAATTAGTGAAAGCTTGGCTGTTTAATCAATAGTACTTACTCTTTTTATTTGTTGGTTCCTCTCGGTCTGCGCTGGGAAACCCTTTTTGGGTAGCTACGCGCATTATAAAATCAATTAATAACATAACAGACAGCAAAACCGCCTCTTGCTTCTTGCAACTCAGTGAACAGCATTACAGCATGCTTTGGCAGTAGTCACTTATCTTCTTCAGGCACTGCTCAAGGCTGGTGGGCTTCCTCTGCTACAATGGAGTTGTCAGACCTCACAGCACTCGTAGCACATCGGACAACATGCTGTTGCTTGGGGGGTTGTTGACACTTCATGAAGTTAGCCACATGAACCATACAGAGATGCTGAGCGGTCCATCATAGGTCCTGTTTGGAGCCAGTTACACTCCCATCAGCAAGTCCACTCTTGTAATGCTCCAGGAACAAAGCTGAGCTTCTCCTCCTGGGTAGTATCTCCTCCTGCAGAGCCAGGTAACTTCTTTCCCCTTCTGAGCAAGCAAGCAGCCTTCTATGTGCTAGGTAGACCCACAGCTGTCCAGCAAGTTCTGCATACTTTAGGTGATTACCCCTCACCTCTGGGACACTGGCTGTCAGACAGACACTAGCCCTAGATCACACTAGCTCTTCAAGTACTCCTCGCGGCACCCCGTTCCTTGATTAAGAAGAACTTGAAACTAATACAAGTACAAAGTGGGATGGTTTGGGTCCTCCATAAACAGGCCTAGGTAAAATTAAAACTGTAATGTCTGTCCTAACCTGGGATAATACTAGCAAATGAATAATGATTTAAGGTTATTTTCCTATCAGTTTTAAAAATCTAATTTAATGATGAAGTCAGATTTTCTAATAACTTTAGCTGGAAAGTAACTTTATAAAAATATGCTTTGTGCTTCCCGAACCAAAACTGGCTTAGAATCAGGTTTTGCCACTCATGTCACCTCCACAAGCCAATACACATTCCTGGATGAACTTAACAACCCTGCGCTCCAGAGACCAATTCCTTGGCTTGTGAGCCCTGGAAGGCAGGGGTGTTGTCAACAACTGCCACTTATCAGCCATATGTTGTGGTACATGAGTATTGGTTAATCATAGTACAACCTTCACACTACTCGTTTTGACTTAGAGACCACTGACTCATTGTCAGTGAAATTGCTCTCCCACCCTCACAGCTCCACCATTAAGTGAGGCCTGCCCCTGCCCCTGCACTCTCGAGTGTTGGTGATCGAGGCCCTCCTCCACCCGCAGGTTTCCCTGCGCCTCATCCCTGGTGGTCCAGTGGACCTCTGTCTCCTTCCTCTAACTCTGCTCTTTCACTCGTTTTTCTACCCTCTTTTATCTTTCACCTGTCTGCACTTTTCTGCATCTCTGCTCTTTTGTGCCTTATTTCTGCTCATTTTCCCTTCCTCTCGCTCTGCCCTTTCACTAGTTTTCACTCATTTTTCTACCCTCTTTTATCTTTCACCTTTCTGCACCTCTGCTCTTTTGTGCCTTATTTCTGCCTATTTTCCCTTTTTTCTTTATCCCTTATTTCCTCCCTTTACCTTTCCCCGCCGCTGCTGCCCCGAGGCCCCTCCCCCCCAGCGCGACCGGCCCAATCCAGCTCCCCTCCCGCTCCCGCCTCCCAGCTGTCCAGCCCTCCCGACCCCTACTTAATGGCGGCCACTGCGGGGACAGGCGAGCAAGACCACTGACTCATTGTCAGTGAAATTGCTCTCCCACCCTCGCAGCTCCACCATTAAGTGAGGCCTGACCCTGCCCCTGCACTCTAGAGTGTTGGTGATCGAGGCCCTCCTCCACCCGCAGGTTTCCCTGCGCCTCATCCCTGGTGGTCCAGTGGACCTCTGTCTCCTTCCTCTAACTCTGCTCTTTCACTCGTTTTTCTACCCTTTTTTATCTTTCACCTTTCTGCACTTTTCTGCATCTCTGCTCTTTTGTGCCTTATTTCTGCTCATTTTCCCTTCCTCTCGCTCTGCCTTTTCACTTGTTTTCACTCGTTTTTCTACCCTCTTTTATCTTTCACCTTTCTGCACTTTTCTGCATCTCTGCTCTTTTGTGCCTTATTTCTGCTCATTTTCCCTTCCTCTCGCTCTGCCCTTTCACTAGTTTTCACTCGTTTTTCTACCCTCTTTTATCTTTGACCTTTCTGCATCTCTGCTCTTTTGTGCCTTATTTCTGCCTATTTTCCCTTTTTTCTTTATCCCTTATTTCCTCCCTTTACCTTTCCCCGCCGCTGCTGCCCCCGTGGCCCCTCCCCCAGCACGACCGGCCCAATCCAGCTCCCCTCCCCGCTCCCGCCTCCCAGCTGTCCAGCCCTCCCGACCCCTACTTAATGGCAGCCACTGCGGGGACAGGCGAGCAAGACCACTGACTCATTGTCAGTGAAATTGCTCTCCCACCCTCGCAGCTCCACCATTAAGTGAGGCCTGCCCCTGCCCCTGCACTCTCGAGTGTTGGTGATCGAGGCCCTCCTCCACCCGCAGGTTTCCCTGCGCCTCATCCCTGGTGGTCCAGTGGACCTCTGTCTCCTTCCTCTAACTCTGCTCTTTCACTCGTTTTTCTACCCTTTTTTATCTTTCACCTTTCTGCACTTTTCTGCATCTCTGCTCTATTGTGCCTTATTTCTGCTCATTTTCCCTTCCTCTCGCTCTGCCCTTTCACTTGTTTTCACTCGTTTTTCTACCCTCTTATCTTTCACCTTTCTGCATCTCTGCTCTTTTGTGCCTTATTTCTGCCTATTTTCCCTTTTTTCTTTATCCCTTATTTCCTCCCTTTACCTTTCCCCGCCGCTGCTGCCCCCGCGGCCCCTCCCCCCCAGCGCGACCAGCCCAATCCAGCTCCCCTCCCCGCTCCCGCCTCCCAGCTGTCCAGCCCTCCCCGACCCCTACTTAATGGCGGCCACTGCGCGGCTGCACAGCGGCCGCGGGCGCGACGCTGGCGCGCCGAAGGCGCGTCAAAGGCAAGCCCGTCTGCGCCCGTGCGTGACCCGACCGTGACCAGCACCAGGAACCCTGGACCTCCGCCCGCCAACGCTACGACCCAGCAGCACTCCACGCACTCAACCCAGGCCGCAACAACTGCAAGCTAGCATCACCAGCCGACTCCCACGGACCCTTCAGCTGTCACCGCTGCCGGCACACCTGCAGCACCGCCAAGAACACGGATCCAGCACAACCCGCCCACAAGAACACAACCGAACCGAAGACCCTGCAATGCATCCTCCTCAACGTCCGATCCCTCCACAAACACGCCACAGAAATCTGGGACTTCCTCGACAGCACCACCCCGGACGTAGCGTTCTTCACCGAAACCTGGACCAACACCACCTCGGGACCGGACATCGCCATCGCGATCCCCCAAGGAAACAAGATCTCCAGGAAGGACCGCCCCACCCGCCCAGGAGGAGGAATCGCCATCGTCCACAAATCCAGCCTCCTCCTGAGCACACTCCCTGACGAGCCCACAGAACTGATGGAACACCTTCACTTCAAGATACTTGCCAGCCCCACCGCCACCCTCCGAGGAACCCTCATCTACCGACCCCCTGGACCCCGCGGACCCTTCGCCAACTCCATCACGGACATTATCTCCCCGCAGGCCATCGCATCTACCAACTACACCCTGCTGGGAGACCTCAACTTCCACCTCGACAACCAACTGGACCCCAACACCACATCCCTCCTGGACAACCTCCACAACATTGGACTGCGCCAGATCGTGACCGAGCCCATGCACTCAGCAGTACACACCCTCGACCCCCTCTTCACTACAGAAAACTCCATCACCTTCAGCCGCACCACCGAACTCCCATGGACCGACCATCGTTGCGTCCACTTCACCTTCAGAACACCCACCATCCACAGACACCAGCACCTGCTTCCACAAAGAAACTGGACCAAAATCACCGACGACCAGCTCACCTCCTCACTCAACAACTCCACCCCAACCATCGCGGAAAACGACGACCCCAACACCGCAGCCCGAACCCTGCATAGATGGATCTCGGACAGCATCAACACCATAGCCCCCCTCAAGAAAAACAACAATACCCACGCCAAGAAAGCCAGATGGTTTACCACTGAACTTCGAGAGTCCAGAAGCACATGCCGCCGCCTCGAAAAGGCCTGGAGGAACACCAAATCCACAGAAGCCCACGACAACGTCAGAGCCGCCACCAACGCCCACCATCAACTCATCAGAGAAACGAGGAAAAAAGCGATTGAAGACAGAATCTCCACCCACGCGCACAACAGCAAGGAACTCTTCAGCATCATCAAGGAGTTCGCCCAACCCACTAGCGAGTCTACCGACATCCCTCCCTCACAAGACCTCTGCGACAAACTCAGCACCTTTTTCCACCACAAAATCAAGAGCATCTACGACAACTTCGACGAAGACAACCAACACACTGAACCCACACCAACCACCCCCGACACCCGGAAACCAGCGATTGACGACTGGACAGCCCTCACCACCGAAGACACACTGAAGACAATGAAGTCAATCCACTCAGGGGCCCCCACGGACCCCTGCCCCCACCACATCTTCAACAGAGCCGCTGACACCATCGCACCCATGCTCCGCCACACCATCAACCGCTCCCTGGCGACTGCCTCATTCCCCGACGACTGGAAACACGCCGAGGTCAACCCCCCTCCTAAAGAAACTTCAGCGGACCCCACCGACCTCAAAAACTACAGACCCATCTCCCTGCTCCCGTTCCCAGCGAAAGTCATCGAGAAAGCCATCAACAGCCAGCTCGCCACATTCATTGAAGAACACAACATCCTCGACTCCTCCCAATCCGGCTTCAGAAAAAACCACAGTACGGAAACCGCCCTCCTCGCCGAAACAGACGACATCCGCACCCTACTGGACAAAGGAGAAACAGTAGCCCTCATCCTCCTCGACCTATCAACGGCGTTCGACACAGTCTCCCACCGCACCCTAATACGCAGACTCTACGACGCAGGAATCCAGGACAAGGCCCTCGACTGGATCCGCTCCTTCCTCTCCGGCAGGACGCAGCGGGTCAGACTCCCCCCTTTCCTCTCGGACCCCACACCTACCACCTGCGGAGTCCCCCAGGGCTCCTCCCTCAGCCCGACGCTCTTCAACGTCTACATGCCTCCACTCGCCCCCATCGTCAGAACCTACGGACTCAACATCGTGTCATACGCAGACGACACCCAGCTCATCCTCTCCCTATCCAACGAGCCCAACACCACCAGACGCAACTTTCGAGAAGGCATGGAAGCCGAGGCCAAATGGATGAAAAACAGCTGCCTACAACTAAACACCAACAAAACAGAAGTACTCATCATGGGCCCAAACCCCGATGCCTGGAGTGACACCTGGTGCCCCCCGCCCTCGGAAACCCGCCAACCCCCACGGACCACGCACGCAACCTGGGAATCATCCTGGACTCCGAGCTCAAAATGGACCGCCAGATCAACTCTGTCTCGTCTTCCTGCTTCCACACCCTCCGCCTCCTTCGTAAGACCTTCAAATGGATCCCCCTCGAACACCGAAAGACCGTCACTCACGCCCTGGTCACCAGCAGACTCGACTACGGCAATGCACTCTACGCCGGAATAAACAAAAACCTCACCCGCAAGCTACAGAACATCCAGAACGCCGCCGCAAGACTGGTCCTCAACCTGCCAAAACACTGCCACATCTCCCAGCACCTGCGCACACTCCACTGGCTCCCTGTCGAGGCGAGAATCACCTTCAAGATGCTCACCCACGCACACAAGGCCCTCCACGGCACCGGACCAGCATACCTGAACAGCCGACTCAAATTCCACGCACCCAAAAGGACCCTACGATCAGCCCAGCTCTCCTACGCCGTGGTCCCCCGCACCAGAAAGACCAGATCGGGAGGCCGCTCCTTCTCCTTCCTCGCGGCCAAAGCATGGAACGCCCTCCGCTCCACCTCAGACAGACAACATCGCTCCCCATCTTCGCAAGAAACCTCAAAACCTGGCTCTTCGACAGACCCCCTCCTTGATGGATGGAACCTGCACCCCCCCAGCCCCACCCCTAGCGCCTTGAGACCCTTACGGGTGAGTAGTCGCGCTTTAACAAACCCCTGATTGATTGATTGATTGATTGAGATGCTAACTGGGGCTGACAGAATGTGCTACCATTCATTCCTATGGTCCACATAGACTTTCCCGCTACAGCCTCAGTAAGGGGGGAATTGGTTCTTGACCCTAACGACAGATAAGACCTCATCAGAATAGGGAAATGGTTAAGGATAGCCAGACATCTTTCTTATGGAAGATGGAGTTTGCCACTTGAATTGAGGGCTTCTGAAACTTTTACAATAAAACAAAGAAGTGGTGCTGTGAAAGGAGGTGAGCGTAGCACTAGAAAGTAGAAAATAGACAGGATTTGGTGAGACAAATGCTACAGTCACTGGCCAGTGTACAAGATAAGACTGGCACCTCAGCACCAACTTCTCAGAACATGCCCTGGTCACAAGCAAGCTGGACCACGGGAACACCCTTGATGCATTGATACACAAAAAATTCACCAGAAGGCTGCAGATCATTCAGATCTTGGCAGCCAGAATTACTGTCAACTTCCTTCGCCACATTCACATCGTACCACACCTGAAGGAGCTCCACTGGCTCCCCACATTTAAATTAGCACAATTCAAATTCTTCACAAACACTTTCAAAACACTTCATAACACTGGCCGTGCATACCTCAATAATTGAATCTGCTTACACAAACCTTAAAGACACCTCCACGTGTCTGGACTCCTACTTGCACACATCCCACACCTACAGAAAAGCAGTCAGGCTTAATCCTGCATTGTTACTAAAGCGTGGAATGACCTGCCACTACACATAAGAGCCTCCTCCTCACTTCCTAAAGTTTACAGGAACTGGAGACCTGGCTTTTTGAGCAGTCCCACTGGGCTCTAGGTTTGGCTAGACCCACATTTGCTCAGTGCCAGGATACCCTCTCAGGTGATAGTGACCTCTACAAATCAACATAACATAACATAGCATAACAACATTCCTGGATCTGGGAAGACTACATCTTTAGATGACGGCCCCGCTGGAAGAAATTCAAGAATCCTTGACTCCCGTTGGCACACATGGACTGGATCTGCAGTCCAAAGGTCAAGTGGCTCACCTATTTGTTTGCTCCAAGGACATAAAAGCAGAAGGACTCTTGACCTTTAGGTGGACCCAGCTGCCCACAGAGGATGGGACCCTGCAGGAGCAGTAACTGGAGAGAGACCTGGTGCCTAGACCCTTGCCCTGAGGACTGGGAGCTGTAGGACTGACCAAGGGGACCATTCCCAGCAGTTGAACAAAAATGGGACGTCATTAATATTTCCACCTCCAGAGGACTGGTACAAGGTGCTGAGGCTTGTATGGGGAGGGCACATCCAAGGTGGACCAGAAAATCAGGTTTGTCCTGCTCAGAGATTTTTGCGGCTCTGAAATCTGGTTCAGCAGAAGCTCAGAGAAAAAAATATTTCCACTCCAAAAGTGATTAAATCCAAAGGTAGAATCTTGGACCAAGGTAAAGTATCTTATCTGCTCCAGAAGATAAGTAATGTAGGTAGATATGAAATCCAGCCTTATTCTACTAAGCTTTTGCCGCCAAAACTAAGCTTTAGAGGAAGCTTGAAAATTACACTTGCCATTCTTAGCTCTGGATCTTGGACTACTCTAGGTGTGAAACTTCCATAAAAGTAGACTAAGTTAGAAGGTGAAAACTTTGTTCGGGACAGCACACTTGGTGTATTTGATATTTGCTCCATTACAGTCTGCCTGAAAGTGTACCTAGTTCTGGGTCTTCCACTAACTTATATTTTTCAACTGTGCGTTATTTTTTTTAGAGGATTTTCTCTGTAACACGTTCAAAACTCATATCTAGTATCTCCTATTAAATGTTGATTGTTTTGGTGTTTTTTACTTTTACTTATTACATGTTTCCTCTTCTTATAAATTAGTTTGAAAATTTTACTTTTTTGTTTTCTTGACTCTAAAATGGTTGGTTCTGCTTGAGCTTACCACCAATTTCTCAGGAGAATTACTTGCTGCATATGGGACAGCTACCAAGTGTTGAGCACAGTTTCACTGAGATTTGTACTGAAGCCTCTCCAGGTAGGGTGTGTTTACAAAGGTGGTATAGCTCCCCTTTCCTTAAATAGTAACTCACTTTCTAACAAGATGCAAGTGTTAAGAGAGTTGATGACATATATCAGAACATTTAGTGATATCAAGCCCTTTGTTCAGGTAGAATTTAGTAAGAATGAGACCTAATGAGGTAAACAGTAACACAACAAGTTCTTTAAATACAAGATGGACAGACAAAATCTTAATGTGAGTTGAGTTTCAAATCAGTAACATGATATGACACCAGAATATCAGAGTATTTACAAAAAACACTATTGCCAATAGGAGTTAATTATACAAATGCTGCACCCAATGAAATTATATTTTTTTAACAATATTTAGCATACCATATTTATATCAGACAATATTTCTGAGTATGACAGTACGACATACTACCCGGTAATGAAGGCGAGCCAGTTAAATGTACGTTATGTGTAGTAAATTAATCAATAACCATTTAGCTTCATTGATTAACTGTGACGTCTATTGGATGGATGTATGGAGCCTATAAATAAGGAGGTCATAAACCAAGCCAAGGCAGATAAGAACAGGCACAATAAGGAGAAACCTTATTAGGTTTTTATGGATGTATAAGTGGAACCAAAGGGCTCATTGATCTCTTAGGAAACCAAGTGAGGGATTAACAAATGCACTTACTGACAAGTTTCTGAAAAATGTGGGTAGGGGTGAAGTGTCCAACGCTATTTACAACTGGAAAACCTAAAAGGCATATTCAATTGAACAACCTGTAAATGCTCACACATTAAACAGAAGGGGTTAGCAATAAGAAGAAATCATGGTAAACATTTCTGATGACCATTTTATAGAAAATATAAAGCACACTTGATCAAGGTAAAGCTTGTCTCAGGCCTTAATGGAACGTATGGTATTGTGCACTAACAAACAATAAACACTCTGTGACCCAGAAGAGAGGAAACTGTCTGTCATGAGACAAATTATACACATTACACTCCTCTGGGGTTTAAATGTAGAAGAGGAAGCATACTTCTGCAGGCACAGGTGTTATTCTATAGCACACTAATACAGATTTTTTTCTGGGCTTAGCTGTGGGTGAGCTGTGATGATTAATGGAGAGGCTTCACACTTTACAGTTTCTTGGTTCCATCACACTATAACTTATTTACAAGTGAGCCTTTTTTTAAAAACCAGAATATCCTATTTTAATGCGTTGTGAATCTTCCTCCTGTCTGACTGTTCATCTGTGCTGCTGTAGCTATGGCACACTTCAGCGACAGTCTTTTACTATTAATGAAACAAGGCGTGTTTCCTGCAGCCCTAACCATCTTCTCTGGGCGTTTTTTCCCTTTTTCTGAGATCAGAGAAAACATGTTTTGTTTGAGTGACATATCGAAATAAGACATATTTCTCTCTGCCTTATCTTCTGCTTCTCCTGGGGTTGAGCCACAATGTTTTTGTTAGCATTGGGCTCTAGGCTCCGAACACATTCAATAATAACCCTGACCTTTCCCTGGTGTTGTCAGTTCTTATGACATCTGTGGCATGAGCATTCAGTGACACAAATCTGACAAGCCAAGATGACTTCTTGTGTGAAACATGAACTGCACTGAAAAAAAAAAAAACCTTGGCCCAAATAAGAGAGAAACGATATGAGAGAAAACTATAGTTTTCCCTAGTCTGTCTTTTTAACAAGTGGCTAAGAATATTTATTCTAGGGTGGAAAATATTTTGGAAAAGCATCAAATAATTGGTATTTATGAAAATAATCTCAAGAAAGAAAACAGGTTTGCTGATAAATAGTCAACTGATACCAGTGAGCAAAAGGGTATCCCAGTGCCAATGCAGATGGAACCACACTATGCACAAAGCGTACATTATGTTCACTTAGCTGCGTTAATTATAGCCTTTTGGTAATTAACATAGTTTTGAAGGTGATTCATATGTAATGCATACATTGCACAGTTTTTGTGCATATAACTTTCGCATGCAATCATGCCAGAGGACTGTATGTTTCTTCCTTTTTTCATCCATCTTTAGGAAATGCTTCAATGTGCCAAAATACTTTGACTTTATTACCTTCTCCAAAAATTAAATTTTTCTCCTGCATGTGAGCCCTCCCCAAACAGATCTTGTAAACATCTTGTACAAACTCATTTACTGGTGTGCTTCTTTGCATTTTCTTAACAACTTAGCCCATGTTTATACTGCAGTGCTTGGCCAAATGCCTGAAGGGATTTTTTTAACATTTTGAATTGCCAATTTTTTTTTCACTTTGTGGCTATGAATCGTGCGCACTTACAGCATTTATGCAGTAGGATTATTTTCAGGCACACATCTATCTACCTTACATTGGAACAAAAGCTGAGCATTTACCACCATACAGTAAATTATGTTTTTACTGTTAGTCAAATGAAGCCCAGGAAATGGCGGGCCTGTCCTGCACCCGACAGCAACAAGAAGAGGCAGGGCAGGGTCCACTCTCTTTTATCGGTCATACGCCCCTGGTCTGAGGACTTCCTCATCCACTAATTTAAGGCAGCTAATATGCTACTCTTTTAACTGGTTTAAAATGTATTAACTTTCTTCGGTCACATATTGTTTTTGTGTCCTATAGTTACATGTGGGCTTTTAAATTATTATGTCCTCTTAGTGACTGCTTTTATAACAGTTTCACAACAGTTCCACAATAGGAAAGTGCCAAGCATTGAAATCTAAGAAAAGCCTATAGAATCAGAAGTCCTTCTAACATAAAACGAATATGGCTCATTACATCGCGATGTATTACATTGCGTGCTTTACAATGCGGTCGTTACAACGACCGCGTTGTTAGTACGCGATGCATTTACATCGCAAGTCATTACAACGACTTGCACTAGGGGGCGCGCTGGACTTAGGAATAGTATTAATTACTATTCCTACTCCAGTTTGCGCAACAGTAGAGAAGGTGTTGGAATTCATTTCCAATACCTCAGCGCCCCCTAGTGCAAGTCGTTGTAATGACTTGCGATGTAAATGCATTAACGTACTAACAACTGCGATCGTTATAACGACCGCTTTGTAATAGTAGCGCGATGTAATGACAGCGTTGTAAACGCTGTTTCACACATAAAACAGTCATCATGAGTCTTCCATATTACAACCCAGTTTTTTGTTGAACTTATACCAAGATATTGACAGTGATGTCATATGCCACTAGGAGGGGGACAACAGGTGTTGCTCCTGGAAACCGCATACAAATATTCAGAATACATGCAAAGAATACTTACACGCTTCTCTAAATGATAGCAGTGGTTGTGTGTGGAAGAGGTGATTTTACTAGATTAATTTACCCCCAATAAGGCACGTATGTAACATACAAAATTCACAATTATACATACTTTGCCAGAAATAAAGGCATTAGATCCTAAAAAAGTGCTATTTGTTCCTCATGGAATTTGCCAAATCCAAAAACATCTGTGGACAGTTGTTGGCATGATGCTGATGTGAATCATGCTATAGAACATGGTCATTTACACCAGACACCCCATTCTTATTTGGCATGGATGAACAGCTATAGAACTACCTTCAAACTTCATGACACTTTGAGTAGACTTTTTCTGATTCCTCACTTTCAGGGGATTCTGAGACTGACCCAGAACCCCAGCCAAGCACCAGTTCAGCGACATTATCACCGGCTCCTGAAATACAACCAGCTCTGATATTTTTAGCCAGAGGCCGGGGACGGAGGAGATCCAGGGGCAGAGGACAAGTTGAGGGTCCTTTTACCAATAGAGCCCTTACCAACCGGGAGAGAGACAAACCAGCAGCAGGTTTTACCTGTGGTAAACTCGTCCCTCCTCATCTTAAATCTATCTACATACGATCTACACCTGTTGGAACTACCTGTTCCGAGTCGTGGTTTGAGTTTTATGCCTACCAAATGCCCTAATTTGTTTTAGATCAAACTTGAACTTTAATGCTTCTTTTGGAAGGTGACACTATTCTTTTTCTTTAAGGATAAACCACCATCAGTCAGGCATCAGTTTACCCTGTTTTGGCCTCATTCAACTTTCTGCCCTTCCATTGCCCAGATACTGCCAGAAGTGGTAGTATTTGAAAATAAAATCCTGAAAGAGTTTGTTTAGATCACAGGATCCTTACATCAAATATAAACTTTCGTTCTTGATCACAAGCCACACTGAAGAAAAACAGCCACATTACTATGGAACACCTGCTGATTTTATAAGTCGAGTTTTGCCCCAGTGGGCGTATACTGCCGCCACAGTAGGCGTTTGCATACAAAGCATTCTGGTCTTAGCAGTTTCCATAGTTAAAATACTTCCCAAGTGGGTGTAGCCATGTCACTCCCTTTCATATTTCATAAAATCCATATGTATGGTTGCTTGAAAGTGAAATGCTGCTTGTGCTGCTTACATACAGTCTCTCAATTGAGCTTTCCGCTCCGATCAGTGCCGCGCAGTCGAGGCGCTCTGGATCCGCTGTGAGGCGGCAGTTCGTACCCCGACCGGTCACGGCAGCTGACATCAAACACCAAAAGTTGCCCGCCTTGGGACGCCCTCTCGGAAAGTTAACCTCTGACGAGAGGACTGCAGCACAGTCAGGTTCCAACTTCAAAACAAATCTATAAAGGCTTTACGCGTTTCAAACTTTCGTTCTTGATCACAAGCCACACTGAAGAAAAACAGCCACGTTACTATGGAACACCTGCTGATTTTATTAGTTGAGTTCCAATTTTAACTATGCAAACTGCGAAGACCAGAATGCTTTGTATGCAAACGCCTACTGTAGCGGCAGTTTACGCCCACTGGGGCGGAACTCAACTAATAAAATCAGCAGGTGTTCCATAGTAACATGGCTGTTTTTCTTCAGTGTGGCTTGTGATCAGAACGAAAGTTTGAAACGCGTAAAGCCTTTACAGATTTGTTTTGAAGTTGGAACCTGACTGTGCTGCAGTCCTCTTGTCAGAGGTCAACTTTCCGAGAGGGCGTCCCAAGGAGGGCAACTTTTGGTGTTTGATGTTAGCAGCCGTGTCCGGTCGCGGGACGAACCGCCGCCTCACAGCGGATCCAGAGCGCCTCTACTGCACGGCGCTGATCTGAGCGGAAAGCTCAATTGAGAGACTGTATGTAAGCAGCACAAGCAGCATTTCACTTTCAAGCAACCATACATATGGATTTTATGAAATACGAAAGGGAGTGACATGGCTACACCCACTTGGGAAGTATTTTAACTATGGAAACTGCTAAGACCAGAATGCTTTGTATGCAAACGCCTACTGTGGCGGCAGTATACGCCCACTGGGGTGGAACTCGACTAATAAAATCAGCAGGTGTTCCATAGTAATGTGGCTGTTTTTCAACAGTGTGGCTTGTGATCAAGAACAAAAGTTTGATACGCTTAAAGCTTTTACAGATTTGTTTTGAAGTTGGAACCTGACTGTGCTGCAGTCCTCTTGTCAGAGGTCAACTTACCGAGAGGGCGTCCCAAGGAGGGCAACTTTTGGTGTTTGATGTTAGCGGCCCTGTCCGGTCGCGGGACGAACCGCCGCCTCACAGCGGATCCAGAGCGCCTCGACTGCGCAGCGCTGATCGGAGCGGAAAGCTCAATTGAGAAACTGTATGTAAGCAGCACAAGCAGCATTTCACTTTCAAGCAACCATACATATGGATTTTATGAAATACGAAAGGGAATTACATGCTACACCCACTTGGGAAGTATTTTAACTATGGAAACTGCTAAGACCAGAATGCTTTGTATGCAAACGCCTACTGTGGCGGCAGTATACGCCCACTGGGGCGGAACTCAACTAATAAAATCAGCAGGTGTTCCATAGTAACGTGGCTGTTTTTCTTCAGTGTGGCTTGTGATCAAGAAGGAAAGTTTGAAACGCGTAAAGCCTTTACAGATTTGTTTTGAAGTTGGAACCTGACTGTGCTGCAGTCCTCTTGTCAGAGGTCAACTTTCCGAGAGGGCGTCCCAAGGAGGGCAACTTTTGGTGTTTGATGTTAGCGGTGTGTCCGGTCGCGGGACGAACCGTCGCCTCACAGTGGATCCAGAGCGCCTCGACTGCGCGGCGCTGATCGGAGCGGAAAGCTCAATTGAGAGACTGTATGTAAGCAGCACAAGCAGCATTTCACTTTCAAGCAACCATACATATGTATTTTATGAAATACGAAAGGGAGTGACATGGCTACACCCACTTGGGAAGTATTTTAACTATGGAAACTGCTAAGACCAGAATGCTTTGTATGCAAACGCCTACTGTGGCGGCAGTATACGCCCAGTGGGGCGGAACTCGACTAATAAAATCAGCAGGTGTTCCATAGTAACGTGGCTGTTTTTCTTCAGTGTGGCTTGGGATCAAGAACGAAAGTTTGAAACGCGTAAAGCCTTTACAGATTTTGTTTTGAAGTTGGAGCCTGACTGTGCTGCAGTCCTCTTGTCAGAGGTCAACGTTCGGAGAGGGCGTCCCAAGGAGGGCAACTTTTGGTATTGGATGTTAGCGGCCGTGTCCGGTCGTGGGACGAACCGCCGCCTCACAGCGGATCCAGAGTGCCTCGACTGCACAGCGCTGATCGGAGCGGAAAGCTCAATTGAGAGACTGTATGTAAGCAGCACAAGCAGCATTTCACTTTCAAGCAACCATACATATGTATTTTATGAAATACGAAAGGGAGTGACATGGCTACACCCACTTGGGAAGTATTTTAACTATGGAAACTGCTAAGACCAGAAAGCTTTGTATGCAAACGCCTACTGTGGCGGCAGTATACGCCCACTGGGGCGGAACTCGACTAATAAAATCAGCAGGTGTTCCATAGTAACGTGGCTGTTTTTCTTCAGTGTGGCTTGTGATCAAGAACGAAATTTTGAAACGCGTAAAGCCTTTACAGATTTGTTTTGAAGTTGGAACCTGACTGTGCTGCAGTCCTCTTGTCAGAGGTCAACTTTCCGAGAGGGCGTCCCAAAGAGGGCAACTTTTGGTGTTTGATGTTAGCGGCGTGTCCGGTCGCGGGACGAACAGCCGCCTCACAGCGTATCCAGAGCGCCTCGACTGCGCGGCGCTGATCGGAGCAGAAAGCTCAATTGAGAGACTGTATGTAAGCAGCACAAGCAGCATTTCACTTTCAAGCAACCATACATATGGATTTTATGAAATACGAAAGGGAGTGACATGGCTACACCCACCTGGGAAGTATTTTAACTATGGAAACTGCTAAGACCAGAATGCTTTGTATGTATCGCCTACTGTGGCGGCAAGTATACGCCCACTGGGACGGAACTCAACTAATAAAATCAGCAGGTGTTCCATAGTAACGTGGCTGTTTTTCTTCAGTGTGGCTTGTGATCAAGAACGAAAGTTTGAAACGCGTAAAGCCTTTACAGATTTGTTTTGAAGTTGGAACCTGACTGTGCTGCAGTCCTCTTGTGAGAGGTCAACTTTCCGAGAGGGCGTCCCAAGGAGGGTAACTTTTGGTGTTTGATGTTAGCGGCCGTGTCCGGTCACGGGACGAACCGCCGCCTCACAGCGGATCCAGAGCGCCTCGACTGCGCGGCGCTGATCGGAGCAGAAAGCTCAATTGAGAGACTGTATGTAAGCAGCACAAGCAGCATTTCACTTTCAAGCAACCATACATATGGATTTTATGAAATAGGGAGTTACATGGCTACACGCACTTGGGAAGTATTTTAACTATGGAAACTGCTAAGACCAGAATGCTTTGTATGCAAACGCCTACTGTGGTGGCAGTATATGCCCACTGTGGCGGAAATCTACTAATAAAATCAGCAGGTGTTCCATAGTAGCGTGGCTGTTTTTCTTCAGTGTGGCTTGTGATCAAGAACGAAAGTTTGAAACGCGTAAAGCCTTTACAGATTTGTTTTGAAGTTGGAACCTGACTGTGCTGCAGTCCTCTTTTCAGAGGTCAACTTTCCAAGAGGGCGTCCCAAGGAGGGCAACTTTTGGTGTTTGATGTTAGCGGTGTGTCCGGTCGCGGGACGAACCGTCGCCTCACAGCGGATCCAGAGCGCCTCGACTGCGCAGCGCTGATCGGAGCGGAAAGCTCAATTGAGAGACTGTATGTAAGCAGCACAAGCAGCATTTCACTTTCAAGCAACCATACATATGGATTTTATGAAATACGAAAGGGAGTGACATGGCTACACCCAGCTGGGAAGTATTTTAACTATGGAAACTGCTAAGACCAGAATGCTTTGTATGCAAACGCCTACTGTGGCGGCAGTATACGCCCAGTGGGGCGGAACTCGACTAATAAAATCAGCAGGTGTTCCATAGTAACGTGGCTGTTTTTCTTCAGTGTGGCTTGTGATCAAGAACGAAAGTTTGAAACGCGTAAAGCCTTTACAGATTTTGTTTTGAAGTTGGAGCCTGACTGTGCTGCAGTCCTCTTGTCAGAGGTCAACGTTCGGAGAGGGCGTCCCAAGGAGGGCAACTTTTGGTATTGGATGTTAGCGGCCGTGTCCGGTCGCGGGACGAACCGCCGCCTCACAGCGGATCCAGAGCGCCTCGACTGCGCAGCGCTGATCGGAGCGGAAAGCTCAATTGAGAGACTGTATGTAAGCAGCACAAGCAGCATTTCACTTTCAAGCAACCATACATATGGATTTTATGAAATACGAAAGGGAGTGACATGGCTACACCCACTTGGGAAGTATTTTAACTATGGAAACTGCTAAGACCAGAAAGCTTTGTATGCAAATGCCTACTGTGGTGGCAGTATACACCCACTGGGGTGGAACTCGACTAATAAAATCAGCAGGTGTTCCATAGTAACGTGGCTGTTTTTCTTCAGTGTGGCTTGTGATCAAGAACGAAAGTTTGAAACGCGTAATGCCTTTACAGATTTTGTTTTGAAGTTGGAGCCTGACTGTGCTGCAGCCCTCTTGTCAGAGGTCAACGTTCGGAGAGGGCGTCCCAAGGAGGGCAACTTTTGGTATTGGATGTTAGCGGCCGTGTCCGGTCGCGGGACGAACTGCCGCCTCACAGCGGATCCAGAGCGCCTCGACTGCGCGGCGCTGATCGGAGCGGAAAGCTCAATTGAGAGACTGTATGTAAGCAGCACAAGCAGCATTTCACTTTCAAGCAACCATACATATGGATTTTTTGAAATACGAAAGGGAGTGACATGGCTACACCCACTTAGGAAGTATTTTAACTATGGAAACTGCTAAGACTAGAATGCTTTGTATGCTAACGCCTACTGTGGCGGCAGTATACGCCCACTGGGGTGGAACTCGACTAATAAAATCAGCAGGTGTTCCATAGTAACGTGGCTGTTTTTCTTCAGTGTGGCTTGTGATCAAGAACGAAATTTTGAAACGCATAAAGCCTTTACAGATTTGTTTTGAAGTTGGAACCTGACTGTGCTGCAGTCCTCTTGTCAGAGGTCAACTTTCCGAGAGGGCGTCCCAAGGAGGGCAACTTTTGGTGTTTCATGTTAGCGGCGTGTCCGGTCGCAGGACGAACCGCCGCCTCACAGCGGATCCAGCGCGCCTCGACTGCGCGGCGCTGATCAGAGCGGAAAGCTCAATTGAGAGACTGTATGTAAGCAGCACAAGCAGCATTTCACTTTCAAGCAACCATACATATGGATTTTATGAAATACGAAAGGGAGTGACATGGCTACACCCACTTGGGAAGTATTTAATTATGGAAACTGCTAAGACCAGAATGCTTTGTATGCAAACGCCTACTGTTGTGGCAGTATACGCCCACTGTGGCGGAACTCGACTAATAAAATCAGCAGGTGTTCCATAGTAACGTGGCTGTTTTTCTTCAGTGTGGCTTGTGATCAAGAACGAAAGTTTGAAACGCGTAAAGCCTTTACAGATTTATTTTGAAGTTGGAACCTGACTGTGCTGCAGTCCTCTTGTCAGAGGTCAACTTTCCGAGAGGGCGTCCCAAGGAGGGCAACTTTTGGTGTTTGATGTTAGTGGCGTGTCCGGTCGCGGGACGAACTGCCGCCTCACAGCGGATCCAGAGCGCCTCGACTGCGCGGCGCTGATCGGAGCGGAAAGCTCAATTGAGAGACTGTATGTAAGCAGCACAAGCAGCATTTCACTTTCAAGCAACCATACACATGGATTTTATGAAATACGAAAGGGAGGGACATGGCTACATCCACCTGGGAAGTATTTTAACTATGGAAACTGCTAAGACCAGAATGCTCTGTATGCAAACGCCTACTGTGGCAGCAGTATACGCCCACTGGGGCGGAACTCGACTAATAAAATCAGCAGGTGTTCCATAGTAACGTGGCTGTTTTTCTTCAGTGTGGCTTGTGATCAAGAACGAAAGTTTGATACGCGTAAAACCTTTACAGATTTGTTTTGAAGTTGGAACCTGACTGTGCTGCAGTCCTCTTGTCAGAGGTCAACTTTCCGAGAGGGCGTCCCAAGGAGGGTAACTTTTGGTGTTTGATGTTAGCGGCCGTGTCCGGTCGCGAGACGAACCGCCACCTCACAGCGGATCCAGAGCGCCTCGACTGCGCGGCGCTGATCGGAGAAGAAAGCTCAATTGAGAGACTGTATGTATGCAGCACAAGCAGCATTTCACTTTCAAGCAACCATACATATGGATTTTATGAAATACGAAAGGGAGTGACATGGCTACACCCACTTGGGAAGTATTTTAACTATGGAAACTGCTAAGACCAGAATGCTTTGTATGCAAACGCCTACTGTGGTGGCAGTATACGCCCACTGTGGCGGAACTTGACTAATAAAATCAGCAGGTGTTCTATAGTAACGTGGCTGTTTTTCTTCAGTGTGGCTTGTGATCAAGAACGAAAGTTTGAAACGCGTAAAGCCTTTACAGATTTGTTTTGAAGTTGGAACCTGACTGTGCTGCAGTCCTCTTGTCAGAGGTCAACTTTCCGAGAGGGCGTCCCAAGGAGGGCAACTTTTGGTGTTTGATGTTAGCGGCCGTGTCCGGTCGCGGGACGAACCGCCGCCTCACAGCGGATCCAGAGCACCTCGACTGCGCGGCGCTGATCGGAGCGGAAAGCTCAATTGAGAGACTGTATGTAAGCAGCACAAGCAGCATTTCACTTTCAAGCAACCATACATATGGATTTTATGAAATACGAAAGGGAGTGACATGACTACACCCACTTGGGAAGTATTTTAACTATGGAAACTGCTAAGACCAGAATGCTTTGTATGCAAACGCCTACTGTTGTTGCATTATACGCCCACTGTGGCGGAACTCGACTAATAAAATCAGCAGGTGTTCCATAGTAACGTGGCTGTTTTTCTTCAGTGTGGCTTGTGATCAAGAACGAAAGTTTGAAACGCGTAAAGCCTTTACAGATTTGTTTTGAAGTTGGAACCTGACTGTGCTGCAGTCCTCTTGTCAGAGGTCAACTTTCCGAGAGGGCGTCCCAAGGAGAGCAACTTTTGGTGTTTGATGTTAGCGGCGTGTCCGGTCGCGGGATGAACTGCAGCCTCACAGCGGATCCAGAGCGCCTCGACTGCGCGGCGCTGATCAGAGCGGAAAGCTCAATTGAGAGACTGTATGTAAGCAGCACAAGCAGCATTTCACTTTCAAGCAACCATACATATGGATTTTGTGAAATACGAAAGGGAGTGACATGGCTACACCCACCTGGGAAGTATTTTAACTATGGAAACTGCTAAGACCAGAAGGCTTTGTATGCAAACGCCTACTGTTGTTGCAGTATACGCCCACTGTGGCGGAACTCGACTAATAAAATCAGCAGGTGTTCCATAGTAACGTGGCTGTTTTTCTTCAGTGTGGCTTGTGATCAAGAACGAAAGTTTGAAACGCGTAAAGCCTTTACAGATTTGTTTTGAAGTTGGAACCTGACTGTGCTGCAGTCCTCTTGTCAGAGGTCAACTTTCCGAGAGGGCGTCCCAAGGAGAGCAACTTTTGGTGTTTGATGTTAGCGGCGTGTCCGGTCGCGGGATGAACTGCAGCCTCACAGCGGATCCAGAGCGCCTCGACTGCGCGGCGCTGATCAGAGCGGAAAGCTCAATTGAGAGACTGTATGTAAGCAGCACAAGCAGCATTTCACTTTCAAGCAACCATACATATGGATTTTTTGAAATACGAAAGGGAGTGACATGGCTACACCCACCTGGGAAGTATTTTAACTATGGAAACTGCTAAGACCAGAATGCTTTCTATGCAAACGCCTACTGTGGCGGCAGTATACGCCCACTGGGGCTGAACTCGATTCATAAAATCAGCAGGTGTTCCATAGTAACGTGGCTGTTTTTCTTCAGTGTGCCTTGTGATCAAGAACGAAAGTTTGAAACGCGTAAAGCCTTTACAGATTTGTTTTGAAGTTGGAACCTGACTGTGCTGCAGTCCTCTTGTCAGAGGTCAACTTTCCGAGAGGGAGTCCCAAGGAGGGCAACTTTTGGTGTTGGATGTTAGCGGCCGTGTCCGGTCGCGGGACGAACCGCCGCCTCACAGCGGATCCAGAGCGCCTCGACTGCGCAGCGCTGATCGGAGCGGAAAGCTCAATTGAGAGACTGTATGTAAGCAGCACAAGCAGCATTTCACTTTCAAGCAACCATACATATGGATTTTATGAAATACGAAAGGGAGTGACATGGCTACACCCACCTGGGAAGTATTTTAACTATGGAAACTGCTAAGACCAGAATGCTTTGTATGCAAACGCCTACTGTGGCAGCAGTATACGCCCACTGGGGCGGAACTCGACTAATAAAATCAGCAGGTGTTCCATAGTAACGTGGCTGTTTTTCTTCAGTGTGGCTTGTGATCAAGAACGAAAGTTTGAAACGCGTAAAGCCTATACAGATTTGTTTTGAAGTTGGAACCTGACTGTGCTGCAGTCCCCTTGTCAGAGGTCAACTTTCCGAGAGGGCGTCCCAAGGAGGGTAACTTTTGGTGTTTGATGTTAGCGGCCGTGTCCGGTCGCGGGACGAACCGCCACCTCACAGCGGATCCAGAGCGCCTCGACTGCGCGGCGCTGATCGGAGAAGAAAGCTCAATTGAGAGACTGTATGTAAGCAGCACAAGCAGCATTTCACTTTCAAGCAACCATACATATGGATTTTATGAAATACGAAAGGGAGTGACATGGCTACACCCACTTGGGAAGTATTTTAACTATGGAAACTGCTAAGACCAGAATGCTTTGTATGCAAACGCCTACTGTGGTGGCAGTATATGCCCACTGTGGTGGAACTTGACTAATAAAATCAGCAGGTGTTCCATAGTAACGTGGCTGTTTTTCTTCAGTGTGGCTTGTGATCAAGAACGAAAGTTTGAAACGCGTAAAGCGTTTACAGATTTGTTTTGAAGTTGGAACCTGACTGTGCTGCAGTCCTCTTGTCAGAGGTCAACTTTCCGAGAGGGCGTCCCAAGGAGGGCAACTTTTGGTGTTTCATGTTAGCGGCGTGTCCGGTCGCAGGACGAACCGCCGCCTCACAGCGGATCCAGCGCGCCTCGACTGCGCGGCGCTGATCAGAGCGGAAAGCTCAATTGAGAGACTGTATGTAAGCAGCACAAGCAGCATTTCACTTTCAAGCAACCATACATATGGATTTTATGAAATACGAAAGGGAGTGACATGGCTACACCCACTTGGGAAGTATTTAATTATGGAAACTGCTAAGACCAGAATGCTTTGTATGCAAACGCCTACTGTTGTGGCAGTATACGCCCACTGTGGCGGAACTCGACTAATAAAATCAGCAGGTGTTCCATAGTAACGTGGCTGTTTTTCTTCAGTGTGGCTTGTGATCAAGAACGAAAGTTTGAAACGCGTAAAGCCTTTACAGATTTATTTTGAAGTTGGAACCTGACTGTGCTGCAGTCCTCTTGTCAGAGGTCAACTTTCCGAGAGGGCGTCCCAAGGAGGGCAACTTTTGGTGTTTGATGTTAGTGGCGTGTCCGGTCGCGGGACGAACTGCCGCCTCACAGCAGATCCAGAGCGCCTCGACTGCGCGGCGCTGATCGGAGCGGAAAGCTCAATTGAGAGACTGTATGTAAGCAGCACAAGCAGCATTTCACTTTCAAGCAACCATACACATGGATTTTATGAAATACGAAAGGGAGGGACATGGCTACATCCACCTGGGAAGTATTTTAACTATGGAAACTGCTAAGACCAGAATGCTCTGTATGCAAACGCCTACTGTGGCAGCAGTATACGCCCACTGGGGCGGAACTCGACTAATAAAATCAGCAGGTGTTCCATAGTAACGTGGCTGTTTTTCTTCAGTGTGGCTTGTGATCAAGAACGAAAGTTTGATACGCGTAAAACCTTTACAGATTTGTTTTGAAGTTGGAACCTGACTGTGCTGCAGTCCTCTTGTCAGAGGTCAACTTTCCGAGAGGGCGTCCCAAGGAGGGTAACTTTTGGTGTTTGATGTTAGCGGCCGTGTCCGGTCGCGAGACGAACCGCCACCTCACAGCGGATCCAGAGCGCCTCGACTGCGCGGCGCTGATCGGAGAAGAAAGCTCAATTGAGAGACTGTATGTATGCAGCACAAGCAGCATTTCACTTTCAAGCAACCATACATATGGATTTTATGAAATACGAAAGGGAGTGACATGGCTACACCCACTTGGGAAGTATTTTAACTATGGAAACTGCTAAGACCAGAATGCTTTGTATGCAAACGCCTACTGTGGTGGCAGTATACGCCCACTGTGGCGGAACTTGACTAATAAAATCAGCAGGTGTTCTATAGTAACGTGGCTGTTTTTCTTCAGTGTGGCTTGTGATCAAGAACGAAAGTTTGAAACGCGTAAAGCCTTTACAGATTTGTTTTGAAGTTGGAACCTGACTGTGCTGCAGTCCTCTTGTCAGAGGTCAACTTTCCGAGAGGGCGTCCCAAGGAGGGCAACTTTTGGTGTTTGATGTTAGCGGCCGTGTCCGGTCGCGGGACGAACCGCCGCCTCACAGCGGATCCAGAGCACCTCGACTGCGCGGCGCTGATCGGAGCGGAAAGCTCAATTGAGAGACTGTATGTAAGCAGCACAAGCAGCATTTCACTTTCAAGCAACCATACATATGGATTTTATGAAATACGAAAGGGAGTGACATGACTACACCCACTTGGGAAGTATTTTAACTATGGAAACTGCTAAGACCAGAATGCTTTGTATGCAAACGCCTACTGTTGTTGCAGTATACGCCCACTGTGGCGGAACTCGACTAATAAAATCAGCAGGTGTTCCATAGTAACGTGGCTGTTTTTCTTCAGTGTGGCTTGTGATCAAGAACGAAAGTTTGAAACGCGTAAAGCCTTTACAGATTTGTTTTGAAGTTGGAACCTGACTGTGCTGCAGTCCTCTTGTCAGAGGTCAACTTTCCGAGAGGGCGTCCCAAGGAGAGCAACTTTTGGTGTTTGATGTTAGCGGCGTGTCCGGTCGCGGGATGAACTGCAGCCTCACAGCGGATCCAGAGCGCCTCGACTGCGCGGCGCTGATCAGAGCGGAAAGCTCAATTGAGAGACTGTATGTAAGCAGCACAAGCAGCATTTCACTTTCAAGCAACCATACATATGGATTTTGTGAAATACGAAAGGGAGTGACATGGCTACACCCACCTGGGAAGTATTTTAACTATGGAAACTGCTAAGACCAGAAGGCTTTGTATGCAAACGCCTACTGTTGTTGCAGTATACGCCCACTGTGGCGGAACTCGACTAATAAAATCAGCAGGTGTTCCATAGTAACGTGGCTGTTTTTCTTCAGTGTGGCTTGTGATCAAGAACGAAAGTTTGAAACGCGTAAAGCCTTTACAGATTTGTTTTGAAGTTGGAACCTGACTGTGCTGCAGTCCTCTTGTCAGAGGTCAACTTTCCGAGAGGGCGTCCCAAGGAGAGCAACTTTTGGTGTTTGATGTTAGCGGCGTGTCCGGTCGCGGGATGAACTGCAGCCTCACAGCGGATCCAGAGCGCCTCGACTGCGCGGCGCTGATCAGAGCGGAAAGCTCAATTGAGAGACTGTATGTAAGCAGCACAAGCAGCATTTCACTTTCAAGCAACCATACATATGGATTTTATGAAATACGAAAGGGAGTGACATGGCTACACCCACCTGGGAAGTATTTTAACTATGGAAACTGCTAAGACCAGAATGCTTTCTATGCAAACGCCTACTGTGGCGGCAGTATACGCCCACTGGGGCTGAACTCGATTCATAAAATCAGCAGGTGTTCCATAGTAACGTGGCTGTTTTTCTTCAGTGTGCCTTGTGATCAAGAACGAAAGTTTGAAACGCGTAAAGCCTTTACAGATTTGTTTTGAAGTTGGAACCTGACTGTGCTGCAGTCCTCTTGTCAGAGGTCAACTTTCCGAGAGGGAGTCCCAAGGAGGGCAACTTTTGGTGTTGGATGTTAGCGGCCGTGTCCGGTCGCGGGACGAACCGCCGCCTCACAGCGGATCCAGAGCGCCTCGACTGCGCAGCGCTGATCGGAGCGGAAAGCTCAATTGAGAGACTGTATGTAAGCAGCACAAGCAGCATTTCACTTTCAAGCAACCATACATATGGATTTTATGAAATACGAAAGGGAGTGACATGGCTACACCCACCTGGGAAGTATTTTAACTATGGAAACTGCTAAGACCAGAATGCTTTGTATGCAAACGCCTACTGTGGCAGCAGTATACGCCCACTGGGGCGGAACTCGACTAATAAAATCAGCAGGTGTTCCATAGTAACGTGGCTGTTTTTCTTCAGTGTGGCTTGTGATCAAGAACGAAAGTTTGAAACGCGTAAAGCCTATACAGATTTGTTTTGAAGTTGGAACCTGACTGTGCTGCAGTCCTCTTGTCAGAGGTCAACTTTCCGAGAGGGCGTCCCAAGGAGGGTAACTTTTGGTGTTTGATGTTAGCGGCCGTGTCCGGTCGCGGGACGAACCGCCGCCTCACAGCGGATCCAGAGCGCCTCGACTGCGCGGCGCTGATCGGAGAAGAAAGCTCAATTGAGAGACTGTATGTAAGCAGCACAAGCAGCATTTCACTTTCAAGCAACCATACATATGGATTTTATGAAATACGAAAGGGAGTGACATGGCTACACCCACTTGGGAAGTATTTTAACTATGGAAACTGCTAAGACCAGAATGCTTTGTATGCAAACGCCTACTGTGGTGGCAGTATATGCCCACTGTGGTGGAACTCGACTAATAAAATCAGCAGGTGTTCCATAGTAACGTGGCTGTTTTTCTTCAGTGTGGCTTGTGATCAAGAACGAAAGTTTGAAACGCGTAAAGCGTTTACAGATTTGTTTTGAAGTTGGAACCTGACTGTGCTGCAGTCCTCTTGTCAGAGGTCAACTTTCTGAGAGGGCGTCCCAAGGAGGGCAACTTTTGGTGTTTGATGTTAGCGGCCGTGTCCGGTCACGGGACGAACCGCCGCTTCACAGCGGATCCAGAGCGCCTCGACTGCGCGGCGCTGATCGGAGCGGAAAGCTCAATTGAGAGACTGTATATGTAAGCAGCACAAGCAGCATTTCACTTTCAAGCAACCATACATATGGATTTTATGAAATACGAAAGGGAGTGACATGGCTACACCCACTTGGGAAGTATTTTAACTATGGAAACTGCTAAGACCAGAATGCTTTGTATGCAAACGCCTACTGTGGCTGCAGTTTTCGCCCACTGGGGCGGAACTCGACTAATAAAATCAGCAGGTGTTCCATAGTAACGTGGCTGTTTTTCTTCAGTGTGGCTTGTGATCAAGAACGAAAGTTTGAAACGCGTAAAGCCTTTACAGATTTGTTTTGAAGTTGGAACCTGACTGTGCTGCAGTCCTCTTGTGAGAGGTCAACTTTCCGAGAGGGCGTCCCAAGGAGGGCAACTTTTGGTGTTTGATGTTAGCGGCGTGTCCGGTCGCGGGACGAACCGCCACCTCACAGCAGATCCAGAGTGCCTCGACTGCGCGGTGCTGATCGGAGCAGAAAGCTCAATTGAGAGACTGTATGTAAGCAGCACAAGCAGCATTTCACTTTCAAGCAACCATACATCTGGATTTTATGAAATACGAAAGGGAGTGACATGGCTACACCCACCTGGGAAGTATTTTAACTATGGAAACTGCTAAGACCAGAATGCTTTGTATGCAAACGCCTACTGTGGCGGCAGTATACGCCCAGTGGGGCGGAACTCGACTAATAAAATCAGCAGGTGTTCCATAGTAACGTGGCTGTTTTTCTTCAGTGTGGCTTGTGATCAAGAACGAAAGTTTGAAACGCGTAAAGCCTTTACAGATTTTGTTTTGAAGTTGGAACCTGACTGTGCTGAAGCCCTCTTGTCAGAGGTCAACTTTCGGAGAGGGCGTCCCAAGGAGGGCAACTTTTGGTGTTGGATGTTAGCGGCCGTGTCCGGTCGCGGGACGAACCGCCGCCTCACAGCGGATCCAGAGCGCCTCGACTGCGCAGCGCTGATCGGAGCGGAAAGCTCAATTGAGAGACTGTATGTAAGCAGCACAAGCAGCATTTCACTTTCAAGCAACCATACATATGGATTTTATGAAATACGAAAGGGAGTGACATGGCTACACCCACTTGGGAAGTATTTTAACTATGGAAACTGCTAAGACCAGAATGCTTTGTATGCAAACACCTACTGTGGCGGCATTATACGCCCACTGGGGCGCAACTCGACTAATAAAATCAGCAGGTGTTCCATAGTAACGTGGCTGTTTTTCTTCAGTGTGGCTTGTGATCAAGAACAAAATTTTGAAACGCGTAAAGCCTTGACAGATTTGTTTTGAAGTTGGAACCTGACTGTGCTGCAGTCCTCTTGCCAGAGGTCAACTTTCCGAGAGGGCGTCCCAAGGAGGGCAACTTTTGGTGTTTGATGTTAGCGGCGTGTCTGGTCGCGGGACGAACCGCCGCCTCACAGCGGATCCAGAGCGCCTCGACTGCGCGGCGCTGATCGGAGCGGAAAGCTCAATTGAGAGACTGTATGTAAGCAGCACAAGCAGCATTTCACTTTCAAGCTACCATACATATGGATTTTATGAAATACGAAAGGGAGTGAGATGGCTACACCCACTTGGGAAGTATTTTAACTATGGAAACTGCTAAGACCAGAATGCTTTGTATGCAAACGCCTACTGTGGCGGCAGTATACGCCCACTGGGGCGGAACTCGACTAATAAAATCAGCAGGTGTTCCATAGTAACGTGGCTGTTTTTCTTCAGTGTGGCTTGTGATCAAGAACGAAATTTTGAAACGCGTAAAGCCTTTACAGATTTGTTTTGAAGTTGGAACCTGACTGTGCTGCAGTCCTCTTGTCAGAGGTCAACTTTCCGAGAGGGCGTTCCAAGGAGGGCAACTTTTGGTGTTTGATATTAGCGGCGTGTCCGGTCGCAGGACGAACCGCCGCCTCACAGCGGATCCAGAGCGCCTCGACTGTGCGGCGCTGATCGGAGCGGAAAGCTCAATTGAGAGACTGTATGTAAGCAGCACAAGCAGCATTTCACTTTCAAGCAACCATACATATGGATTTTATGAAATACGAAAGGGAGTGACATGGCTACACCCACTTGGGAAGTATTTTAACTATGGAAACTGCTAAGACCAGAATGCTTTGTATGCAAACGCCTACTGTTGTGGCAGTATACGCCCACTGTGGCGGAACTCGACTAATAAAATCAGCAGGTGTTCCATAGTAACGTGGCTGTTTTTCTTCAGTGTGGCTTGTGATCAAGAACGAAATTTTGAAACGCGTAAAGCCTTTACAGATTTGTTTTGAAGTTGGAACCTGACTGTGCTGCAGTCCTCTTGTCAGAGGTCAACTTTCTGAGAGGGCGTCCCAAGGAGGGCAACTTTTGGTGTTTGATGTTAGCGGCCGTGTCCGGTCACGGGACGAACCGCCGCCTCACAGCGGATCCAGAGCGCCTCGACTGCGCGGCGCTGATCGGAGCGGAAAGCTCAATTGAGAGACTGTATGTAAGCAGCACAAGCAGCATTTCACTTTCAAGCAACCATACATATGGATTTTATGAAATACGAAAGGGAGTGACATGGCTACACCCACTTGGGAAGTATTTTAACTATGGATACTGCTAAGACCAGAATGCTTTGTATGCAAACGCCTACTGTGGCTGCAGTATACGCCCACTGGGGCGGAACTCGACTAATAAAATCAGCAGGTGTTCCATAGTAACGTGGCGGTTTTTCTTCAGTGTGGCTTGTGATCAAGAACGAAAGTTTGAAACGCGTAAAGCCTTTACAGATTTGTTTTGAAGTTGGAACCTGACTGTGCTGCAGTCCTCTTGTCAGAGGTCAACTTTCCGAGAGGGCGTCCCAAGGAGGGCAACTTTTGGTGTTTGATGTTAGCGGCGTGTCCGGTCGCGGGACGAACCGCCGCCTCACAGCAGATCCAGAGCGCCTCGACTGCGCGGCGCTGATCGGAGCAGAAAGCTCAATTGAGAGACTGTATGTAATCAGCACAAGCAGCATTTCACTTTCAAGCAACCATACATCTGGATTTTATGAAATACGAAAGGGAGTGACATGGCTACACCCACCTGGGAAGTATTTTAACTATGGAAACTGCTAACACCAGAATGCTTTGTATGCAAACGCCTACTGTGGCGGCAGTATACGCCCAGTGGGGCGGAACTCGACTAATAAAATCAGCAGGTGTTCCATAGTAACGTGGCTGTTTTTCTTCAGTGTGGCTTGTGATCAAGAACGAAAGTTTGAAACGCGTAAAGCATTTACAGATTTTGTTTTGAAGTTGGAACCTGACTGTGCTGAAGCCCTCTTGTCAGAGGTCAACTTTCGGAGAGGGCGTCCCAAGGAGGGCAACTTTTGGTGTTGGATGTTAGCGGCCGTGTCCGGTCGCGGGACGAACCGCCGCCTCACAGCGGATCCAGAGCGCCTCGACTGCGCAGCGCTGATCGGAGCGGAAAGCTCAATAGAGAGACTGCATGTAAGCAGCACAAGCAGCATTTCACTTTCAAGCAACCATACATATGGATTTTATGAAATACGAAAGGGAGTGACATGGCTACACCCACTTGGGAAGTATTTTAACTATGGAAACTGCTAAGACCAGAATGCTTTGTATTGAAACACCTACTGTGGCGGCATTATGCGCCCACTGGGGCGCAACTCGACTTATAAAATCAGCAGGTGTTCCATAGTAACGTGGCTGTTTTTCTTCAGTGTGGCTTGTGATCAAGAACGAAATTTTGAAACGCGTAAAGCCTTGACACATTTGTTTTGAAGTTGGAACCTGACTGTGCTGCAGTCCTCTTGTCAGAGGTCAACTTTCCGAGAGGGCGTCTCAAAGAGGGCAACTTTTGGTGTTTGATGTTAGCGGCATGTCTGGTCGCGGGACGAACCGCCGCCTCACAACGGATCCAGAGCACCTCGACTGCGCGGCGCTGATCGGAGCGGAAAGCTCAATTGAGAGACTGTATGTAAGCAGCACAAGCAGCATTTCACTTTCAAGCAACCATACATATGGATTTTATGAAATACGAAAGGGAGTGAGATGGCTACACCCACTTGGGAAGTATTTTAACTATGGAAACTGCTAAGACCAGAATGCTTTGTATGCAAACGCCTACTGTGGCGGCAGTATACGCCCACTGGGGCGGAACTCGACTAATAAAATCAGCAGGTGTTCCATAGTAACGTGGCTGTTTTTCTTCAGTGTGGCTTGTGATCAAGAACGAAATTTTGAAACGCGTAAAGCCTTTACAGATTTGTTTTGAAGTTGGAACCTGACTGTGCTGCAGTCCTCTTGTCAGAGGTCAACTTTCCGAGAGGGCGTTCCAAGGAGGGCAACTTTTGGTGTTTGATATTAGCGGCGTGTCCGGTCGCAGGACGAACCGCCGCCTCACAGCGGATCCAGAGCGCCTCGACTGTGCGGCGCTGATCGGAGCGGAAAGCTCAATTGAGAGACTGTATGTAAGCAGCACAAGCAGCATTTCACTTTCAAGCAACCATACATATGGATTTTATGAAATACGAAAGGGAGTGACATGGCTACACCCACTTGGGAAGTATTTTAACTATGGAAACTGCTAAGACCAGAATGCTTTGTATGCAAACGCCTACTGTTGTGGCAGTATACGCCCACTGTGGCGGAACTCGACTAATAAAATCAGCAGGTGTTCCATAGTAACGTGGCTGTTTTTCTTCAGTGTGGCTTGTGATCAAGAACGAAAGTTTGAAACGCGTAAAGCCTTTACAGATTTGTTTTGAAGTTGGAACCTGACTGTGCTGCAGTCCTCTTGTCAGAGGTCAACTTTCCGAGAGGGCGTCCCAAGGAGGGCAACTTTTGGTGTTTGATGTTAGCGGCCGTGTCCGGTCGCGGGACGAACCGCCGCCTCACAGCGGATCCAGAGCGCCTCGACTGCGCGGCGCTGATCGGAGCGGAAAGCTCAATTGAGAGACTGTATATGTAAGCAGCACAAGCAGCATTTCACTTTCAAGCAACCATACATATGGATTTTATGAAATACGAAAGGGAGTGATATGGCTACACCCACTTGGGAAGTATTTTAACTATGGAAACTGCTAAGACCAGAATGCTTTGTATGCAAACGCCTACTGTGGCTGCAGTATACGCCCACTGGGGCGGAACTCGACTAATAAAATCAGCAGGTGTTCCATAGTAACGTGGCTGTTTTTCTTCAGTGTGGCTTGTGATCAAGAACGAAAGTTTGAAACGCGTAAAGCCTTTACAGATTTGTTTTGAAGTTGGAACCTGACTGTGCTGCAGTCCTCTTGTCAGAGGTCAACTTTCCGAGAGGGCGTCCCAAGGAGGGCAACTTTTGGTGTTTGATGTTAGCGGCGTGTCCGGTCGCGGGACGAACCGCCGCCTCACAGCAGATCCAGAGCGCCTCGACTGCGCGGCGCTGATCGGAGCAGAAAGCTCAATTGAGAGACTGTATGTAAGCAGCACAAGCAGCATTTCACTTTCAAGCAACCATACATATGGATTTTATGAAATACGAAAGGGAGTGACATGGCTACACCCACCTGGGAAGTATTTTAACTATGGAAACTGCTAAGACCAGAATGCTTTGTATGCAAACGCCTACTGTGGCGGCAGTATACGCCCACTGGGGCGGAACTCGACTAATAAAATCAGCAGGTGTTCCATAGTAACGTGGCTGTTTTTCTTCAGTGTGGCTTGTGATCAAGAACGAAAGTTTGAAACGCGTAAAGCCTTTACAGATTTTGTTTTGAAGTTGGAACCTGACTGTGCTGCAGTCCTCTTGTCAGAGGTCAACTTTCCGAGAGGGCGTCCCAAGGAGGGCAACTTTTGGTGTTGGATGTTAGCGGCCGTGTCCGGTCGCGGGACGAACCGCCGCCTCACAGCGGATCCAGAGCGCCTCGACTGCGCAGCGCTGATCGGAGCGGAAAGCTCAATTGAGAGACTGTATGTAAGCAGCACAAGCAGCATTTCACTTTCAAGCAACCATACATATGGATTTTATGAAATACGAAAGGGAGTGACATGGCTACACCCACTTGGGAAGTATTTTAACTATGGAAACTGCTAAGACCAGAATGCTTTGTATGCAAACACCTACTGTGGCGGCAGTATACGCCCACTGGGGCGCAACTCGACTGATAAAATCAGCAGGTGTTCCATAGTAACGTGGCTGTTTTTCTTCAGTGTGGCTTGTGATCAAGAACGAAAGTTTGAAACGCGTAAAGCCTTTACAGATTTGTTTTGAAGTTGGAACCTGACTGTGCTGCAGTCCTCTTGTCAGAGGTCAACTTTCCGAGAGGGAGTCCCAAGGAGGGCAACTTTTGGTGTTGGATGTTAGCGGCCGTGTCCGGTCGCGGGACGAACCGCCGCCTCACAGCGGATCCAGAGCGCCTCGACTGCGCAGCGCTGATCGGAGCGGAAAGCTCAATTGAGAGACTGTATGTAAGCAGCACAAGCAGCATTTCACTTTCAAGCAACCATACATATGGATTTTATGAAATACGAAAGGGAGTGACATGGCTACACCCACTTGGGAAGTATTTTAACTATGGAAACTGCTAAGACCAGAATGCTTTGTATGCAAACGCCTACTGTGGTGGCAGTATATGCCCACTGTGGTGGAACTTGACTAATAAAATCAGCAGGTGTTCCATAGTAACGTGGCTGTTTTTCTTCAGTGTGGCTTGTGATCAAGAACGAAAGTTTGAAACGCGTAAAGCGTTTACAGATTTGTTTTGAAGTTGGAACCTGACTGTGCTGCAGTCCTCTTGTCAGAGGTCAACTTTCTGAGAGGGCGTCCCAAGGAGGGCAACTTTTGGTGTTTGATGTTAGCGGCCGTGTCCGGTCGCGGGACGAACCGCCGCCTCACAGCGGATCCAGAGCGCCTCGACTGCGCGGCGCTGATCGGAGCGGAAAGCTCAATTGAGAGACTGTATGTAAGCAGCACAAGCAGCATTTCACTTTCAAGCAACCATACATATGGATTTTATGAAATACGAAAGGGAGTGACATGGCTACACCCACTTGGGAAGTATTTTAACTATGGAAACTGCTAAGACCAGAATGCTTTGTATGCAAACGCCTACTGTGGCTGCAGTATACGCCCACTGGGGCGGAACTCGACTAATAAAATCAGCAGGTGTTCCATAGTAACGTGGCTGTTTTTCTTCAGTGTGGCTTGTGATCAAGAACGAAAGTTTGAAACGCGTAAAGCCTTTACAGATTTGTTTTGAAGTTGGAACCTGACTGTGCTGCAGTCCTCTTGTCAGAGGTCAACTTTCCGAGAGGGCGTCCCAAGGAGGGCAACTTTTGGTGTTTGATGTTAGCGGCGTGTCCGGTCGCGGGACGAACCGCCGCCTCACAGCGGATCCAGAGCGCCTCGACTGCGCAGCGCTGATCGGAGCGGAAAGCTCAATTGAGAGACTGTATGTAAGCAGCACAAGCAGCATTTCACTTTCAAGCAACCATACATATGGATTTTATGAAATACGAAAGGGAGTGACATGGCTACACCCACTTGGGAAGTATTTTAACTATGGAAACTGCTAAGACCAGAATGCTTTGTATGCAAACGCCTACTGTGGCGGCAGTATACGCCCACTGGGGCGGAACTCGACTAATAAAATCAGCAGGTGTTCCATAGTAACGTGGATGTTTTTCTTCAGTGTAGCTTGTGATCAAGAACGAAATTTTGAAACGCGTAAAGCCTTGACAGATTTGTTTTGAAGTTGGAACCTGACTGTGCTGCAGTCCTCTTGTCAGAGGTCAACTTTCCGAGAGGGCGTCCCAAGGAGGGCAACTTTTGGTGTTTGATGTTAGCGGCGTGTCTGGTCGCGGGACGAACCGCCGCCTCACAGCGGATCCAGAGCGCCTCGACTGCGCGGCGCTGATCGGAGCGGAAAGCTCAATTGAGATACTGTATGTAAGCAGCACAAGCAGCATTTCACTTTCAAACAACCATACATATGGATTTTATGAAATACGAAAGGGAGTGACATGGCTACACCCACTTGGGAAGTATTTGAACTATGGAAACTGCTAAGACCAGAATGCTTTGTATGCAAACGCCTACTGTTGTGGCAGTATACGCCCACTGTGGCGGAACTCGACTAATAAAATCAGCAGGTGTTCCATAGTAACGTGGCTGTTTTTCTTCAGTGTGGCTTGTGATCAAGAACGAAATTTTGAAACGCGTAAAGCCTTTACAGATTTGTTTTGAAGTTGGAACCTGACTGTGCTGCAGTCCTCTTGTCAGAGGTCAACTTTCCGAGAGGGCGTCCCAAGGAGGGCAACTTTTGGTGTTTGATGTTAGCGGCCGTGTCCGGTCACGGGACGAACCGCCGCCTCACAGCGGATCCAGAGCGCCTCGACTGCGCGGTGCTGATCGGAGCGGAAAGCTCAATTGAGAGACTGTATATGTAAGCAGCACAAGCAGCATTTCACTTTCAAGCAACCATACATATGGATTTTATGAAATACGAAAGGGAGTGATATGGCTACACCCACTTGGGAAGTATTTTAACTATGGAAACTGCTAAGACCAGAATGCTTTATATGCAAACACCTACTGTGGCTGCAGTATACGCCCACTGGGGCGGAACTCGACTAATAAAATCAGCAGGTGTTCCATAGTAACGTGGCTGTTTTTCTTCAGTGTGGCTTGTGATCAAGAACGAAAGTTTGAAACGCGTAAAGCCTTTACAGATTTGTTTTGAAGTTGGAACCTGACTGTGCTGCAGTCCTCTTGTCAGAGGTCAACTTTCCGAGAGGGCGTCCCAAGGAGGGCAACTTTTGGTGTTTGATGTTAGCGGCGTGTCCGGTCGCGGGACGAACCGCCGCCTCACAGCAGATCCAGAGCGCCTCGACTGCGCGGCGCTGATCGGAGCAGAAAGCTCAATTGAGAGACTGTATGTAAGCAGCACAAGCAGCATTTCACTTTCAAGCAACCATACATATGGATTTTATGAAATATGAAAGGGAGTGACATGGCTACACCCACCTGGGAAGTATTTTAACTATGGAAACTGCTAAGACCAGAATGCTTTGTATGCAAACGCCTACTGTGGCGGCAGTATACGCCCAGTGGGGCGGAACTCGACTAATAAAATCAGCAGGTGTTCCATAGTAACGTGGCTGTTTTTCTTCAGTGTGGCTTGTGATCAAGAACGAAAGTTTGAAACGCGTAAAGCCTTTACAGATTTTGTTTTGAAGTTGGAACCTGACTGTGCTGAAGCCCTCTTGTCAGAGGTCAACTTTCGGAGAGGGCGTCCCAAGGAGGGCAACTTTTGGTGTTGGATGTTAGCGGCCGTGTCCGGTCGCGGGATGAACCGCCGCCTCACAGCGGATCCAGAGCGCCTCGACTGCGCAGCGCTGATCGGAGCGGAAAGCTCAATTGAGAGACTGTATGTAAGCAGCACAAGCAGCATTTCACTTTCAAGCAACCATACATATGGATTTTATGAAATACGAAAGGGAGTGACATGGCTACACCCACTTGGGAAGTATTTTAACTATGGAAACTGCTAAGACCAGAATGCTTTGTATGCAAACACCTACTGTGGCGGCAGTATACGCCCACTGGGGCGCAACTCGACTGATAAAATCAGCAGGTGTTCCATAGTAACGTGGCTGTTTTTCTTCAGTGTGGCTTGTGATCAAGAACAAAATTTTGAAACGGGTAAAGCCTTTACAGATTTGTTTTGAAGTTGGAACCTGACTGTGCTGCAGTCCTCTTGTCAGAGGTCAACTTTCCGAGAGGGCGTCCCAAGGAGGGCAACTTTTGGTGTTTGATGTTAGCGGCGTGTCTGGTCGCGGGACGAACCGCCGCCTCACAGCGGATCCAGAGCGCCTCGACTGCGCTGCGCTGATCGGAGCGGAAAGCTCAATTGAGAGACTGTATGTAAGCAGCACAAGCAGCATTTCACTTTCAAGCAACCATACATATGGATTTTATGAAATACGAAAGGGAGTGACATGGCTACACCCACTTGGGAAGTATTTTAACTATGGAAACTGCTAAGACCAGAATGCTTTGTATGCAAACGCCTACTGTGGTGGCATTATACGCCCACTGGGGCGGAACTCGACTAATAAAATCAGCAGGTGTTCCATAGTAACGGGGCTGTTTTTCTTCAGTGTGGCTTGTGATCAAGAATGAAAGTTTGAAACGCGTAAAGCCTTTACAGATTTGTTTTGAAGTTGGAACCTGACTGTGCTGCAGTCCTCTTGTCAGCGGTCAACTTTCCGAGAGGGCGTCCCAAGGAGGGCAACTTTTGGTGTTTGATGTTAGTTGCGTGTCCGGTCGCGGGACGAACTGCCGCCTCACAGCGGATCCAGAGCGCCTCGACTGTGCGGCGCTGATCGGAGCGGAAAGCTCAATTGAGAGACTGTATGTAAGCAGCACAAGCAGCATTTCACTTTCAAGCAACCATACATATGGATTTTGTGAAATACGAAAGGGAGTGACATGGCTACACCCACCTGGGAAGTATTTTAACTATGGAAACTGCTAAGACCAGAATGCTTTGTATGCAAACGCCTACTGTGGCGGCAGTATACGCCCACTGAGGCGGAACTCGATTCATAAAATCAGCAGGTGTTCCATAGTAACGTGGCTGTTTTTCTTCAGTGTGGCTTGTGATCAAGAACGAAAGTTTGAAACGCGTAAAGCCTTTACAGATTTGTTTTGAAGTTGGAACCTGACTGTGCTGCAGTCCTCTTGTCAGAGGTCAACTTTCCGAGAGGGAGTCCCAAGGAGGGCAACTTTTGGTGTTGGATGTTAGCGGCCGTGTCCGGTCGCGGGACAAACCGCCGCCTCACAGCGGATCCAGAGCACCTCGACTGCGCAGCGCTGATCGGAGCGGAAAGCTCAATTGAGAGACTGTTTGTAAGCAGCACAAGCAGCATTTCACTTTCAAGCAACCATACATATGGATTTTATGACATACGAAAGGGAGTGACATGGCTACACCCACTTGGGAAGTATTTTAACTATGGAAACTGCTAAGACCAGAATGCTTTGTATGCAAACGCCTACTGTTGTGGCAGTATATGCCCACTGTGGCGGAACTCGACTAATAAAATCAGCAGGTGTTCCATAGTAACGTGGCTGTTTTTCTTCAGTGTGGCTTGTGATCAAGAACGAAAGTTTGAAACGCGTAAAGCCTTTACAGATTTGTTTTGAAGTTGGAACCTGACTGTGCTGCAGTCCTCTTGTCAGAGGTCAACTTTCCGAGAGGGCGTCCTAAGGAGGGCAACTTTTGGTGTTTGATGTTAGCGGCCGTGTCCGGTTGCGGGATGAACCGCCGCCTCACAGCGGATCCAGAGCGCCTCGACTGCGCGGCGCTGATCGGAGCGGAAATCTCAATTGAGAGACTGTATGTAAGCAGCACAAGCAGCATTTCACTTTCAAGCAACCATACATATGGATTTAATGAAATACGAAAGGGAGTGACATGGCTACACCCACTTGGGAAGTATTTTAACTATGGAAACTGCTAAGACCAGAATGCTTTGTATGCAAACGCCTACTGTGGTGGCAGTATACGCCCACTGGGGCGGAACTCGATTAATAAAATCAGCAGGTGTTCCATAGTAACGTGGCTGTTTTTCTTCAGTGTGGCTTGTGATCAAGAACGAATGTTTGAAACGCGTAAAGCCTTTACAGATTTGTTTTGAAGTTGGAACCTGACTGTGCTGCAGTCCTCTTGTCAGAGGTCAACTTTCCGAGAGGGCGTCCCAAGGAGGGCAACTTTTGGTGTTTGATGTTAGCGGCGTGTCCGGTCGCGGGACGAACCGCCGCCTCACAGCGGATCCAGAGCGCCTCGACTGCGCGGCGCCAATCGGAGCGGAAAGCTCAATTGAGAGACTGTATGTAAGCAGCACAAGCAGCATTTCACTTTCAAGCAACCATACATATGGATTTTATGAAATACGAAAGGGAGTGACATGGCTACACCCACTTGGGAAGTATTTTAACTATGGAAACTGCTAAGACCAGAATGCTTTGTATGCAAACGCCTACTGTGGTGGCAGTATACGCCCACTGGGGCGGAACTCGACTAATAAAATCAGCAGGTGTTCCATAGTAACGTGGCTGTTTTTCTTCAGTGTGGCTTGTGATCAAGAATGAAAGTTTGAAACGCATAAAGCCTTTACAGATTTGTTTTGAAGTTGGAACCTGACTGTGCTGCAGTCCTCTTGTCAGAGGTCAACTTTCCGAGAGAGCATCCCAAGGAGGGCAACTTTTGGTGTTTGATGTTAGTGGCGTGTCCGGTCGCGGGACGAACTGCCGCCTCACAGCGGATCCAGAGCGCCTCGACTGTGCGGCGCTGATCGGAGCGGAAAGCTCAATTGAGAGACTGTATGTAAGCAGCACAAGCAGCATTTCACTTTCAAGCAACCATACATATGGATTTTGTGAAATACGAAAGGGAGTGACATGGCTACACCCACCTGGGAAGTATTTTAACTATGGAAACTGCTAAGACCAGAATGCTTTGTATGCAAACGCCTACTGTGGCGGCAGTATACGCCCACTGGGGCGGACCTCGATTCATAAAATCAGCAGGTGTTCCATAGTAACGTGGCTGTTTTTCTTCAGTGTGGCTTGTGATCAAGAACGAAAGTTTGAAACGCGTAAAGCCTTTACAGATTTGTTTTGAAGTTGGAACCTGACTGTGCTGCAGTCCTCTTGTCAGAGGTCAACTTTCCGAGAGGGAGTCCCAAGGAGGGCAACTTTTGGTGTTGGATGTTAGCGGCCGTGTCCGGTCGCGGGACGAACCGCCGCCTCACAGTGGATCCAGAGCACCTCGACTGCGCAGCGCTGATCGGAGCGGAAAGCTCAATTGAGAGACTGTATGTAAGCAGCACAAGCAGCATTTCACTTTCAAGCAACCATACACATGGATTTTATGAAATACGAAAGGGAGTGACATGGCTACACCCACTTGGGAAGTATTTTAACTATGGAAACTGCTAAGACCAGAATCCAGAATGCTTTGTATGCAAACGCCTACTGTTGTGGCAGTATATGCCCACTGTGGCGGAACTCGACTAATAAAATCAGCAGGTGTTCCATAGTAACGTGGCTGTTTTTCTTCAGTGTGGCTTGTGATCAAGAACGAAAGTTTGAAACGCGTAAAGCCTTTACAGATTTGTTTTGAAGTTGGAACCTGACTGTGCTGCAGTCCTCTTGTCAGAGGTCAACTTTCCGAGAGGGCGTCCCAAGGAGGGCAACTTTTGGTGTTTGATGTTAGCGGCCGTGTCCGGTTGCGGGACGAACCGCCGCCTCACAGCGGATCCAGAGCGCCTCGACTGCGCGGCGCTGATCGGAGCGGAAAGCTCAATTGAGAGACTGTATGTAAGCAGCACAAGCAGCATTTCACTTTCAAGCAACCATACATATGGATTTTATGAAATACGAAAGGGAGTGACATGGCTACACCCACTTGGGAAGTATTTTAACTATGGAAACTGCTAAGACCAGAATGCTTTGTATGCAAACGTCTACTGTGGTGGCAGTATACGCCCACTGGGGCGGAACTCGACTAATAAAATTGGCAGGTGTTCCATAGTAACGTGGATGTTTTTCTTCAGTGTGGCTTGTGATCAAGAATGAAAGTTTGAAACGCGTAAAGCCTTTACAGATTTGTTTTGAAGTTGGAACCTGACTGTGCTGCAGTCCTCTTGTCAGAGGTCAACTTTCCGAGAGGGCGTCCCAAGGAGGGCAACTTTTGGTGTTTGATGTTAGCGGCGTGTCCGGTCGCGGGACGAACCGCCGCCTCACAGCGGATCCAGAGCGCCTCGACAGCGCGGCGCTGATCGGAGCGGAAAGCTCAATTGAGAGACTGTATGTAAGCAGCACAAGCAGCATTTCACTTTCAAGCAACCATACATATGGATTTTGTGAAATACGAAAGGGAGTGACATGGCTACACCCACCTGGGAAGTATTTTAACTATGGAAACTGCTAAGCCCAGAATGCTTTGTATGCAAACGCCTACTGTGGCGGCAGTATACGCCCACTGGGGCGGAACTCGATTGATAAAATCAGCAGGTGTTCCATAGTAACGTGGCTGTTTTTCTTCAGTGTGGCTTGTGATCAAGAACGAAAGTTTGAAACGCGTAAAGCCTTTACAGATTTGTTTTGAAGTTGGAACCTGACTGTGCTGCAGTCCTCTTGTCAGAGGTCAACTTTCCGAGAGGGCGTCCCAAGGAGGGCAACTTTTGGTGTTTGATGTTAGCGGCGTGTCCGGTCGCGGGACGAACCGCCGCCTCACAGCAGATCCAGAGCGCCTCGACTGCGCGGCGCTGATCGGAGCAGAAAGCTCAATTGAGAGACTGTATGTAAGCAGCACAAGCAGCATTTCACTTTCAAGCAACCATACATATGGATTTTATGAAATACGAAAGGGAGTGACATGGCTACACCCACCTGGGAAGTATTTTAACTATGGAAACTGCTAAGACCAGAATGCTTTGTATGCAAACGCCTACTGTGGCGGCAGTATACGCCCAGTGGGGCGGAACTCGACTAATAAAATCAGCAGGTGTTCCATAGTAACGTGGCTGTTTTTCTTCAGTGTGGCTTGTGATCAAGAACGAAAGTTTGAAACGCGTAAAGCCTTTACAGATTTTGTTTTGAAGTTGGAACCTGACTGTGCTGAAGCCCTCTTGTCAGAGGTCAACTTTCGGAGAGGGCGTCCCAAGGAGGGCAACTTTTGGTGTTTGATATTAGCGGCGTGTCCGGTCGCAGGTCGAACCGCCGCCTCACAGCGGATCCAGAGCGCCTCGACTGCGCGGCGCTGATCGGAGCGGAAAGCTCAATTGAGAGACTGTATGTAAGCAGCACAAGCAGCATTTCACTTTCAAGCAACCATACATATGGATTTTATGAAATACGAAAGGGAGTGACATGGCTACACCCACTTGGGAAGTATTTTAACTATGGAAATTGCTAAGACCAGAATGCTTTGTATGCAAACGCCTACTGTTGTGGCAGTATACGCCCACTGTGGCGGAACTCGACTAATAAAATCAGCAGGTGTTCCACAGTAACGTGGCTGTTTTTCTTCAGTGTGGCTTGTGATCAAGAACGAAAGTTTGAAACGCGTAAAGCCTTTACAGATTTGTTTTGAAGTTGGAACCTGACTGTGCTGCAGTCCTCTTGTCAGAGGTCAACTTTCCGAGAGGGCGTCCCAAGGAGGGCAACTTTTGGTGTTTGATGTTAGCGGCGTGTCCGGTCGCGGGACGAACCGCCGCCTCACAGCGGATCCAGAGCGCCTCGACTGCGCAGCGCTGATCGGAGCGGAAAGCTCAATTGAGAGACTGTATGTAAGCAGCACAAGCAGCATTTCACTTTCAAGCAACCATACATATGGATTTTATGAAATACGAAAGGGAGTGACATGGCTACACCCACCTGGGAAGTATTTTAACTATGGAAACTGCTAAGACCAGAATGCTTTGTATGCAAACGCCTACTGTGGCAGCAGTATACGCCCACTGGGGCGGAACTCGACTAATAAAATCAGCAGGTGTTCCATAGTAACGTGGCTGTTTTTCTTCAGTGTGGCTTGTGATCAAGAACGAAAGTTTGAAACGCGTAAAGCCTTTACAGATTTGTTTTGAAGTTGGAACCTGACTGTGCTGCAGTCCTCTTGTCAGAGGTCAACTTTCCGAGAGGGCGTCCCAAGGAGGGTAACTTTTGGTGTTTGATGTTAGCGGCCGTGTCCGGTCGCGGGACGAACCGCCACCTCACAGCAGATCCAGAGCGCCTCGACTGCGCGACGCTGATCGGAGAAGAAAGCTCAATTGAGAGACTGTATGTAAGCAGCACAAGCAGCATTTCACTTTCAAGCAACCATACATATGGATTTTATGAAATACGAAAGGGAGTGACATGGCTACACCCACTTGGGAAGTATTTTAACTATGGAAACTGCTAAGACCAGAATGCTTTGTATGCAAACGCCTACTGTGGCTGCAGTATACGCCCACTGGGGCGGAACTCGACTAATAAAATCAGCAGGTGTTCCATAGTAACGTGGCTGTTTTTCTTCAGTGTGGCTTGTGATCAAGAACGAAAGTTTGAAACGCGTAAAGCCTTTACAGATTTGTTTTGAAGTTGGAACCTGACTGTGCTGCAGTCCTCTTGTCAGAGGTCAACTTTCCGAGAGGGCGTCCCAAGGAGGGCAACTTTTGGTGTTTGATGTTAGCGGCGGGTCCGGTCGCGGGACGAACCGCCGCCTCACAGCAGATCCAGAGCGCCTCGACTGCGCGGCGCTGATCGGAGCAGAAAGCTCAATTGAGAGACTGTATGTAAGCAGCACAAGCAGCATTTCACTTTCAAGCAACCATACATATGGATTTTATGAAATACGAAAGGGAGTAACATGGCTACACCCACCTGGGAAGTATTTTAACTATGGAAACTGCTAAGACCAGAATGCTTTGTATGCAAAAGCCTACTGTGGCGGCAGTATACGCCCAGTGGGGCGGAACTCGACTAATAAAATCAGCAGGTGTTCCATAGTAACGTGGCTGTTTTACTTCAGTGTGGCTTGTGATCAAGAACGAAAGTTTGAAACGCGTAAAGCCTTTACAGATTTTGTTTTGAAGTTGGAACCTGACTGTGCTGAAGCCCTCTTGTCAGAGGTCAACTTTCGGAGAGGGCGTCCCAAGGAGGGCAACTTTTGGTGTTGGATGTTAGCGGCCGTGTCCGGTCGCGGGACGAACCGCCGCCTCACAGCGGATCCAGAGCGCCTCGACTGCGCAGCGCTGATTGGAGCGGAAAGCTCAATTGAGAGACTGTATGTAAGCAGCACAAGCAGCATTTCACTTTCAAGCAACCATACATATGGATTTTATGAAATACGAAAGGGAGTGACATGGCTACACCCACTTGGGAAGTATTTTAACTATGGAAACTGCTTAGACCAGAATGCTTTGTATGCAAACACCTACTGTGGCGGCAGTATACGCCCACTGGGGCGCTACTCGATTAATAAAATCAGCAGGTGTTCCATAGTAACGTGGCTGTTTTTCTTCAGTGTGGCTTGTGATCAAGAACGAAATTTTGAAACGCGTAAAGCCTTTACAGATTTGTTTTGAAGTTGGAACCTGACTGTGCTGCAGTCCTCTTGTCAGAGGTCAACTTTCCGAGAGGGCGTCCCAAGGAGGGCAACTTTTGGTGTTTGATGTTAGCGGCGTGTCTGGTCGCGGGGACGAACCGCCGCCTCACAGCGGATCCAGAGCGCCTCGACTGCGCGGCGCTGATCGGAGCGGAAAGCTCAATTGAGAGACTGTATGTAAGCAGCACAAGCAGCATTTAACTTTCAAGCAACCATACATATGGATTTTATGAAATACGAAAGGGAGTGAGATGGCTACACCCACTTGGGAAGTATTTTAACTTGGAAACTGCTAAGACCAGAATGCTTTGTATGCAAACGCCTACTGTGGCGGCAGTATACGCCCACTGGGGCGGAACTCGACTAATAAAATCAGCAGGTGTTCCATAGTAACGTGGCTGTTTTTCTTCAGTGTGGCTTGTGATCAAGAACGAAATTTTGAAACGCGTAAAGCCTTTACAGATTTGTTTTGAAGTTGGAACCTGACTGTGCTGCAGTCCTCTTGTCAGAGGTCAACTTTCCGAGAGGGCGTCCCAAGGAGGGCAACTTTTGGTGTTTGATATTAGCGGCGTGTCCGGTCGCAGGACGAACCGCCGCCTCACAGCGGATCCAGAGCGCCTCGACTGCGCGGCGCTGATCGGAGCGGAAAGCTCAATTGAGAGACTGTATGTAAGCAGCACAAGCAGCATTTCACTTTCAAGCAACCATACATATGGATTTTATGAAATACGAAAGGGAGTGACATGGCTACACCCACTTGGGAAGTATTTTAACTATGGAAACTGCTAAGACCAGAATGCTTTGTATGCAAACGCCTACTGTTGTGGCAGTATACGCCCACTGTGGCGGAACTCGACTAATAAAATCAGCAGGTGTTCCATAGTAACGTGGCTGTTTTTCTTCAGTGTGGCTTGTGATCAAGAACGAAAGTTTGAAACGCGTAAAGCCTTTACAGATTTGTTTTGAAGTTGGAACCTGACTGTGCTGCAGCCCTCTTGTCAGAGGTCAACTTTCGGAGAGGGCGTCCCAAGGAGGGCAACTTTTGGTGTTTGATGTTAGCGGCGTGTCTGGTCGCGGGACGAACCGCCGCCTCACAGCGGATCCAGAGGGCCTCGACTGCGCGGCGCTGATCGGAGCGGAAAGCTCAATTGAGAGACTGTATGTAAGCAGCACAAGCAGCATTTCACTTTCAAGCAACCATACATATGGATTTTATGAAATACGAAAGGGAGTGAGATGGCTACACCCACTTGGGAAGTATTTTAACTTGGAAACTGCTAAGACCAGAATGCTTTGTATGCAAACACCTACTGTGGCGGCAGTATACGCCCACTGGGGCGCAACTCGACTAATAAAATCAGCAGGTGTTCCATAGTAACGTGGCTGTTTTTCTTCAGTGTGGCTTGTGATCAAGAACGAAATTTTGAAACGCGTAAAGCCTTGACAGATTTGTTTTGAAGTTGGAACCTGACTGTGCTGCAGTCCTCTTGTCAGAGGTCAACTTTCCGAGAGGGCGTCCCAAGGAGGGCAACTTTTGGTGTTTGATGTTAGCGGCGTGTCTGGTCGCGGGACGAACCGCCGCCTCACAGCGGATCCAGAGCACCTCGACTGCGCGGCGCTGATCGGAGCGGAAAGCTCAATTGAGAGACTGTATGTAAGCAGCACAAGCAGCATTTCACTTTCAAGCAACCATACATATGGATTTTATGAAATACGAAAGGGAGTGAGATGGCTACACCCACTTGGGAAGTATTTTAACTTGGAAACTGCTAAGACCAGAATGCTTTGTATGCAAACGCCTACTTTGGCGGCAGTATACGCCCACTGGGGCGGAACTCGACTAATAAAATCAGCAGGTGTTCCATAGTAACGTGGCTGTTTTTCTTCAGTGTGGCTTGTGATCAAGAACGAAATTTTGAAACGCGTAAAGGCTTTACAGATTTGTTTTGAAGTTGGAACCTGACTGTGCTGCAGTCCTCTTGTCAGAGGTCAACTTTCCGAGAGGGCGTCCCAAGGAGGGCAACTTTTGGTGTTTGATATTAGCGGCGTGTCCGGTCGCAGGACGAACCGCCGCCTCACAGCGGATCCAGAGCGCCTCGACTGCGCGGCGCTGATCGGAGCGGAAAGCTCAATTGAGAGACTGTATGTAAGCAGCACAAGCAGCATTTCACTTTCAAGCAACCATACATATGGATTTTATGAAATACGAAAGGGAGTGACATGGCTACACCCACTTGGGAAGTATTTTAACTATGGAAACTGCTAAGACCAGAATGCTTTGTATGCAAACGCCTACTGTTTTGGCAGTATACGCCCACTGTGGCGGAACTCGACTAATAAAATCAGCAGGTGTTCCATAGTAACGTGGCTGTTTTTCTTCAGTGTGGCTTGTGATCAAGAACGAAAGTTTGAAACGCGTACAGCCTTTACAGATTTGTTTTGAAGTTGGAACCTGACTGTGCTGCAGCCCTCTTGTCAGAGGTCAACTTTTGGAGAGGGCGTCCCAAGGAGGGCAACTTTTGGTGTTTGATGTTAGCGGCGTGTCTGGTCGCGGGACGAACCGCCGCCTCACAGCGGATCCAGAGGGCCTCGACTGCGCGGCGCTGATCGGAGCGGAAAGCTCAATTGAGAGACTGTATGTAAGCAGCACAAGCAGCATTTCACTTTCAAGCAACCATACATATGGATTTTATGAAATACGAAAGGGAGTGAGATGGCTACACCCACTTGGGAAGTATTTTAACTTGGAAACTGCTAAGACCAGAATGCTTTGTATGCAAACGCCTACTGTGGCGGCAATATACGCCCACTGGGGCGGAACTCGACTAATAAAATCAGCAGGTGTTCCATAGTAACGTGGCTGTTTTTCTTCAGTGTGGCTTGTGATCAAGAACGAAATTTTGAAACGCGTAAAACCTTTACAGATTTGTTTTGAAGTTGGAACCTGACTGTGCTGCAGTCCTCTTGGCAGAGGTCAACTTTCCGAGAGGGCGTCCCAAGGAGGGCAACTTTTGGTGTTTGATATTAGCGGCGTGTCCGGTCGCAGGACGAACCGCCGCCTCACAGCGGATCCAGAGCGCTTCGACTGCGCGGCGCTGATCGGAGCGGAAAGCTCAATTGAGAGACTGTATGTAAGCAGCACAAGCAGCATTTCACTTTCAAGCAACCATACATATGGATTTTATGAAATACGAAAGGGAGTGACATGGCTACACCCACTTGGGAAGTATTTTAACTATGGAAACTGCTAAGACCAGAATGCTTTGTATGCAAACGCCTACTGTTGTGGCAGTATACGCCCACTGTGGCGGAACTCGACTAATAAAATCAGCAGGTGTTCCACAGTAACGTGGCTGTTTTTCTTCAGTGTGGCTTGTGATCAAGAACGAAAGTTTGAAACGCGTAAAGCCTTTACAGATTTGTTTTGAAGTTGGAACCTGACTGTGCTGCAGTCCTCTTGTCAGAGGTCAACTTTCCGAGAGGGCGTCCCAAGGAGGGCAACTTTTGGTGTTTGATGTTAGCGGCGTGTCCGGTCGCGGGACGAACCGCCGCCTCACAGAGGATCCAGAGCGCCTCGACTGCGCGGCGCTGATCGGAGCGGAAAGCTCAATTGAGAAACTGTATGTAAGCAGCACAAGCAGCATTTCACTTTCAAGCAACCATACATATGGATTTTGTGACATACGAATGGGAGTGACATAGCTACACCCACCTGGGAAGTATTTTAACTATGGAAACTGCTAAGACCAGAATGCTTTGTATGCAAACGCCTACTGTGGCGGCAGTATACGCCCACTGGGGCGGAACTCGATTCATAAAATCAGCAGGTGTTCCATAGTAACGTGGCTGTTTTTCTTCAGTGTGGCTTTGTAGAACCAGCTTTTTGGAGACCCCTCCCCACTGGAGGGTCAAAGCCAGCGGTGCAGGGAACACCTGGAATGTACGGGTTCTCCTTCTGAATCTTACGTTACCAAAGAGACCAGGACAACTTAGCTATGGAGGGAAGTAAGTTATTTTATTAGCTCGAGCTAAGGACAGGGTCCCAGAATGGCACAAAGACAATTCTACGGAGACTGCTGCTCCACTCCGCAGCGCACACACAATTATAGCACTAGCCACACCCTTTACACAATACAAGTTCCTCATCAGACAAGTTCCTCATCAGACAAGTTCCTCATCAGACAAGTTCCTCATCAGACAAGTTCCTCATCAGACAAGTTCCTCATCAGCCTCGGGTGGCGCAATCGTGGCCAGGGAGCATCTGCCTCTGGTTGCACAATGTACATCGGGTCTGACTTCCGTGCCCAGATGGCGTGGTCACAGAGCATCTGTTTCCGATTGCACAATACACACAGCCTCTGACTTCCGTGCCCAGATGGCGTGGTCACGGGGCACAGTCGTTGGTCGTGGGAGGCTGAATTACCAACAGTGGACAGGATGCGGCTAAGTCTCTGGCGCAACCGGGGGCGGGGTACACAAGCAGCTTCTCAGGCTCAACCACAAGGAGCGGGGAGGGTTAAGCAAGCTCCAACAGAGACACAGAAAGCAATTATTTACCAGGTTGCTGAGAGCATGGCAACACAAAATGGAGTCTCGGTGGTCATTTTAAGTACAGTTCAACAGTCCCTCCTTTTGCCATGCAGAGGCACCTATTAGTCATCACCTAGGTCAATGTCCATCATATTCTGGACCTCCTTCTGAAGCATCATCATGGCATTCTGGTGGTGTGAATTCACTGGTTTGGGCGCTAAGGAGGTGGCACAGAGGCCACATAGCGCGGGCATACATTGAACACAGAGACAGCAAGAAAAGAATGCGGCTGCAATGATGGCAACGAAAATCAATATCTTCCATCCCCACTGAGAGACCAGGCCCCAAAACCAACCGGTTAGGGACCATGAACCCTCATCCTGATGGATGTCGGAAGCAATCTTATGGAGCTTCTGGATTGCTTGATAAACTGTCGGTGCATTATCAGTTATGTATACACAGCAGCTTGTTTTGATCAATGTACAGACTCCTCCACGGTCCGCTAGGATTATGTCAAGAACCATCCGGTTCTGCAAAGTCATCAGGCGGTCCGCTTGAAGTTCAGCAGTGATGTTACTGAGAGCACCGGCAGTTACGTTGATGGTGGCCTCTACCACTCTTGTAAGGTGTCGAATATCGCGACCATTGACCATAGGGCCCCAAAAGGGGAGGAACCCTTTAGCAAAGTCTCCAAATTCTTGCCCGGCTGTGTCTTCAGCATCAACTACACCTCTCTTCTGGATGTGGTGTGTTGCATCGGCTGTGTAGGTCGGGGGAAGCAACCAAGCGATATAACAGGTGCCAGCCCATGACTTGGGCAGCCAGGTGTAGGCCTTGCTCCCACACACAAAATAGGTATTGAGCGAAGCCACCAGAGCTGGGCGAGTCGAGCCATTAAGCTGGAGCGTGTAGGCGCAGTCACTCTCCCCCACCCATAACGTTCCACTGCTCTCGATGCAGTATCGCCCGGAATGTGGGTAGACAGGGAGGTCCCTGAGGGGCGGCAGCCGTCGTCTTTCTCCACTGCCGATGAGGCTCGACGGATAGAAAGACCCGTGGTTGTTCTCATATTCATCCTTTTCGGGTGAAGCCTTATTCATATTTGGCCACTCCGTAGCCATAATGTGGGTGAATGCTTGCTTGCTACTAATCTTCCCTAGGGATCGCGGAGATGTGTTACCTGAATAGAAGGTGTCAAAGAATACCGTATACCATCCGTAGGCTGAACCGGCTCGAGAAAAGGGAGCAGGAATCAGGGGCATCCCTGTGCCCGCAGTCTGGGGCAGCAACCCACATACCCAACAGTTTGTTGTATTCACCACAAGCTGGTGCTGGTGTAACATCTGAATGAAAGTATTGTTAAAAAATTCTGCCCTTCTGGTTTTCACGTGGGGGGGCAATGACACATGCTGATGAGGCGATTCTGTAGAGGTAGGAGACTCAGGTGATGCAAGGGCAGCGTGTGTTATCCACCCGAGGCAGGCCAGTACGAGTAAAATAACTATGAGTACAAGTAAACAGATCGTGTGCCGGCCATGTATTATCTTTATGTACTTTCTCTTCTTCATTTTCCTGTCCTTCATGCTTTCAGCGTTCATTTTTGTCACCGTCATGCCTCACCTGGTCTTCCCTAGTTGCTGCCTGTGATTGGTGGTTGCTTCACCGGACAGTGATTCCAGCAGTCCTATTGACACGCTCTGGTCCGCTGTACCGGCACCGGTCATATATATCCGCCGGCAAATATCACAGCCTTGCAGCGTACGTCAGGCCAGGTGAGGTAGAGGGCAGAGACCTTTGTCTCTTCAGTCCTTTTTCTGGGTCGAAGGTTGTACCTAGTGGATCCGGGCGTTGTTTGATCAGGAAACAAAGGCTCCGGCTGTTGAGTGTCCCGTAGCCTCAAACGAGGAGGAACAGCAGCTTGCAGGATGTCGTCGTCCTCTCGCTCAGATGAAGCCCAGGCAACGTTAGCGTCACTGAAGGGTACAAGGCGTGGGACTTGCTCACATTCGTTGTCTCCCAGGCCCTCCTTGACCCACTGGTCGTATGGCAGTGGCAGAGGCACTCGTTTGCAGTGCGTCGCGTGTACCCAATTCTTTCTTCCTGCCACTTTCACTGCAGATCTGGTAGCCAACAACACTTGTTGGGGCGCTTTCCACCTCGGCTCCAGGTTCTTGGTCCTCTGGAAGTTGCGGATGCAGACCCAATCACCTGGCTGGATGGTGTGGCCAGGGCCCTCGGGTTTGGGTGGCAGGATGTCTTGTACCTGATGATGAATAAGACGCAGGTTAGTGGTCAATTCATGTAAATAATCAATCAATAATGGGTATTCAATATCAGAATATTTCTTTGGGCGGGGCACTCCCCAAACATTTGCTGGTCGACCAAATACTATTTCATAAGGCGATAGTCCGGTGCGGGAATGTGCCGTTGCTCTAGTGGATAAAGGGCAAGAGGCAGGGCGTCCGGCCAAGATAGTCCTGTGGCAGCCTGTATTTTAGCCATTTTTAATTTCAATGTCCCATTGTGGCGCTCAACCAAACCCGCTGACTGGGGGTGATTGGCGGCATGGAATTTCTGTTTGATCCCCATCCCTACACACACTTTCTTCATTATTTCCCCTGTAAAGTGGCTTCCGTTGTCGCTCCATTCCGGCATTCCGAATCTGGGAAAAAATTCCTTCAACAAGATCTTAGCAGTGCTGATAGCAGTGTTGTCCTTAAGAGGGTATGCCTCAATCCACTTACTAAAGGCACACACAACCACCAGGACATATCGGAGGTTATTGCATCGTTCCATCTGAATATAATCTATTTGGAGCACCTCGAAGGGGCAAGATGGGGGCGCAAAATTCCCAGCAGGTGTTGGTGTGCCCTTACCTGGGTTGTGCATCAAACAAATCATGCAATTCCTGACTAGCCTCTCAGCATATTTTGGGATGTGCTTGTTTTGCCATACTGGAGCTAGCAATTTGCAAATACCTTTTGCACTAATATGAGCTGGGCCATGAGCCCTAGTGACCACTGGCAAAACATAGGCATCGGGTAACAACCACCGCTGTTGTTCAGACAGATCCGTCCAGCAGCCATTCTCATCTAATAGGCCTGTTTGCTCTTCCCAGAGAGCCTTTTCCTCTCTAGTTGCCTCCGCCTGTATTTCCTTCACATTTGCAAGAGTGTCCTCATGCATCCCTCCCTCCGGTACCCAATTTGGGGGCCAGCTACATACATACGGGAGGAGGCATCTTTGGCTGTTTCCTTCGCAGTCTGGTCAGCAAATGCATTACCTCTTCCTATGTCATCTGTTACTTTCTTGTGGGCGCTACATTTAACCACAGCTATCTTTGAAGGGAGAGTCAATGCTTCTAACAGCCTGCTGACCAGTTGACCATGTTGTATCTTAGTACCGTGAGAGGTTAAAAATCCCCTCTCAGCCCACAGTCGTCCAAAATTATGGGCCACTCCGAAAGCATACTGGCTGTCGGTGTAGATGTTGACGGCCATCCCCGCACTCAATTCACACGCTCTTATCAGCGCCACTAACTCAGCGGCCTGTGCTGATTGGTAAGGTATCCTCTCACTCTCCACCACTGTCCGTAACGTGGTGATAGCATAGGCGGTAGTTGTGCTACCATCAGGAAGTTTGAAACAAGAACCATCCACATACAGGGTACCATCAGGATCAGCAAGGGGTGTGTCAGTCAAGTCCACACGGCCTTTAGTCTCTTCCTCCGTCCGGAGGACACAATCATGTGGATCAGAACTAGTGTCACCATCAACAAAGGGTAACAATGTGGCTGGATTCAGTGTAGTACAGCGGCGGATGGTGATATGACTGGCTAAGAGAGTCAACTCATATCCGGACAAACGTGCACTAGTAAGGTGTTGAGTTTTTGTCCTATTCAATAAAGTATCAACTGCGTGAGGAACCATAACTGTAAGTGCAGTATCAAGAACCAGACCAGCAGATTGGCGAATGGATATGGCAGCTGCGGCTGCTGCTCTCAAGCAACTGGGCAACGCGCGTGCCACGGGATCTAAAACTGCAGAAAAATATGCACAGGGGCGTTGTCTGTCACCAAAACGCTGTGTTAATACTGACAATGTGCAACCATCATGCTCATGTACGAAAAGAGTAAAGGGCTTCTGATAACTCGGGGTGCCTAACACCGGGGCTGAACACAAGGCGGTTTTTAGTTCTTCAAATGCACGCTGGCACTCATTTGTCCAAGGGAGCGGGTGAGGAACATCTTTGAGTGTGAGGGCCAACAAAGGTTTAATGAGTAGAGATAAATTTGGTATCCATTGGCGGCAGTAGGAGGTGATTCCAATGAAAGCACGGACCTCTTTCTGCGTTTTTGGTGGGGGCATTTTACTGATAGTCTGTATTCGTTCAGGGGTGAGGCGGCGTCCCTCCTTCGACAGGAGATGACCTAAGTAGGTAACCTCATGTCGACAATATTGGAGTTTAGAGAGGGAAACTTTGTGATTGAACTGTGCCAAATGCAGTAGCAATTTCATCGTAGCTTCTTTACATAACGCCTCGGTGTCTGCCGCTATGAGCAAATCATCAACGTACTGGAGTAATGCGGTACTTTGAGGTAGGGACAGAGAATCAAGTTGGCCCTTGAGGGCCTGACTATAAATGGAAGGGCTCTCTGTATATCCTTGTGGAGCTCTACAGAACCGGAAACTTCGACCGGCCAATGAGAATCCAAAAAGATCCCTACTCTGTTCATCAACGGGTATACTAAAGAAGGCATTCTTCAAATCAATGACAGAAAAGAAACATGCCGACGTGGGGACCATAGTGAGTAAGGCAGTGATATCTGGGACCACAGGAAACTGGGGAACTACTATTTTATTTATTTCGCGTAAATCAATGACAAAACGATAAACAGGGGGCTTGGAAGGGTAGGTGCGTTTGAGGACAGGCAAAATTGGGCTATTACACATATTGCCTCTTGTCTCTTCAACCACGCCCTTGTCAATAAGTTCAGAAATGATCTGGAGTAATGCCCTTTCCCCTTCCTTGGGTATTTTGTATTGGGGAAGTCGGGGAGGGCGAGCATTTTCCTTCAGGGTAACAGAAAATGGGGGTATGGACAAAAGGCCGACATCAGTATCACCTTGGGCCCAAAGGGTAGGAGGGACATTTTGAAGTTCCTGGGGAATGGGATCTGAGGAGGCTAAATATACTGGGTGTGTGGTAGGGGGGCCCATAGTGATGTAAACACCATCAGAAGAACAGTATATGGTGGCATGTAATCTTTTTAATAGATCTAAACCCAACAAATTTTCGCCACATGTGGAAGTCAAAACCAAAGGGGAATCAACCGTGTAGGGTCCTATCGTTAATTCCAGTGGTTGTGAGACGGGGCTAAACACTGGGGTACCTGAAAACCCCACAGAAATGTTATTTGCACCAGACAAGGGGGCCCCAGGTACTTTAGACCTAGCAATAGAACTTTTGGTTGCACCAGTGTCGACCAAGAATGGTTCCGTACAGCCCAGTGTTGTAACGTGAACATACGTTCCCTTCTGGTCAACAGGAATAGGCACGGGTCCCTTCTCTTGTCCTTGGCAATCCTAGTGGGACAGAAACCCCGTCCCTTCTTCAGGCTCATAATCCTCAGTAAAATAATTGCGATCTTCATAATTGGCTGTATCAAATCTATTCTCATGCATGAGGGGTCGCCTGTCCTGTGACTGCGTTGTAAGTCCGCCTCGTCCTCGTCCTCTCTGGGGCCGTTGCTCTGTGAAGCGATCAGCAGGAGCAGAGTGATTCCGGACCAACAAGGGACACTCATCGCGCCAATGACCTTCCTGGCGACAATAAGTGCATTGATTGGGCCCCAGTGGTGGGCGGGGAGTTATGGGGGCAGGTTTCTGAACAATTCGTTGGAACTTCGGGGCACCCCTGTTTTGAGTCTGTGCCGGGTATGCCTGTTGGAGTAATACCTTTGTTTTGAGATCTTTAGTCTTCTTATCTGTTTTGTCTCGCTCTTCATTCTCCCTATTCTCATAATACTGGGTCATTGTCAAAATGCCAGACGGGGTGGAAATGGGCCAGGCACTTTCCGACATTTTGAGCTTAGTCCCAAGTTCTGGTAACAAATTGAAGTTGTATCCTGTCCACTATAGTCGGTGAATGTGCCTTCAAATCGTGTGAAAAAGTCTGAGACACTTTCATCTTTCTTTTGCCTGCAAGCAGCTAATTTGTCCCAATTAATACGGTGAGGTGTTAACATCTTTTTCATGGCAGTGAGTATCTGGGCCGGAAGGGCCAAGATCATGGGATCAGGTTTCTCACCGCCAGTTCGAGCTCTGTCGGCCTCCTCAAATTGTTTCCAAGTGTGGCCAAATTCTGCCTGATCATTATGACGTATTCTAGACCATACTTCAGTCGGTACTACCTGTCCCATTAACATATCGATATCTGCTAAAGTCATCACGCAAGACTGGAGGGTCTGAGTCAATTCCTTGTAATAACCTGCTGGATTTTTACGCGGGTCAGGCAATTGGCTTTTAAGTTGGAGGACATCAGACCTTTTCCAAGGGACATGGACCCACATTTGCCTAAAACCCGCCGGTATGTCAGGCTGGTTATCCACGCCAACAACGCGGTCCCTCCAAACAGGCTGTACCTCCCTCATTGGAAAACCCTTATTTAGCGTGACACCAGATAAAGAGTCCCTATAGGCTACTAATGTTACCAAATCGCAGAATAGTGCAGGGCCCTGAATGTCCCCCTTCGAAACCTGATTGCGAAGGTCAGACAGACCTGGGGGTGGTCCTGATTCTACAGAATCTTCCCACATTTGGATCAGTATGTCACACATATCACAAAAAATGTCAATCTGTTGGATGCGTGTCCACTGATCCATGGTCATCCATATATCCTGAGCGGTGTACATAGTGCCATTTTCCACCCACATACGAGCTTGCTGACCCATAACGAGTTGTTCCTGTGTATTACCTATGTGTCTGCGCAAAGTACGTCGTCTGGGAGTGGGTGGTCTATGCGGAGTTACATAAGGGATATAATCACGGACCACTGACCAAGCATTTGCCAATAGCCCTGCACTGGGGGAAGGTGTCGGATGACTGTCAACAAGAAACGGGTTAGTTGTGACGGGAGTTAAAGGCACATTGGGTTGGACAGGTACGGGACCAGTGGAAGGAGCAACAAGGGAAAGGGAAGGGTGGACCTGCACCGGTACAGTGGCCTGAACAGTCGTGGCATTGGGAACGAGTGGCTGAGGTATCGGATGAACCAGGGCAGGGGCAGGGGCAACAACTGGAGCGGCAGCGAGGGCCAACTGTGTGGGATCAAGGGCCGGATACATGGCGGGAGCATAAGGTGAAGGGGTGTCTAACATGGAGGACTTGAGAGGTCATCCTCCTTGTCACGGGCCTTTTCGGGAACCTTTTTTGTAACGTAACATCCGTCTACCTGCATTCGATGTAATCTATCATGTATTACTATACCCTCTTCTATTTTCTGATCATCATGATTCTGGGCCTTCTGAATCACACTCATACGCATTGTTTTAGCTTCGCTCTTTTTGAGTTTGATTTCCTTCTGCTTGGACTCCTTGCACCAAACCCGAAAGGAATCAAACATCGTAGGTCTAACTTTTCTCTGAAACAATTTCTCCTCCAGTTTGTCTAATACAGGAGGTTCAAAACTACCGTGCATTGGCCATTGTAACTCAGCATTACCTTTTGTATACTTGTGCCAGAGTGAGGAAAACACAATCGGGCCAATACCATGTTTAGCATAGACTTCATGATTAGGGGTCCCCAGGGGAGGAATCGGACAAGATTCCTCCAATGCGGAGTCCTGTGCACAATAACAACAGCACCATTTCCGAAACTTACTAAATCCAGGCATCTCTAGACGCGTATCCTGGTTCCAAACATCAAGGGGTACAGTCAAACATTTACAGCATATAACTGTACTTACCCCTTGGCTTCGGCTTTTGCAAAAGTCGAACAATACCAAAAACAAAATACAATTCACCAAAGAAGTGGGTCACTCCCACTCTTACCTGACCGTTAATCTTCCCTCACACGGCAAGTGTCACAAAGGTCTCGATCTCTCAAAACTAGGAACCGGAACTGGGGGCTCAGTCGGGGCCGCAGTCGGATAGCCCATAGGAGGGAGGAATCACGCAATCGGAGACCTCGGGTCCACAAGGACAATTTTAAGCCGATGTAGTGGCGCGCCTCCCTTGGAATTCGATCACGGACTCCTCACGACCACCAGGCTCGATGACGACCACCGAAGACGCCCCACGTTGGGCGCCAAATTGTAGAACCCGCTTTTTGGAGACCCCTCCCCACTGGAGGGTCAAAGCCAGCAGTGCAGGGAACACCTGGAATCTACGGTTTCTCCTTCTGAATCTTACGTTACCAAAGAGACCAGGACAACTTAGCTATGGAGGGAAGTAAGTTATTTTATTAGCTCGAGCTAAGGACAGGGTCCCAGAATGGCACAAAGACAATTCTACGGAGACTGCTGCTCCACTCCGCAGCGCACACACAATTATAGCACTAGCCACACCCTTTACACAATACAAGTTCCTCATCAGACAAGTTCCTCATCAGCCAAGTTCCTCATCAGCCTCGGGTGGCGCAATCGTGGCCAGGGAGCATCTGCCTCTGGTTGCACAATGTACATCGGGTCTGACTTCCGTGCCCAGATGGCGTGGTCACAGAGCATCTGTTTCCGATTGCACAATACACACAGCCTCTGACTTCCGTGCCCAGATGGCGTGGTCACGGGGCAAAGTCGTTGGTCGTGGGAGGCTGAATTACCAACAGTGGACAGGATGCGGCTAAGTCTCTGGCGCAACCGGGGCGGGGTACACAAGCAGCTTCTCAGGCTCAACCACAAGGAGCGGGGAGGGTTAAGCAAGCTCCAACAGAGACACAGAAAGCAATTATTTACCAGGTTGCTGAGAGCATGGCAACACAAAATGGAGTCTCGGTGGTCATTTTAAGTACAGTTCAACAGTTTGTGATCAAGAACGAAAGTTTGAAACGCGTAAAGCCTTTACAGATTTGTTTTGAAGTTGGAACCTGACTGTGCTGCAGTCCTCTTGTCAGAGGTCAACTTTCCGAGAGGGAGTCCCAAGGAGGGCAACTTTTGGTGTTGGATGTTAGCGGACGTGTCCGGTCGCGAGACGAACCGCCGCCTCACAGCGGATCCAGAGCGCCTCGACTGCGCAGCGCTGATCGGAGCGGAAAGCTCAATTGAGAGACTGTATGTAAGCAGCACAAGCAGCATTTCACTTTCAAGCAACCATACATATGGATTTTATGAAATACGAAAGGGAGTGACATGGCTACACCCACTTGGGAAGTATTTTAACTATGGAAACTGCTAAGACCAGAATGCTTTGTATGCAAACGCCTACTGTGGTGGCAGTATATGCCCACTGGGGCAGAACTCGACTAATAAAATCAGCAGGTGTTCCATAGTAACGTGGCTGTTTTTCTTCAGTGTGGCTTGTGATCAAGAAGGAAATTTTGAAACGCGTAAAGCCTTTACAGATTTGTTTTGAAGTTGGAACCTGACTGTGCTGCAGTCCTCTTGTCAGAGGTCAACTTTCCGAGAGGGTGTCCAAAGGAGGGCAACATTTGGTGTTTGATGTTAGCGGCCGTGTCCGGTCGCGGGACGAACCGCCGCCTCACAGCGGATCCAGAGCGCCTCGTTTGCGCGGCGCTGATCGGAGCGGAAAGGTCAATTGAGAGACTGTATGTAAGCAGCACAAGCAGCATTTCACTTTCAAGCAACCATACATATGGATTTTATGAAATACGAAAGGGAGTGACATGGTTACACCCACTTGGGAAGTATTTTAACTATGGAAACTGCTAAGACCAGAATGCTTTGTATGCAAGTGCCTACTGTGGCGGCAGTATACGCCCACTGGGGCGGAACTCGACTAATAAAATCAGCAGGCGTTCCATAGTAATGTGGCTGTTTTTCTTCAGTGTGGCTTGTGATCAAGAACGAAAGTTTGATACGCTTAAAGCCTTTACAGATTTGTTTTGAAGTTGGAACCTGACTGTGCGGCAGTCCTCTTGTCAGAGGTCAACTTTCCGAGAGGGCGTCCCAAGGAGGGCAACTTTTGGTGTTTGATGTCAGCGGCCGTGTCCGGTCGCGGGACGAACCGCCGCCTCACAGCGGATCCAGTGCGCCTCGACTGCGCAGCGCTGATCGGAGCGGAGAGCTCAATTGAGAGACTGTATGTAAGCAGCACAAGCAGCATTTCACTTTCAATCAACCATACATATGGATTTTATGAAATACGAAAGGGAGTTACATGGCTACACCCACTTGGGAAGTATTTTAACTATGGAAACTGCTAAGACCAGAATGCTTTGTATGCAAACGCCTACTGTGGCGGCAGTATACGCCCACTGGGGCGGAACTCGACTAGTAAAATCAGCAGGTGTTCCATAGTAATGTGGCTGTTTTTCTTCAGTGTGGCTTGTTATCAAGAACGAAATTTTGAAACGCGTAAAGCCTTTACAGATTTTTCTTTAAGTTGGCACCTGACTGTGCTGCAGTCCTCTTGTCAGAGGTCAACTTTCCGAGAGGGCGTCCCAAGGAGGGCAACTTTTGGTGTTTGATGTTAGCGGCGTGTCCGGTCGAGGGACGAACCGCTGCATCACAGAGGATCAAGAGCGCCTCGACTGCGCGGCGCTTATCGGAGCGGAAAGCTCAATTGAGAGACTGTATGTAAGCAGTACAAGCAGCATTTCACTTTCAAGCAACCATACATATGGATTTTATGATATACGAAAGGGAGTGACATGGCTACACCCACTTGGGAAGTATTTTAACTATGGAAACTGCTAAGACCAGAATGCTTTGTATGCAAACACCTACTGTGGCGGCAGTATACGCCCACTGGGGCGGAACTCGACTAATAAAATCAGCAGGTGTTCCATAGTAACGTGGCTGTTTTTCTTCAGTGTGGCTTGTGATCAAGAACGAAAGTTTGAAACGCGTAAAGCCTTTACAGATTTGTTTTGAAGTTGGAACCTGACTGTGCTGCAGTCCTCTTGTCAGAGGTCAACTTTCCGAGAAGGCGTCCCAAGGAGGGCAACTTTTGGTGTTTGATGTTAGCGGCCGTGTCCGGTCGCGGGACGAACCGCCGCCTCACAGCGGATCCAGAGCGCCTCGACTGCGTGGCGCTGATCGGAGCGGAAAGCTCAATTGAGAGACTGTATGTAAGCAGCACAAGCAGCATCTCACTTTCAAGCAACCATACATATGGATTTTATGAAATACGAAAGGGAGTGGCATGGCTACACCCACCTGGGAAGTTTTTTAACTATCGAAACTGCTAAGACCAGAATGCTTTATATGCAAACGCCTACTGTGGCGGCAGTATACGCGCACTGGGGCAGAACTAGACTAATAAATTCAGCAGGTGTTCCATAGTAACGTGGCTGTTTTTCTTCAGTGTGGCTTTTGATCAAGAACAAAAGTTTGAAACGCGTAAAGCCTTTACAGATTTGCTTTGAAGTTGGAACCTGACTGTGCAGCAGTCCTCTAGTCAGAGGGCAACTTTCCGAGAGGGCGTCCCAAGGAGCGCAACTTTTGGTGTTTGATGTTAGCGGCCGTGTCCGGTCGCGGGATGAATCGCCGCCTCACAGCGGATCCAGAGCGCCTCGACTGCGCGGCGCTGATCGGAGCGGAAAGCTCAATTGAGAGACTGTATGTAAGCAGCACAAGCAGCATTTCACGTTCAAGCAACCGTACATATGGATTTTATGAAATACGAAATGGAGTGACATGGCTACACCCACTTGGGAAGTATTTTAACTATGGAAACTGCTAAGACCAGAATGCTTTGTATGCAAACGCCTACTGTGGCGGCAGTGTACGCCCACTGGGGGGGAACTCGACTAATAAAATCAGCAGGTGTTCCATAGTAACGTGGCTGTTTTTCTTCAGTGTGGCTTGTGATCAAGAACGAAATTTTGAAACGCGTAAAGCCTTTACAGATTTGTTTTGAAGTTGGAACCTGACTGTGCTGCAGTCCTCTTGTCAGAGGTCAACTTTCCGAGAGGGCGTCCCAAGGAGGGCAACTTTTGGTGTTTGATGTTAGCGACGTGTCCGACGCGGGACGAACCGCCGCCTCACAGCGGATCCAGAGCGCCTCGACTGCGCGGCGCTGATCGGAGCGGAAAGCTCAATTGAGAGACTGTATGTAAGCAGCACAAGCAGCATTTCACTTTCAAGCAACCATACATATGGATTTTATGAAAAACGAAAGGGAGTGGCATGGCAACACCCACCTGGGAAGTATTTTAACAATGGAAACTGCTAAGACCAGAATGCTTTGTATGCAAACGCCTACTGTGGTGGCAGTATACGCCCACTGGGGCGGAACTCGACTAATAAAATCAGCAGGTGTTCCATAGTAACGTGGCTGTTTTTCTTCAGTGTGGCTTGTGATCAAGAACATAAGTTTGAAACGCGTAAAGCCTTTACAGATTTGTTTTGAAGTTGGAACCTGACTGTGCTGCAGTCCTCTTGTCAGAGGTCAACTTTCCGAGAGGGCGTCCCAAGAAGCGCAACTTTTGGTGTTTGATGTTAGCGGCAGTGTCCGGTCGCGGGACGAACCGCCGCCTCACAGCGGATCCAGAGCGCCTCGACTGCGCGGCACTGATCGGAGCGGAAAGCTCAATTGAGAGACTGTATGTAAGCAGCACAAGCAGCATTTCACTTTCAAGCAACCATACATATGGATTTTATGAAATACGAACGGGAGTGACATGGCTACACCCAGTTGGGAAGTATTTTAACTATGGAAACTGCTAAGACCAGAATTCTTTGTATGCAAACGCCTACTGTGGCGGCAGTATACGCCCACTGGGGCGGAACTCGACTAATAAAATCAGCAGGTGTTCCATAGTAACGTGGCTGTTTTTCTTCAGTGTGGCTTGTGATCAAGAACGAAAGTTTGAAACGCGTAAAGCCTTTACAGATTTGTTTTGAAGTTGGAACCTGACTGTGCTGCAGTCCTCTTGTCAGAGGTCAACATTCCGAGAGGGCGTCCCAAGGAGGGCAACTTTTGGTGTTTGATGTTAGCGGCGTGTCCGGTCGCAGGACGAATCGCCGCCTCACAGCGGATCCAGAGCGCCTCGACTGCGTGGTGCTGATCGGAGCGGAAAGCTGAATTGAGAGACTATATGTAAGCAGCAGAAGCAGCATTTCACTTTCAAGCAACCATACATATGGATTTTATGAAATACGAAAGGGAGTGACATGGCTACACCCACCTGGGAAGTATTTTAACTATGGAAACTGCTAAGACATGAAATTGAAATGAAATTTGTACTTGTAAAGCGCACCCATACCCCCAAAGGGGTGTCCAGGCGCTGTACGCATACCGCTGTGGAACCCTTCCTGGCTTTTCCCTGTGAAATGTCCACTCCTGGGCACCCCCAGGGTGAAGCCAGGCATCCCAGCGCTGTTGTGGAGATTAAGCAAGCTATTGCCCAGAGTTGCAGAGTGGGACCCATGATTAGAATTGGCACCGAGGCGAGAATTATCAGGTCCGAGGAATTGAGCCCAAGACCCGCCGAGGCGGGAATTGAACCCTGGTCCCGGGCCAGATCTCTGCATCAGGGTCTGCCGCTCTAACCGTTGAGCCACACTTCTCCACTGTGACCAGAATGCTTTGTATGCAAACGCCTACTGTGGCGGCAGTATATGCCCACTGGGGCGGAACTCGACTAATAAAATCAGCAGGTGTTCCATAGTAACGTGGCTGTTTTTCTTCAGTGTGGCTTGTGATCAAGAACGAAAGTTTGAAACGCGTAAAGCCTTTACAGATTTGTTTTGAAGTTGGAACCTGACTGTGCTGCAGTCCTCTTGTCAGAGGTCAACTTTCCGAGAGGGTGTCCCAAGGAGGGCAACTTTTGGTGTTTTATACATATATATATATATACATGCTGGGCACTTGCCACATGAAAGCTGTTTGATGTTATACTATCACCGGAATAAAAAGTACTTTATTTGAACTTGCCCCATGTGGTCCGTACCTGATTCTTGTCGTGACGCAGGCGCTCCAGGACTTTGGTTTATATATATATATATATATATACATATATATATATATATAATTTTTTTTCCATATTACTGTTGTTTGTTTTTTACATGTATTGATCCTCTGGGTCTATTTGTCACTTTTTGGTTTTGTTTCTGGTCTTTACCTTATTCACGTCTAATCTCCTGATCCTATTATTTTGGACCGGTTTTTTATTAGTATTTCCTTTTAAGTTTTCACATTGTGTTCTTTCTATTGACGGTATTATGGTTGTCTTTGAATTTTATTCGGTTGATTACAAAACAAATTAGACACATAGGGGCCTATTATGATGTTGGGCGGACTCGCGTCCACCCGACATCGTCTCGGAACTGGGATCGACTGATCTCCGGTCGGCGGTCCCGACCTCCTAAATGGGGTGCGACAAAACACTGTTCGGTCGCAATCTGAAATTTCCCTATGGGAGCATGTATTACGGCCATAAACCATCCGTAGTACATACTCCCATAGGGAAATGGGAGGTGGTGTTAATCCCTGCACCTCGTGGCAGACACCTCATGGTGCCTGCCACGGGGTGCAGGGATTAACAGGGGGGCACCATAGGTGCCCCCATGGCCCCTAACCGGAGGCCACGCACTCAAGGGGGCCCTGCTAGGGGCCCCCATACTCGCTCTCTGACAGGCTTTTCATGTCGGAAAGCCCAACATGGAAAGCCTGCCTGAGAGCGAGTATTGTAATCCCAAGGGCAGAAAGACTGCCTTTTGGGATTACAGGCCGGCCTCTGACTGGCCGACGGGCTCCTTGTCGGAAGCCAGCCAGAATGACCGGCCGGTTTAGTTTCCGACCGCCATCATTGTAATGCGGCAGTTGGAAAGTAAACCAAGATGCGGCCGGAAAGGCTCCGACCATTGGTTGGACCCTTTCCGGGCCGCATCGTAATTGACCCCATTGATAGTGTCTTTCTTCGGGTTTTTGCTTGAGGTTGGAGTATAGATGGTATGATTACCCCTTGCTCTTCAGTATATATTATTTTACCATAGTTGAAGGTCTTGGCTGGTAACATATGGTCTTCACCAAATTTGTATTTCAAATTTCTTTTAAAAAAGTTATATTTCAAATTTCTTTTTGAAAAAGCTTCTTTTGGTTTTTTTCTACTATCAGACAGCAGATTTACATACTGGCCTGGCTGCACTACGGTTCCCACATTCTTTCTGGTTGTGGTGCCAACAAGTTTTGTCATTGTATGATTAGTCTTCTTATCAAAGTCCAAATTTTAAATTGGATGGTAAGGATACTTTAATTTCCATTTCTTTTTCTTAATGCAGTCTGTGTGCCATTAATATGTGTCAGCCTGCGTTATTTTTGTTTTTGCTTTTGGATACTACAATCCCCAGAATCCCCTTTTCTCAGTACATCTCGGGCTGAGCTCCTTTTACAATTGGACAACGTGGCTGAGTCTTCATATTCCAACTTCGAATTGAACTGTAAGAATTGAAACTTCTTTTCCTGTTTCATGCGGTTTACGAGTCTCTAATACTCATTAGCCACACGTTGTTTTGTGATCTGGAGGTCGGATACTACAATCCCCAGAATCCCCTGTTTCAGTGCATCTTGCACTGAGTTCCGGTTGTTATTGGGCAGCAAAGCTTATCCGTGCGTGCCCTTCGACATTAAAATGCCGGTTCAAGTATGAGCGCATGTGACTCCGAACTACTCAGTGTCCTCGGGATGTTTTTTCTAGTATGTACTGACTGGATGTATTGGCGTCTGGCTACAAGTAAGTCTCCTGCAACCGTTTGGTCTTGCACGGTTGTTCAATAATTTCACAGAGACCAATACATTTGGTGATTGTTGTTTCAATTTGCTCTTCTGTAGGGCACTACTGGCACATGATGGTTGGGTGGAATAGGACACTTTGCCCCGCACACTTTTACTCCGCATGCAATTACCCTGCAGTTTTTACACCGCAAAATCTTTTACAACGCAGGGCTTTACAACGCAGTCCATTACAATGCATTCCCCATTACAACACAGTTTACTATTCTAACTCCACTGGGGCGTTACTTTGGGGAATGCGTTGTAATAGTTTGCGGTGTAAAGCCCTGCGTTGTAAAAGATTTTGCGGTGTAAAAAATGCGGGGTAATGGCACGCGGAGTAACGCATGCAGGGTAAAGGATGTTTCCCGGTTGGGTGCCTTCCCCCGGATATTTAGTACGCAGTGCAATTGCATTATAGATTATTGGTGGTTCTGTGATTCGTTGGATACCGCTATCTAGAGCCCTCTGTTGCTCTCTCTTGTACTAGTAAGTTTGGCACTACAGTCTTTTTCTTAATATGAATATAAATAGAATTTCACCACACTAATCTTGTATTTTTTTTTTTAAATCAACCAGGTTTGTTGTTTTAGGATTACTCCTCTGGCATATCTGTCCTGTGGTTGTTCCCTGTTCCTCGCAGATGACAGTTTTTTTTCCATTTGATTCTACTTTACAAGTGAGTTTTTTGTTTGTTTATGCTGACGTGCTCTCGGCGATTTCTCTGGCCTGTGCTCAGGATCTCAATCTGATCTAGGAATACTCTGTGGCCTGGACTGGACCAGTTTTGAACTGATTTTTAATTCTTTTAATTCTTTTATATTTTCTCAGTAAGCCCTTTACACCTGGTGTCAGATGACCATCGGTTTTCCTCTCACCCACTCATGGATGGCTTCACTTCCCTTCTCTTTTCTTCACTGCAGAATCATTTTATAGAAGTTTCTCTAAATAAATATTTGTTTCCCTTGTTTACTTTGGTTATAAAATATTTCTTTGGTTTTGCGACACTCTGTCCTGATGATGGCTCTGGTCTAGTTAACTATGGGGCTGAAAAGTCGACCTATACTATTGTAATATGGACCGCTAAATTGATTGCTCAAGTTTTGATATGTTTCACCTTGGATCCAAAAAACTGTTGATCTGCTGTCAGACCTAATTTCCTTGTTGTCTTTTCTTGTACAAGCAGCAGCCTCTTACTCTGTATAGCAGTGGTGGCAGGCACAGGTAAGAGCGGTGGGCCGGGGGTGAGGAAGACGACATACGACGGGATAAGTTAAATTAAATTTTACACAAAATAAAAACACTTTCCTTGCGCTCGCCGCATCGCCAACTCGGCGATGCGACGAGCGCAGGGAAGGTAAGTGTATTTATTTATTTTTTAATTAAATTTACCTTATCCTGTCGTATGTCAACTTACCCGACCCCATCCCGCCACCCCACCGCCCCGCCCCACTGCTCTTACCTGTGCCGGCTGCCCCTGCTGTATAGTTTATATCAGCCTGTTTAGTGCCGCTCCTGATTTGTTGTTGATTAAATTGAATGAACAAACTATAGGGTTTGATAATTTCAGTTTTTTGTTGATCGATCTCTCTATTGTGTGTATATGATTTTTTGGGGTGTGTCTCTGGGTGTTAGGCTGACTGTACCCATATTCAGGATTATTAACATTGCATTATTCTTTGCAGATTTGGCTATCCCAAATGAACCACATTTATTTGAGTAGATATAATTACCCTGGTTTTTAGGGTTATAGGGTAGACCCCATAAGTTGATACTCCTTTGAGCAGTAAAGCATTTAAAATAACTACATTTTCAGGGAGGCGTTCCTGGAAGGACTGCAATGCCAAGGATATTCTACGGGTGACCAGGGAATCTCTCGACAATCAGGCTACAAACATGTGGCAAAATACCTACCAATCACATTGCACTCTACGATCTGGAGCAGTAAATAACCAGGTACCATACATGATAGTAGATGTAGGATTTGGCCTTTTTGGCTAAAGTTCCCTAAACTTTTTGCTTTCCCCCTAGACCGTTTTCCTGACATAGAGTTGCCAATTTAGATGCTTTGGGAACTTTGCCACTGCTGATCAGTGTCAAAGTACAAGTGTTCCCTGTGTAAAGTGTAATGATAATTGGTTGGCCATGATTGGTATGTTGCCTTACTAGTAAAGTCCCTAGTGATGTGCACTGTGTGTGCCAGGGCTAGTAATGCAAAGGTGCGCGGAGAAGGGAACTCAGGCCTGCAGTGTAGGGCCTGCGTGCAGTTTGCTAAGTTAGCATGTTGTCCTGACAAGTGTAACCACTTGTCAGGCCTTACTTTCCCTTTTGCGTACACAGTGGGCCCCACTGTGGTAGGTCCCGGGTAGCCCCTGGGCGGGGTGCAGTGTAAGTAAAAGGCAGGACATATACTGAGGTGTGTGTTATGTCCTGACAGTGGAAAACGCTCCATTTCGTTTTTCACTGGTGAAAGGCCATTCTGCCCATAGGACAGAATGGGGGAGGCTGGGTATTGTGTTTGTTAGCCTAGTTTCCCATAAGTTTAAAATGGAGAGGTGAAGTTTAGTATGTATGAACTCACAGCGGCATAACACATCTTTCTATGAAAGTGGTTTTATCACTGTGTGTTCAGAAGCCACACTTTTAGAAAGTGGCTGAGTTTTGTGCTTTAAGCATTTCTGTGTGTCTCTGCTGAATGTGGATTGACTGTCTGGATCTGAGAGGGGAGAGGAGCTGGGGGAGGTCTTGACCCAGGGAGGGGTTGAGATGGCACCAGGCTGACCTGCAGCTGGAGAGCAGGCGAGGAAAAGCACCAGGAGGTGAAGAGGCCTGGGTTGCGGCTATAAAACAATTGACCCATCTCCTGCTGAGTGATTAAGGATCCAGACCCCCAGTATCAAAGGGAGAAAGGTGACACTGGGAGGGAGACACCCAGAACTGATTTAGGCAGGGGTCAGGGACCCCTGAGCACAACGAACTTCAAAGACGTTTAGGGGTATAGCTAGAAGAGCTGAGACCCCTGAACGGGGGGAATGGAATACAAATGGATTGAGACTGAAAAGGCTTGAACCCATTTCGTGGTCAAGAGGAACCTCTGCTAAGGAAGGAACAACTGAAGAGACTGCTGAGGAAGAACCAACCCTTGCTTCGTGATCTGGGGCTGGTCTGCAGTTTGCTGTTTTAACCAAGGAAGAGGCTGTTGGGACTGTGCTTTGTGCGCTGGGTCCCCCTGCTTGAAGAAGACTGTGCTTTGTGCTGTGTCTTGTTACCCCCCAAGGGCCCGAGGTGAGCTGGCTCCCTGTTTGGAAACACAGGAACATAAAAGTTTCCGGAGAAGTTTCAAGCGACGCGGTGGGCGCGTGTTGTGGCAGCTTGAGACCCTCGGAAGGTGTGGCCTGTGATCTTGGACACACGGAGGAGAAGTGAGACTCAGATGCGCTGGGTGCGTGTCGTGGTGCACAGGAGACGTGGGTGAAGAGTGCCTGGTCAACGTGTGCACGGAAGGCGAAGTGAGTCTCGGACGCGATGGGTGCGTGTCGTGGTGCACAGCAGGCGTTGGTGAAGAGCGCCTGGTCAACATGTGCACCGCAGGTGAAGTGAGCCTCGGACGCGCTAGGTGCGTGTCATGGTGCACAGCAGGCATTGGTGAAGAGCGCCTGGTCAGCGTGTGCATCGGAGGTGACGTGAGACTCGGACGCGCAGGGTGCGTGTCGTGGTGCACCGCAGGCGCTGGTGAAGAGCGCCTGATCGGCAGGTGCATCGGAGGTGAAGTGAGTCTCGGACATGCAGGGTGCGTGTCGTGGTGCACAGGAGGCGTTGGTGAGGAGCGCCTGGTCAAAGTGTGCATCGGAAGTGGAGTGAGTCTCGGACGCGCAGGGTGCGTGTTGTGGTGCACCGGAGGCGCTGGTGAAGAGCGCCTGGTCGTCGAGTGCACCGGAGGAGAAGTGAGGCTCGGACACGGTGAGCGTGTCGGGGTGCGGCCGAAGGCGTTGGTGAAGAGTGCCTGGATATCGGGGCACCGGAGTTGGAGTAAGTCTCAGTGAAGCAGTGTGCATGATTTGGTGCAACCTGGGACTGTGGAGGTGATCGGCTGATCATTGTGTGCACCGGAAGAAAGTGAGTCTCTGCAACGTGGTGTGCGGGTCTTGGTGCCAACTAAGACCGCAGGAAGGAGTGCCTGGTGAACGTGCACTCGGAGTCGATGTGAAGTCCCATCAGCGTTGTGTGTGTGGCTTTGTGCCAGAGGAGACCCGGAGGGTGCTGTGGTGAAGTGCACCAGGAGTAACGTAATCTCAGGGGCGTGGGGTACGTGTGCCCTGCGGCCGCCTGAGACCTTCCTAACAGTCGCGGCCCGGACCGGCAGCCCAGAGGAGCTGAGCTGCCAGGCCGAGCCGCTGAGGCCCATTGAGAAAGTTCTACACGGAAGGCCCAGTTCGCTGAAGCAGGAGAGGAGAGTGGGGTCGTGGCCCCAAGTAACGTGGAACACTGCCTGGGCGGGGCGCGGGCTCGGAGGGACACTCTCTCGGCCTCTCAGTCCTTCTGGCGGCGTGAGCCTGTGCTTCGGCTCAGAGTGGGGCCCGTACTGCGTTCAGGAGTGGCAGTACTGGGGCCAGAGTGAGAAGCTGTACTTTGTGTCATCGTTGATACGTGTGGGGGGCAACTGTTATCGAAGAGGCTGACTGTCGTAATACACATTGCCAATATTGCTGCTAACGAACTGCCGGACTGTCTTAGGACGCCTGACATTATTTCTGCATAACGAAGTACACGATTGTAGCGCTACGCATTGCATTATTTCTCCCTTGCAAAGTACAGGATTGTAGCAGCCCGCATTGCATTATTTCTAGGGGTGGGCGGACAACTCCGTTCCGCCCACGGAATGTGCAGAATTTTGCCTGTTCCGCGTTCCGCAAAGTAGGCGGAACAGGCAAATCTCCGCACACTAGGGGCGGAGCGGAGTTGGCCTCCCGCCCGCACTATTAAAACATTATAAATAAGAATTTAAAACACCTTACCTTATCGGCGACATCCCCGGGCCTCCCTCCTTCTCCATTGCGACTTCTTCTTCAAAACTGCTCATGCGCGGGCGCCCGCACTTGCGCATTTCTCGCGAGGCATGCGCGGGCGCCCGCGCATGTGCAGTTTTCCAGAAGAAGACGCGATGGAGAAGGAGGGAAGCCCGGGGATGCCGCCGATAAGGTAAGGTGTTTTAAATTCTTATTTATAATGTTTTAATAGTGCGGGCGGGAGGTGGGTGGCGGGTGGCGCGTAGTGGAGCTACGCGGAGTGTGCGGAGATTGGTTTCGTCTTCGTGGCACTCCACGCAGCACCGCTACGCCCACTACGCCCACCCCTAAATGTTTCTTCATTGCAAAGTACATGATTGCAGCTACGCATTGCATTATTCCTTCATTGCAAAGTACATGATTGTAGCGGTGCGCATTGCATTATTTCTTCATTGCAAAGTACGTGATTGGGGTGTGACGCATTGCATTATTCCTTCATTGCGCAGTACATGATTGTAGCGGTACGCATTGCATTATTTCTCCCATTGCAGGTACCGGGGTGTATCGTTACGCATTGTATTATTTCTCCTTTGCCCAGCACAGGATTGTATTGTTACGCAACGCACTATTGTTTGTCCATTGCAACGTGTGTGATTCTAGCATTACGACCAGCATAGCATTTTGAAAGTGGTGGTTGGGATTTGAACCTACCAACCAGCCGGAACGAATATTACCCTTTATTATATGTTGGCTTATGTATCGTGTGGTCTGATTGTATATCTTTTTACATAAAGTTTATACTCATTTTATCAAACTCGTGTGGAGTCCATTTGTGGTGTCACCAGTGGGTTGCTGTGAGCGTGGTTGCACATACTGTACAGTCGTGCCTTGGAGATAGGCCGGGCTGCTCGTGCCAAGCTACTAAGGGGGTGAGCGGCACTATCTCAAACGGTGTCCTTACTTGGCCTAACGTTGAGGGAGGAGTCCCAGGTCTCGCATTTAGTGACAGTGGTGCGGGACGGGGACTCCGGCTTCCAACAGTAGACAATAAAATGGACAAATTGCTAGCATGCACCAGTATGAAATTGGAATAAACCATCCAGATGGAAAACACAAAAGCTGATATAAAGTTTGATGGAGTACTCAATTGCAAAGATACAGAATACCCTCTACCAAACTGTCAGTTCACCCGTCTTACTTGGAGGTGGGCAGACCAAATGTATGTTAACGATGGTACCTACTCCGGCTCCATTGCCAGCATACTCCTACATGGCCACACGAAGAACTGGTCATCAGGGATCAGCCATTTGGCAGCCTGACCATCCGCCCTATTTAGAGTAGGCGGTTGAATGTTTTTGTTTTTTGCTATTCATCACCCTAGGTAAAACTTGGTGGTGAGGGACAGTAAAAAAATTATAGACCCCCCCCCCCCCCACACCATGGAAGAAAGCTCTCCATGGTGTGGGAAGGCCATTAGTTTTACATTTTCCAAAAACAATCACTTACTTTGGGAAGTTGTTTTTGGAAAAAGTAAAACTTGTAAAAGGTTGATGGACAGCGATCCTGTTTGACAGAGTCATCTATCAAACCTTCACAACATTGGCAGGAACCACCGTAGTTCCTGCCAATGTTTAGAGTTGTCCGCGGGACTGACTGACAACTCTAAATGTGGCAGGCAGGTGGTGTCCCTCAGCATGGCATTGTCCTCCGCCATCCTGACCGAGTAGCCTTCACTGCCATACTATAATTAGCCCCTTATACATGTGACCTCTCCAAGGACCTGCAAATGAGTTAACAGGTATGACAACAGCAGACATGTGTTTCGGTGCACATAAGTTACATAGTATGCAAGGGCAGAGTCTGAGGCGGAGCGGACCTGTATGTGCAAATGGACACTGAGATCATACGTTGGCAACAGGTATACATTCCGTGAGCTGGAACGTTGCCCTACACACTAGGAGAGTGTGGCATGTCCACCTCCATTTCTTCATTTCCATGTAGGTTCTGTCTTGTCGCTGGAAACATCCTCCTTATCACTCCTCCATCCATGTGCATCACACCCAGAATGCACCTTCACATTACTTGGCCACTGAACAACTATATATTGTCAATTACATATTGATCACACTTTAGGATTCTTTTTTCATATGACATATGAATTTGCATTAAATAGTGCCTCATTCATTGTACCTCCCTTATATGGGTGCACCTGTACTGGCACAGTGATGATTGTTACCCACATGTGCTTGAATCCACTTCTATTTTCCTTTAGGTCACCCAAGGTCACCATCTTCTAAATGGAAATACTATTACAGAAATGTATCCTTTACAACAATAAGACACATTCCCATATTGTGCTATTTGGACCACCTCTCCATGTTCATTTTTGTTTTGTGCCTTGTCAATTGTGAGTTGCACTAAAGCTATGTGTTGTGCATGAATATGCTCTCTAATTCCCCAGAGCCTACACATGCATCATGTGCTGAGGGGCCAACCAAACGTATGTAACTAGCAACATTTTTCAATTTGACCAGAACATTAAAGACGTAACTTACAACTCCTTTTGTGGGCAGTGCCTGTGACACAGATGCACCGATTAAAGCAGGATGTGGATCTTGATGTTGCATAACATTAAACAGACTAGGACATATCTTGCTTACAATGTGCCTGCTACAGTTTCTGTATTTCTGCAAGTGTGTTTGATACCTGGTAATGTACAACAGGCATCTCTAAGAAACTGTTTACCTCATTTCTTCACCCTCAGCAGTATTTTCACTGCTAGCTTGTTACTCTTGTTTGCCACATATATTTCACGGAGTTCCCATCACAAGGCTGTACTGGTTTGAATCAGTTTCAGTTACTTTGTACAGATTCCGAATGGCTTCAGGCAGTTATAATTGGTCCTTATTGGTTTCAAACAATTTCAAATGGTTCTTGAATATGCCAATTTTTGTTTTTTACTGGTTTTAGTGGGTTGCAACAGATTCTTTCTGATATCAATCAGTATGAATGAATCCTTACTGGTTTAGCCACTTACCAGTGCTTCTTTTTGATGACACGTATTCTTTCTGGTAAACTGGACTGTTCGATAGTCATATCTCTTTTGACATCACCTACACAATAAGCAGAAAACAAGTAATCTCAAAGCAATGGATCAGAAGCATCATAAAGGCTGACAAAACTATCTTTTACAGTTTACTCAAAGGACTAAATCATAAAATGTATTTTTTTAGAGGTTTTATAAAGTGCTCAGCTACCGCATTTGGGTTTCCTGGTGCTAACACGTGAGGGTAGGTCTGTTCAGGTCACGCTAGCTTCAAACAGCCACCTCTTCAACCTTCTACGGAAGGTCGTCAGATAGGCAGTTTCTCAAAGTTTCAGAGAGCTCGTTCCATAGCTTAGGGCCCTGAAACGCCTAAAGACTGGCCTCCCATACATGTGTGTTTGATTAGAGGAACCACGCGCTGGGAAAGTTAGCTGGAACAGAGGGTCCGTAAAGGTTGATAGACTTTCACAAGTTTTTGCCAGTTTCGTGGGTCTACTCTTGCTCTTGCTTTGTGCTCATATTACAGAGTTTTGAACTGAACTCTTTTCTCTACTGCAAGCCAATGCAGTTGCCATAACAGACCTGAAGCAGAGGCATTTGTAGGTCGTCTGAAAAGCATAGTTGCTGCTGAGTTCTGGACAACCTGCAGCCGTTTAATGATTGCTTTGTCTGGTCCTAGGCATAGTACGAAGCCGTAATCCAGCCTCAACATTATGAGCGCCTGAATCACTGTCCTTTGAGTATGAAATGGGAACTGACAGATAGTTTTTCACAGCTATTTCAGGACGGCAAAACATGTGGCAGCTACCTTCGTCACCTGTGGTTTCATGGAAGGTTTGTCATCCAATATGATGCCCAAATTCTTCACCTTTGACACTGTCAATGGGAGAGGACCTAAACTATCTGGTCAATGTTGGGGGCCGCACAGGGAAGGACTGTTTCCCAATACACTCTTCTGAGCATGGCGGAGTGAGGGGTAGGTTCCCGGCATCGGATCCCGGCTGAAACGACAAGACCACAACTTTCCACTAAGTCCCTGGATTTAGCGATGATCCTTGGGGTACTCACGACGTCAGGGATGCTGCTCGGAGGAGGCCGTGCCCGAAAATACCTGAAAAGACCGATCTCTTAGGAAAGGTGTTATCCAAGATAGAGCTGCTCCCTGCACTCTCAAATCAGCGAGCCTCTCTAGGAGAGTTGCATGAGACACAGTGTCGAAGGCCGCGCTGAGATTGACCAAATCAGCGCAGCCGTCTCGCCCTTGTCTAGGAGTAGTCTGAGATGTTCTGTTACTACTAGCAGGGTAGACTCTGTACTGTATCCCCTCCTAAACCCTGACTGAGATGAATGAAGGCAATCTAGGGCCTCCATGAAACTTTATAGTTGCCCATTGAAATGCCTCTCCATTATCTTAACCATAGTGGGAAGTAGAGAAACTGGCCTATAATTTGACCAGTTATCAGGTTCTAGGTTGGGTTTCTTCAGGAGGGGCCGAACCATGGCGTGTTTCCATGCTTGTAGGCTCTATTCCTGCTCTAAAGAAGAATTGAGGAGCCCTACCAAGAGCTGCAGATTATCCAAGTCTAGGACACTAATCTTGGACGCAGGAATAGGGTCTCTGGGTGAGCCAGATCCGATTGATGTCAATAATGACAGGAATACAGCCACATCCAGCATATCCCATGCCATTAATTTAAGTACTGCTGTAAAATCTGGACTCATCAAGTCTTTGATGGTTGGCATCCCCGTGAAGCTGCTTAGCAGGGATTCCTCCTTCTCTCCTTTATTTAATGTCATTTGAATATCTGCAATCTTTTTCACAAAGAAACAAGCCAGTTCCTCACACTGTGGTTGCAACAAAACTGACACTGGGAGGACCCTATTAGGTGAAGGAAAAGAAAGAACTCTCTTGGAACACCACATACACAAAAGAAATATATCACTCTAAATATGTCGTTCGGTCACTCGACCATACACATCCATCATAAAAAAGGCATAGGTCTGAACCCAAAGAGCAACCACATGTAACACAGAGATAAAAGGAGGAACTGCTCCTCTCTGGATGATTTTTATAAACATTCCGAAATTTTAAAGACAAAACTTAAAGATAGAGGTTACCCTAGAAAACTTATCACACATTCATTTAAACGTGCCCGCTTTTACAACCGGGACAGTATGTTAGGAGATAGAGATGTTAATACAATTAGGCAGGACAAGAAACAGAAATTAGTATTTGTGAGCCAATTCTCTTGTTTGAGTAACAAAATTAAAAATATAATTAACTCGAATTGGAGTATCTTGAATGACACGGAGTCTCCAAAATTGGAGAAGCCCCTTTTTGCGTTTAAACGCAATAATAATTTGAAAAAAGAATTGGTACACACATACAGAGAGGGTCCCAAGATGCACCAGAAGACCTTGATGGGGATCCAAGCTATTGGTAATTATAAATGTAGCAATTGTAGCATATGTGGACAGTGTGTGGAGGGCAAAGAGTTAATTTATAATAAACATACTTAACAGCTAAAACGTTAAACAACTGTAGAAGTAAAAATGTAATATATTTACTTCTATGTCCGTGTAATTTGGGGTATGTTGGTGAAACGTCCCGGGAATTGCGGATACGACTAGGAGAGCATAAATCAGCCATTAAGAACAGAAAAGATAATGCTCCATTGGTCAGCCACTTTTTAAAGGAAGGCCATACTCTTATGGACTTTAAGTGGTTTATAATTGAAAAAATAGAAGGAAATAGGAGATTAGGAGATTTAACTCTGAAACGAAAAAATCGCGAACAATTATATATTTCTATTCTTGATACAATACGAACCGGTCTAAACACAAAAGAAGACTGGATGAGACTTACTGATTGATAATAGTGACCTATTTTGATCAATCTATCCAGCACAGTGAGGTTAGATAGGGTCATAGGGTCATTGAGTGTTTGATAACTTTTGACACAAGCGGTATACCGGCAGCCGTTTTGGTCGGGGGAAGCGGATGCGCTTTGATCCAACGATCATAGGTTAGGGACCCAGGGCTGGATTATTTGTAGGGGTATGTCCACAACAGTATAGTCTAGATGAAAGTTTGCTTATCTATCACTCTTTGATGTTGTACAATCAGTAGTGTATAGTTAACCGGCGATTGTATATTTGGAGAAATATAGACCCCAGGGGGGTTATTGTATATTATGATCGTCTATAGACATTACTTTAGCTCCCTAAATTGGTATAGGTTTGTATTGGTAACTCTTAGTTTATCGAGTGCCATAAGTAATAAGTGATATCTGTTCACTAAATTAAATACTGATATTGGCTTTTACAATATATATGCGTTTTATCTGCGAATTGGATATACAAAAAATTAAAAATATAAAATTTAAGCCTTTTCCGTTAATTTCTGTGGTTGAGAGATATATATATCATGAGCTACTCGTAGTCCTGGGCTCCTTGGTAACTATGAAACGATACCTCCGTGGTTGAGATATATATATCACGAGCTACCCGCAATTTTGGGCTCCTTGGTAACTATGAGGAGACATTTCCGCCTTAATATATGTTGGTGGGACCCACTAGAATTACATACAAGTGAGAGCCGCTTTAAGAGAACTTGAATAGGCGCGTATGGATTACGCAAGCGCTACAGGTGATAACAATTAGACTCTTTTAGCAACCATATAAAAGACGGTTCATAATAAGCTTTAGTTGTCGATCCTTGGACGACACGCTGGGAGAGAATACGACGGTCTTACTCCAGAATCAGAGGTATGTGTGACCAATGGGACCGCTATTAGACTAACTTTTGTCCACCTACATGTGTTTAATCGGGGAAAGTTACATTACCCTGGACCCAAAAATAAAAATCGGCCTTTATAACTTACAATGCACGTAGGTAAATTGCTGCTTATTTTAGAAGTCTCTTAGTAAAGAGACTTCGGATGGCAGAAGAGAGACGTATTTATGTTAATCGTGTTGGTCCATACCGGTTTATATACCGGGTCGAATGCAATATCTAACAGTATGAGTTTATGATTGGTTTTCAATCCTTCACACTTTTTTAGGTTGGTTGTGAATTTTTGATATTGGACAGCCTTCTGACGAATATACCGGGGGCAATATAGGGATTGCTTTATACATTAGATTGGGACCGTTTTTATATATCAGATTGAGGGCAAGTAATAAGCGCTTTGAATTTGTGGTTCCCTATAATACTCTTTATTCGATTAGCTGGTTGTTGAATTATTTCAAGAGATAGGCTGTCGATTAGTTTGAACGTTCACTCATATGAATGAAGAACAATATCAATAATAGGAAATAATATAAGCCTCAATATAAGAGGACTGTTAAAAGTGATAGGACAAATATAAGAAAATAATATAAATATATTACTGTTTTAGGTGTGAAGCTTATGTGCCTACCCTGAGCAAAATATCTTTGGACAAGATTTATTAAGATCCTAATGGTATTGCGGTTGAAAGGTGACACTTCAATATCGCTTTAAAACTAATATATTAAGCAACCCAGGTGAGTGGGTGAATATTTTATTTGAAATAAATAATACCCTGTCTAGAGATAGGGAGATAGGACTTATTTAGCCGTTATATATAAAAATAAAATAAAAAATGTTATTCTTTGTTTCCCTACTAGGATTATATTCTTTTGAAAAAGTGGGGACATGGTGGATTCTAATTAGACCACCCTCAGAGAAAGCTGTGTATTCTTTCCTCAGTTGTGTAACTGAAATAGTGGTATGTATTCTTTTTTGCGATGATTGGTTTTTATGAATGCCTCCACTGGTGAGAGTTTTTATATGGATAAAATATCAGAATGACACATGAGAGAAGCGTGGGGCGCATGAATACTGAGATGTTTTAAATGCTGAATGATGGATTGGGCTGGAGAACAGGGGCACTCTGAACCCGTTAAGACAACAGTATGAACACATTGATATATAGGCTTTGAACATGTTGTACAATAGGTGAAGATGTTAAAAACTGTTGTGATCACTTATAGCATAGGTGTAGGTCAAAATATATTCATTATGTGTTTGTCTATTTAAGATAATGGGGAAGATGGTTCAAATGTATAAAATAAAAACTTTTTTCTTTTTTATAACAATGAATCTGTTATATATACATGTGAAAAAAATATATATATATATTCTTTCTGTTTTAACTAGGTGTTTTTAATTCTAAATTGTTGAGCGAGAGACAAGCTTTATGCATATCCTGATGAAGGTGGTACCCCAATAATATATGACCACCGAAACGCGTCGACGCCTGTACTGATATAGTGGGTTATATCCAGGAACAGCCATATGTCTAATACTACAAAGATGTGAATAGACTGATGGTGTTTACATATGAGATTCCAGTTGGGAATAACCTTTATCTGATGAATTTGATTGCTTTCACACATTTGCTTTTGTCTCTCATTAATGGTTTTTATGCTTTTAGTATGGTTTTTAATTATGGTTTTAATTTTATGTATTGATGTATATTTCGAAATATTTTTTCCTAATGAATTATAATAAACATTGAATCTACCCCGAAGTGTGAGCTTTTTATCTCTGTGTTACATGTGGTTGCTCTTTGGGTTCAGACCTATGCCTTTTTTATGATGGATGTGTATGGTCGAGTGACCGAACGACATATTTAGAGTGATATATTTCTTTTGTGTATGTGGTGTTCCAAGAGAGTTCTTTCTTTTCCTTCACCTGTGGTACCCTGTCTCTTGGCAAGTGGGGTTGCTCCCTATATTTTATTCACAGGACCCTATTAGGATCAGAGAGTTCATTCACTACTCTGAAGAGAGTTTTTGAACAATTATTTGCAGCATTAATTTGGTCCGAATAGTACAAGGCTCAATTATAGCCTGTGATAATTTTTAATAGCTGATTTATATCTAGCCTTGCTCTCCTCATCATACCCAATCCTCCAGGATCTCTCCAGGGCTTAACATCTCAACTTCTCTGACCTCAATGTCTCCGTAAACTAGGGGACTGGTGGATGGGATCTGGCTGGACAACTGTTTTTCACCGGCAAAACTATATCAAGGACGAGCCACAACCAAGCATCCATTATGAGCTGATCCAGCTCCACCCCTCGCATTACTTTAGGTTGTGATTTTCTTAGTTGCGTGTTAAGGCCTGGGATGTCTATTCATGACCAAGGCCTTGACTTACTTTGTGGCCTATCCTCTGCTTTAGTCAGTCTATTACCTGCTCTGATGGAAAAAGGTACAGCGTAGTGATCTGACCACACTAAAGGCATGGCAGGGCTTGTCTCCAACAACTTTATGTTTGCAAAAATTGGGTCTAAAAGATGACCTGCTTTATGCGCACGTCCCACATTCATGAGTTCCAGGCTCAGGACTCTAAAGTCTTCCAGCATAGTCTGACTCACTCCGGCTGTGTTGTCCTCCAAATGAATGTTCATGTCCCGCAATAACACAAAATTGGTGGTGCTAATTATCTGTGGGGCAAGTAGATCAGGAAGTAGCATACACCAATTTCTGGCATAGCCCGGTGGCCAGTACATCAAAATGCCTGCTCCTGTGAAGTTATAAGTGAGTTCCAGTGAGAACGACATGGCTTCACATGCTGGTATAGCTATTTCATAGGTCCTGAATTTGTGGCTGTTTTTGAACACAATAGCTACTCCTCCTTCCAGTAAGCCAATTCTGTCCCTCCTTGCAATGGAATAGTTTGGTGGTAGTGCTGCAATAATGTCTGGGCTTGATGCCTCATGTAGCCATGTCTCTGTTAGGAACAAGGCATTGGACGCGTGGTCCGTCAAGAAGTTATAGAGATTTTGTTTCTGACTTGGCAATTGTTGGAAAACGAGGCAGTATCTGTGAGGCCTGCACAAATAACATGACTACATTTGTCCTTCACTGGGAACCAAACACCCAATTGTAGCGCCTGACTCTCAGAGGGTAGCGTTGCAGAGCAGTCTGAGGCTTACTCAAGGGAGGTGGTGTAGGCTAGTAATCGCCTTTACAGGTGCGCAGAAATAACACTCAATAATTGATTGTCCAGTCTGTACTTTGCTTTATAAAAGTAAGAGTACATTTATTAAACACACACACTACTCAATACTATGCACCAATTTACAAATATACATAAGCTGTTGGAACTACTTTGTGACCTTGCATAACATCTCCACCCCTCCCGCAGGGGGGTGGGGTCTAGTACCACCACTCCCATGTATGCACATCATCTTGCCCCCTAATGCAGTTAGTTGAACATAACCTGGAGCGAGGGTCCTGCGCACTGGCACCATCCCAGTGGCGACCCACCCCATTACCTCAAAAGCATTTAAAATAGGCACCCCTGCCCTGGTGACACATAATCCTGACCGAGCATTTCCTACTGACCGTGAAGTATACACCTCTACATCTTAAGGGCTAACAGTCTGGGTTCTTCACCTAAGCGCAGCAGCAAGAATACATGTTTAAGCATCACATTAGAATGACAGTACTCATCACATTTGTGGATCATTAGAATGCATTGCAATTACAGCCCCTAAAGGCATCACAGATGAACTCACAGGATTAAGCATATACAGCCCTGACACCCTAGCAGGAATGTCGAGCAACATAACCCCATTTGGCTTATGACATCACCTTACACAGGTACTCCACATTACACATGTGACTTCCAATCCCTCTAAAAGAAATAACCTTAGTAAATGCAGTTCTGGTGCAATTACACCTCTTCACCTCCAGGGGATGCCCTTCTCCAGACATCCCCAACTCAGCCCTTCATCACTTGGCACACTTCACAAAACACCCCCAGCTGTAGAATCAAAGTTCCAGCCCAGGAGGTGTTAAAATGCTGGCTGAGCCCTTGAGGGCTCCCCATGAGACTTAGGGGGGGACATCCATTTTTGTGCTGGGGGAGACTGCGTTGCTCCTGCAGCTCCCCCTGCACCTTTGCACACGTGTGGTGGTGACCCCGTTCTACTGGGGCCACCACAAGCAGAGGAAATGCTGTTTTTCCCTTGCAGGCTGGTCCAGGCCTGCAAGGCATTATGGGCACTTTTGCATATTAGAGCAGTGGCTCTCCCGCTGCTCCGGGGAGAGCCGCGATGTGGGCCTCCGGCTGCGTCGGTGCTGTGTTGGAGGGTCTGGTCCCACCCGGACCCCCAGGTGAGTGGTACAGCTCGGGGAGCCAACCCCCAGCCGATCTGCTTATTTTCGGGGGCCCGGTCCCACCCGGGCCCCTGTCACCTCTACTTTGTCCTCTCAGGGTCCCCGGGACCCCCGCATGCCTTCATGTTGGAGGGCAGCACAGGGAGCCCACCCCCGGCTGCCCCCGCCGGCTCCCCGCCTGGCCAGCACCCTCACGTGCTGCCGCGGGAACCGGCTCCTCATTTCTGGTCTGCCCGCTCCGGCGGGCAGACACGAAGACTCGCACCGGCCCGGTCAGTCCTCGGGGGAGTGCGGCTGCACTCCCCCGGCCTCCTCCTTCTCCACGGGGCCCGGAGATGGGCCCCCGGGCCCCCGGACATCTTCGAGGGGGGCACGACGGCGCTCCCCTCTCTCCGGATTCTTCGGGGGCCAGGGTGGGCTCCTGGCACCCCGCTTGGCCATCTTCATGGGGAGCGTGACGGTGCTCCCCGACTTGTCTTCTCCCCCTTCGGGGCCGGGGATGGGGTCCTGGGCCCCTTTGGCATATTTTCACACCCCGACTTTGGCGGGGCCGGGAGTTGGAATCCCAGGCCCCTCCCCCTCCACCTCTTCACGGGGAGCGCAACGGCGCTCCCCAACTTAATCTTCGGCGGGGCCAGGGTGAGCTCCTGGCACCCCGCGGGGGTACCTTCACGGGGTGCGCGACGGCGCACCCCGACTTCACTTCGGGGCCCGGAGTTGGGATCCCGGGCCCCCAGAGACCTCTCCCCGGGGGCGCGACGGCGCCCCCTCCTTTTACTTCTTGTTGGGGGCAGCCCCCGGGATCTGACCCACCCCGGGGGCACATCATGGACCGGCGGCGGAGCCCCACGCGCTTCGTCGTCGGTCCTTCCAGAGGTCAAAGGTCGCCTACCTTCTGGGGGGGCGTATCTCGGCCCCCAGGGGTCCGATCTTCGCGATCTTGGTCTCTTCTTGCTCCTGGTTGCGCACCCCAGCCACTGGGAGCACTTTCCTTCGCCCTCCTGGTAACCCGGCGGGTGGATTCATCAGGGAGCTGTCTTCACTGGCTCCCTGCGCCAGCCTTTCGCCTTGCTCTCCTCCTGGGCCTCTCTTCTCCCTGCGCAGAGGCCCCTGCTTCTGCGCACTGGTCCTGGACTCTTCTCCTGGAGCTGTTCAGGATTCTGGGACAGTCAGGGGATTCCTCCTTCCAACTGCCCATTGCGCCAGGCTCCAGCACCCTCTGCCTCAGCAGACCACACCCCAGAGAGAGCTTCTCTTCCTGTGCAAACACTTTTAAAGAATTGGGGAGGGGGCTGGCAGGAAGTCTCTGTTGGCCCTATCACATAGCAACACATCCCTTCTCTGCCTCTGCTCCCTCCTTCCTGCCCAGGCCTCTGGGTTGGTTCAAGATGGCGTCGTCCAGGGTCTCCTGCCACATGGTCTCTGAATGCCCCTTCCCCCCAGAGCTGCCTTCTTCCTTGTGCAGCTGGGTGCCTGGCACCAGGTAACAGCTGCTGATGGATTAGCCTGTAGCTCCACCCATCTTCTCTTCGTGGAGAGGAGGTCTTCGCTCTTGGAAGAAAGGTCATTAATTCAGCCAGCTGGGGTCAGCCTCCAGCCAGGCCCTGGTTATAAGCTGACTCAGAGAAATATAACATTTCTGGATGACCCAAAAGCAGTACAAATATGACTTTGGACTCTGCAGAATACTTCTTCTCACATAGGTTACAGTGGACTTTGGTGCATGTCTGGAATTTGTAGGCCCTAGGAAAGTAAAACTAGCCCATGTGCTCCCTATCCTCATAAGAGAATAATGAATAAACACTGTAAAGCACACTGACTTTCCCTGGCATGTTTCTTCCCACTGTATAAAGCCTATTCCATGTCACCACCCAATTCTGCATAAGTCCTGCCACACCATTCACTTTGTATCTGCTCCTGGGGTGCGCACGCCAGGAGTCTCCCCTGCGCAGCCAGTACACGTGTGCACACGCATGTACACATGTGTCTGCATGTAACCAGCCCGGTGCCCCTTACTCCAGCTGCTGCACAGCGGCCTAGTCAAGCTAGGGGGACACCAGTAAAATCCACATGCAGTCTCTTTCATCATGAGTTCACTGTGGGTGAGTCCCAACTTATGAGGCTCTCCCACAGTAAAAGCTCAACAAATAGGTGCTCAAAAAGCGAAAAATCCGGGCGGCTCAGAGTGTCAGAACCACCTTCTAACAGCAATGAACAACATTAATACTGAAGAAATCAAACTTTCTTTCTCGACCATTACCTAAAGCAGTGGTCGCCCTGCCATTCGTATCAGCTGGACATACAACATGACCCTTAGCCTCCTGCATGTGAATGTTATGGGTGTTCAAGGAGAAAATGCAGAATTTGCATTTATGTTAATTTATTACTAAGCCTATGGGCACAGGACAGGTATCTGAATAAGCCGGGTGCAGCTCTCTTAATTGTTCTGGCGAAAACACCTTTTTCTCCATCCCAGAAAAAGGCAGGGTCCCTGGACTCAGACTGGCATGGACGGACGCCGCTTGCATTTGGCATGCCTTCGGCACGCCAGCGGTGAGTCCACACCTTTGTCATGCCTAAATAGGGGCGTGAACCTTGAGTGAACTGCAACTGGCCCGCTAACCGAGCGCAGCTTCCGACTCCGTAATGGCTGCCCAAAAATGTGTCGAGCAGGTCACTTAACTCGTGCTCCCACACTCTGCAATGCCTGCTTTGCCACAAAGTAATCAAAAATTCTCCCCAAACACAAAACACAAAACCTTGACTAATATGCCACAAATTTAAAAAATAGAAAGAGTTTTAAGTTTTTAGTTCAGTAGCTTTCAATATTTTTCAGTTCAATTAGAAAGGTAGCAGTGCTCCGTGAAACACCCTAACTGATGCTGTGCATCCGCGCCTCTGTCATGCCTAAATAGGGGTGTGAACCATGAGTGGACTGCAACCATCCCGCTAACCAAGCGCAGCTTCTGACACCGTAATGGCCGCCAAAAAATGTGTCGAGCGGGGCACTTAACTCGTGCTCCCAGGCTCTGCAATGCCCGTTTTGCCACAAGGTATTAAAAAATTACCCCAAACATAAAACCTTGACTAAGAGGTCGCAAATTTAAAAAGTTAAAAGAGTTTTAAGTTTTTAGTTCAGTAGCTTTCATTTCAGCTACAAATGTAGTAGTGACCGTGAAGCACCCTACCTGATGCATATAATAAGCACAATGCCTGTGCAGCTCTTAACAATCATATCTAAGGGAACTGTCTTTGATATCATGGGTGATCTGGCTTTACTAAAAACTATCTAGACAAACGTATGGTGTATAGCCCCTTAGTTGTCACCTGATCTCAGCATATACAAGCAGGCTTTTCATAACAAGAAATTCTGAGAAGAGCTGTCAAGTGGCAGACACTTAGGGCCTGATTACGAGTTTGGTGCTGTGGGAGCGGGACCCCCAAGCCCCCACCCCGCTCCCACACCACCAAACCCGTGTGCACACTGCCCATCAGATTACAACTTTTACAGTAACTGGGGGGGTGGTTCTTTGGCGGTCCCACGGCGGTGCCTATGAAATAGGCACCGCAATGGGAACATCAAAGGCAGTACCTGCACTGCATGGACTGGTGCATTCCATGCTGGACAGGTACTGGGGGTCATGCACACAGGGGGGCACAACATGTGTTCCCCTGCATGCACTGCATGGCCCTGAGGCAACAGAGGGTCCTGTAGGGCCCCCTTTGTTTCCTCTCTGCCACGGTTTTCATGGAGTAGGAACTGCTATGAAAACTGTGGCAGAAAGGAAACACGTAATGTGCTTGGTGGGACTGCGGCGGTCTCACCAAGCATATTGCGGCCTCAAGACCACCATGCCACCGCCGGGGATTTCTGATCCCTGGCGGTTGCGGCGGTGCAATGGCAGTCCGACCGGCCAAGTTGTAATAGTGCGTTCAGACCGCTGGTGCGGCGGTGCCCGCACCGCGGCATAGTCGTAATCGGGCCCTAAATCCTCTGTCTTAGATGAGAAAACATTATACAATCAACATCATAAATGTAAATGTAAAATACCTCAAATTAGTGATGCAAATATTCCCCTTAAGATACATTTCAAATTGTTAAGCACCTTTCTAATCCCATTATGTCTAACGAGCAAACAAATAAACTGATTCATGCCAAAAACATGTGACCTTTCTTTTACAAGAAATGAACCCATCCTCTCTGAATGATCTATACCTGGTAATTCAAAGACATCAGACATACATATCTATTTATTCAAAATCACAATGGATTAATTCAGGGAATTCATTGCTGATAAGAAGCCTTTAAATTACTTTATGGACCTACTGTTGGCTCCCATCGCCAAACATTGAGGACAGCATTAGCCCCTACTAACTGAACATCATTAATGCATTAAATCATTAATCCCTAATGCGAGGAAAACCCCTGCATTATTTCCCTCCTAAATAACCCATGACATTTTCCATGGACCATAGAGATAACAGTCATTTCAATTTTATTATCACAATCACCTACCTTGCCAATCAGAAGATGCATGAGTTTCATGGCCTGGCTAATGTAATGTTCATTTCCTGGATGTCTGACAGTGGAGCCGGAATATCCTCATTCCATCCCGCCAAATTAGTCTTTTAAAACAGGAATCAATATTAGAACACTTTTACTGTACCAAATCCATTGTTGTCTACTTTTAACCTTCGTCGTGTGAGAAATGTAGGAGTCATCTAATTTTTGTCCCTCTGTTCTGAAGATCTGATTCTTGCAGCCTCCCTCTATCTTATTTCTTGGATATATGTTGCAATTAACTGCTCCCTTTATGAATATTGACTTTTTCCCTGTCTATTTGTGGCCTTCGTATAGCCAAGAATGCATTATATTGTTATATACATATGTAGGGAACAGCACATTGACACCGTCAGAGGCTCAACAAAAACATCAAAAAAGTAACATCTGAATGCATAAATGTGATATCTCCTTACCAATAATCTTTTAAAGCAGCCTGCTTAAATGTACATTTAAATGCAAAAGTCAATATACACTTTATCCTTATTCACCACAATGCTTTCCTCTTGGATAACCTAATAGACCTGTTAATTACAGAACTTGGCTTCTGATATTCTTAACTGTATTCTACAAACATAAGCTTAAGAATCCAAGGGTGGTATGATGAAATAGCACACACACAAAAATATTGTGGTATAATATGCCATTGTCAAAATATCGACAACAAAAATAACAACTTTGCCTACATATAAGGTACAGAGCTATTAACTACAAAAATATTGTTATCCAAATGTGGACATTGCATTAGTAAGTATATAAAGTTAAATGTCATTAAAACGACTGTAATTTTTTTTTAAGTTGATTAATACATTTAAAAAATGCATAACATAAAAAACATATCAACAAGAATTTATTAACCTTAAATCAATTCATAAAAATGAATGTAACTTTAAAATAAATCTAAAAATTCTATATAAATAATAATAATGAAAGCCTCCTAAACATATCTTAAAATAATTAGGCCAATAAGAAGTAATTGATACAAATATGCAAAATAAAACTACGTTTTTAAATATTAAACAATATAACATAGATAGGAAAGGAAAACATGCATAGAGTAAAACACAAATTTGAAAAGAAATGAAATAATTTAAAAAATATATACTATTAACTAAAATACCCTCAAATAAGTTATACAAATCCAGAATGATATAAAACCTTTAACAAATCTGACAACAATCCTGAAAACATTGAGAAAGTGGATGCATTGTGATGGTGGGCAAATTTACCCAGTGTAAGAAACATTAGGAAAAGAGCATGTATTGGAGAGCACATGGGAAAGTGCTTTCACAAGGTGGGTGGAGGGGGCACATTTATTTTTCATTTACTATTCTAACTCCAGTCTAACAAACATTGCCAATAGTGCATGCACTCTGGGAGGTCAGATTTAATATTCTAATTCCATTCTAAGAAACAATGGGGAAAGTGCATACATGGATAGGGAAGAGGGGTGTTTACTATTTCACCTCCAGTCCAGCAAACAGTGAAAGTACATACATTGGGGTGGGGGTTTCACTTTACAATTTTAACTCCAATTTAATGAACATTGGAGAAAGTGCATATATGTAGGTGATCAGCTTCACTACAACCAAATATTACACATACCCAATAAAAATTATTCATGAAATTAAATAAAAAAAAAAATAGAAAACACTAAAACTCATCCACATATCTTAACATGGGACTAATAAAAGATCCCTAAAATACAGATATGAAATACATAAACCGAAAAAACGTTTACATTTCACAAATTTGACATATTTACATTTTTAGGTACAAATACATTATTAAATTTAAAAAATACATACCCATTCATCCAATATACCCACAACCTGGTAAAACATTCACTAATATTTATTTTATGAGCAAATACTGAAAACAATTATCATTGAACATAAAATTAATTAATCATATTACTAATGTGCATAATTAGCACACCAGTCAATTAATATTAATATATATATGCACATAAAGAACTACCCACCCTATCCCCTAATAAACTCCATAACCCACAATTAAAATTAAATTCATAATTAAAAAATATTATATATTTAAGCAGATAAACGGCAAACAAAAATATTAAATAATTAATTAATCTATAATGAAAAGTCACTAACACCATGCTGTCCCACAATAAACCCCAACCCAAAATTAAAATGTATTAAATAATTAAAAATATGAATAATAATCATTTAAAAATAAAATAAAAGCTTAAATGTTTAAGATATTTAACATATTCATCAATTAACATTAACGAATATATAATTAGGAACGTTCCCCCCAAATCCTCCAATAAACCCAACAACTTAAAAAAAGATTTATTTTACTATAACATCTTTTTAACTAAAAATTAAAATACATTTTTCAATAACCTACATAATGAAATAAAAATATATGCAATACAATATAACACACCAATAAAAAAATATTTAGATAAATAATATTTTAAAATTAGAGTAAAGCAGTAATAACTGACATATTTACCTTCAATATTTTGGTCCACTATATTTTGTAGTCTTTATATATTGATCACGGTGTTATGGTCAGACAATATTGTTGAGTCAATATTTAGGCAGAATACCAAGCCCAGCCTCCCACTTCCATAAAAATATTGAACTTTACACCTCAGTCTTTAACAGAAATGTAATTACTCCTAGGACATAAATGTAAACACACTCAAAGGCCCAGATTCACAAAGATTAATGCATTAGTAAGTGTGACTCACTCTTGCAGCACTCTTGGCCTACTACTCGGTAACTCTTAAAATTGAGGAGTACAACACAAGTAAGTCACAGCAATCTTTGTTTTCTGTTGGAACCATGTTGTGTACACAGATATAAAGAATTCCAATTTATGAAACGTCCCATTCCGTCATGGTCAGTCAACTGTGCCTTGCTAGAAATACCAACATCCACACTCACCCACATCTAACTAATTCTTTTGGAAACCCCACACTGACACCTCAAAGTACTCATCCAGCAGGTAATGAGGACTACCTCGCGCTCAGCTCCATAACTGCAGAGGAAAACAAATTGACTAACAGCTCATTTCAAATAGACGTGAGGAAATTGCCCTCAGTACACAACCATCTATTACAAGGGTATTATAGGGCAATTTGGCAATGCCGAAAGGCTATTCTAACAGATCAGTGTGTGGGCCATTTTTTTGCAGCTTGGGGGCCTGGTCCTTTATGGCCTGGTGGGCTGAGTTTTACTGTTGATTTCCCTGACTATACCACAAATTGCTTGCAACATGCAGAGATGTATGCCATGTACAATTCCATGCAAAAAAACTTATAGATGGCATCTTTAAAAAATCGAAACTGCCCCCTATTTGCAAACATGGGCCACTTTTTAGCTATCTGATTCACAAATGGGGGCCACTTTTATTTTGGTTCCCCGGGCCTATTTCCTGCCCGGGTCCAACCCTGTCTATCACCAGAATCCAGAAAGGAGCCCCTTTTGGGCAGTGAAACCTAGACTTATGCACAGTTAAGAATTCAGACAAATGTTGAAGAAAAATGTAGTTGTGTTCTTTTAAGGGACTTTCCAATTATTACAAAATGTACAGAGGGAGAGACATGAAATAAAACAAATAGCCTCCCTCCAACAGGACAAAACGCAAGCAAATGATAGCGCAACAATACTGTTTTATATTACAGAACAGGAAATGATACAATGACTTCCCCTGCCCCAGCTCCTTGTGAAATAAGAAATGCAAAGAAAAGGAAGAATGCCTCTCAGAAACATTTGTCATACTATGTGAACGCATTGTAATCACACCAGGGGCAGCTTCTCTGTTGGAGCGGAGGAGCATCGCCCCACTTAAAATCCCCCTGAAACCCCAGAGATGAAAAATAAAATGGTAACTTATTACCATTTTATTTTTCATCCCCCATCCCGAACAGAGCGTCAGAATGGGGGGCAGGCAGCTGCTGAGTGACAGCATCAGGATCGGATGTCTATGCACTGTTTAAAGTGTGTATGTCTTTTTATCCGGCCATCTTGCGACGGCCAGCCACACATGCGCACTTTAAACATCTCTAACCCAACTGTATTATGACAGCTGGGTTCGGGCAAGTGCAGGCCTCCAGAGCGCTGTAGAGCGTCGATTGAGGCCGCTCCCTCCAACCAAGGTGCTGCTCTCATGCTGCATGAGAGCAGTGCCAGTATTGGTCAAGGGAGTTGCTGCATCCAGTTCCTGTGGAAAGAAGAGGACAGGAGTGGAGGAAGTCGCATTCAATAAGTTTTATTTATTTATTTTATTTTGCATGCGCGCCCTTTACCCCTTGTAGATGTCAGCCGCCACTGAATCACACACCGTTGACACAGTTCAGTTTTTTGACAAATGCGAAATATATAGAATTATAGCTGGGTAGCAGAAAATAAATGTCTACCTTCTGGTCACCCACCGACCACTCTTTACAATTACACTCCACCCCTAAACAAACTGAAAAATAATGCCTGGCCTCTTTCCATCCACCTAACCACCCTCTACATTTACCCTCGTCCTGAAATCACGGCTTCCTGCCCCTCACTTCCACCAAAATCTATACCAGCACTCACCCTTCCTGTTCAAAGTATGCTTCTGCTCTGACATTGAGAGCAGGAAGCTGCCACTGAGCTGTCACTGTCTCTGTGAGAACCGCTGTATAGCCTAGATTTTTTTTCATGTGAGTGCGGGTCTGCAAAGACCTACTCTGAAAGAAAAATTAGATGGTTGCTGCAAGCAGTTCGCTACCCGTGTTCTCCTGCTTCCCTCAGGTCTCTGTAAATCCGAGGGAGACACTAGAAGGCCATATTTCCACCTCTCTTGTGTCTCTAAAGCATACTTCATTGTCTTGATAGTGATGTTGACCCACCAATTCATTAGTGTTAGTGGCATTCTAATTAAAGTGTGGATTAGGAATGTTCCTGGGTGGTATTTAAATTACTCTGGGGAAAGTCACAAAACTCCCAACTTTAGTAATATGCAATAATTTACCAATATCCAGAAATTCTGCATTCTGCATTTTCGTGCCATAGTCACCCAAGAACACCGGTTTGCATACAAAAATGAAAGGTCATGCGAGAAACCAGCAAACCGCTTTTCTCACTAAAAGTATTGAACCTCAAAATCTTTATGAAAATTTGGAGAAATGTCCCAAAAAGTACACAATTTTGAAAACCGATATAGGAGATTCAGGATGCACTCACTCGGGATAAGTGTAGTTGGTGGCAACTCCTTGGTGGATGGCTGGAATGGAAGTAAGATAGTGGGATGCTCTCTGGTCTGCCATTTGTGGCTTATTAAGGAGATGTAATCAGATATTATAAGTTGTTTAATGTAAAGACTATTTCATTAAAGAACTGTTGGCACTCTTTTGAAAATGTACTGGAATTGTTAAAGAAAAATGGGATGCTAAAGGTCCAACAGTTTTAGATACATTTTGCACGCCTTGAGTGACCTATCTTAAGGAACCAGTGCATAACTTGAAATTAGCCTAGTGAACATCCTGGTTGTAACACACCCCCATACTGACGCAGCAGAAAAGCTGGCTTTTTACTTATGCCTCCCACCAGCTACTGAAATGTTGGCTGTCAGAACCCCTTTCAGTGGGCCACGGTGCAAGCAGGAGTTACTGGACCCACCCATGGGGGCTGAGGCTTTTTACTCCCGATGTCCCGGGACCTGAGCTACTATGGATCCTGCTCAACTGGGTCAAACACCCCTTCAGCACCTAACTCTAAGTTAGGAAGCGTCGGATGAGCAGTCAAGGCTCCTTTGAGGGGAAGTGAAGATACAGATTAGTGAACACTAACTCAAGCAGGTCGAACAATAAATCAATGTCCAGTCAAATACTTATTTATATATAAAAAATAAGTATTTTAATTCTAATTCTATACATGTAAAGGTAAACAACATTCAAAAGGAATAACACAATCCCCCTTAAGGTTGGGGCTCTAGTAGTTGTCAGGTCACTCCATGCCCCACTAACTTTAGTGCACACGAGGCCACCCATCACAAGTTTGTGCAGGCCTGGCGGCCTCTACATGACCCTCGCTCCTCGGCTCAGTCCATGGAGGCCACCCTGGCACACGGATGTCACCGAATCAATCCAGCACACGGGCTACTGCCCGATCATGCAAGAACGGATTCCTCACACCTCACACAGGGAGTTCTCACGATAGGGCTCCCCCCGGACACTGCTCTTTCCAACGCTCTCCTCTTCCTCAAGGAACACATGTGTATGGGCGAGCAGGCAAACGCTGGTGCTCCAGGATCCACAGCAGGTGGTCTTGGTTTCCCTGGGTGATGTCCCCTCCCCCAGCAGGGAGACTAGCAGGCCTGAGCCCCCAGTCCGGGTCACAGACAGAAGTTTTGCTGAGCTTCTCCTCCTCACACAGCCCAAAGACAAATTTTGGGGTCTTAAACTCCCCTACTTATAGTCCTTTTCTAGTCACAAAATGTAATTTAGTGTCTGAGAAATTAAGTTTTATGTTGGGAGACGGCTTTGATGAAATGGATATCATTGCCCTTTCTTCTTCCCCCTGAAGGATGTCTGTTACAGCAGGCAGGACTCTGAAGCTGATTAACTCACAGCATAATTCATGGGAGATAGCAGAGTTCACCCTTGGATGTTAGCCACAGTGATATGTGCATCACAAGGTTAATCCTGGGATCCCAGCCCTACTCTTTATGATTTCCTTCAGAATCATCTCTCTCTCCCTGAGATGTCTCCAGGCCCCTTCTTTGTGATGTATCATTGAATCAAAGAGTCCTTTGAAAAGCACAAAGAGAGCCTGGCTCTCCCATCCTCTAGTGCATGTCCTTCCCAGCTTATGGGAATGCAGAAATACACAAACGTGTCTAGGGGGATTCCTCTACTCCTCATGTTTTCCACCAGGCAGGCCTGGGCTTCCCAAAATGGAACCCAAGGTCCTCCATGTAATGTACCAGTTCAGGCACACTTGCACCCAGTGTACATCCAGTGTACAGCCACAGCACACTTACTGCGCAGCACTGTTATCCTCATGAATTATGCCACGACAAGCATAACTACATGCAGCAAACGCCTTCCGTCTGTGTGCACTGCAGCCTTTTATTATTGTAACAGAGTATGTTATTCTACAGGGGCACATTGCCAGCATACGCACATTTACCATGCGTGCACTGTACTACACCACTCCTTGTGTAGTGCACTTCTTGCAAGCACACATGCACTCCAACACATGTTTCCATTACGCACACCCTTCCACATCCTCAGCAGTGGAACTTTTACAAAGGGGATTAAGCCTGTAGGCCTCACTACAGTTACACGGGCTAAAAATGTCATGTTCACTACTACTGATCACTACACAGCATGCTGCCACCACTATGCTTGCACTGCTTAACTCCTGGTGTAGGTGGTAGCCTTCCACCACTATGAGGGCAGCGCTTTGGGTGCCCCTCCCGGTCCAACAAGACCACAATCCATGCGACAGGCCTATGTCAAAGCTCACATGCATGATCCGTGCTCACCTATGACAAAAAATCAGCATTAGGGATCCAGACAACAGTACAGTTGGGCACTCAGGGCAGGGCTACACGTCTCTTACCATGCACAGGACTTTTCCATCCCAACAGATGCCCCTCCCAGATCCGAACATCCCGAACCAACTCCTAAGCTGGAGAGGTTGGGTGGTCAGATTGGTAAAACCAGCAGGAAAGTCAGTCAGCATTCCCATGGCTTAGTCTGGCTCTGTGCTCCACAACAAAGTCCATCCCTTGCACAGAAATAGACCATCTCAACAACTTGGGATTATCTCCCTTCATTGCCATCAACCATTTCAGTGGCTTATGATCTGTCTGCACAACAAACTTAGTGCCAAACAAATATACGGGGGGAACTTGTGCAAGGCCCACACTATGGCAAAGCACTCATTCTCAATAGCCTCCCAGTTCTATTCTCTGGGTAGTAATCTCCTGCTTATAAAGGCTACTGGATGCTCTCTACCCTAATCATCCAGTTTAGCTAATAATGCCCCCAACTCCCTTGTCAGATGCGTCTGTCTGTACAATGAAAGGCTGACACTTTCTGAACTATCTTGTATGGACCACACAAGTTGTCCTCCAAAGTCCTGGGATAAATAGGCTTCAGTACCAACACCTCCTGACCTTCGTGATACCCAGTGAACGTAGCTTTCTGTTTGCACCATTCCTCCATCAGGGCCTGACTCATGTATTGCGGCATCAGCTTCCTAAGGTCAATTACATAGCAAACCTCATCCTTCTGTGGAGTCTCCAAGGTTACTTCCCACTCTTCTCTTATTAAGGCAAGTGGACCCCGCACCGGGTATCCATACAGAAATTCAAAGGGACTGAACCCCACTCCCCTCTGCAGAATCTCTTGGTAGGCAAACAAGAGGCATGGAAGGAGAAGAGCCACTTCCTCCTGAGGTTCTCTGGTAGAGTTCCCATCATGCCCTTCAGTGTTTTGTTAAACCGCTCCACCAAACCATTGGTTTATGGGTGGTATGTTGTGGAGAAGTGGTATGTCACACCAGCTTGCTCCCACATCTCTTTCATGTAAGACGAGATGAAATTGGTTCCCTGGTCAGAAATTACGGTCGAATTTATGGCAAAGATACTGAAAGAAGAGGAAATAAAGAAATATCCACATTTTTTTAGACTAATAACATTCTGTAAATGAAACAGGCATGATTAAGAACATATCACGGTACAAGGACCACACTGGTCTATGTTATGAATTACCTGTGCATTATGCATGATAAGGTAGGGGTAGCCGCCCTCATACTTTCAGATTTGTTGTTAGCTCTTGACACAGTGTTTCACATCATACTGTCTACTCACCTTCGAGAGATAGGAATATCAGGCAATGTTCTTGACTGGTTAATGTTCTTTTTAGAGAGTCGTAGTCAAGCAGTCACCCTTCACTTCACATTTTAAGTACACTACTTGCAGAGTTCCATAGAGCTCATAGCTTAACTTAACCCAATTTAACATCTGTATGGCTCCTTTAATCAACCTGATTTGCTTCTTCAGCTTGGAGGTCGCTGACCCAATTCAGGAAGTATCTCAAGACCTGGCTCTTCGACTAAACCCCAGTGCCCAGACAGATCAGAAACACCCCCCTCAGCACATTGGGAACCTCACAGGTGAGTAGCTGCGCTATACAAACCCCTGATTGATTGACTGGTTGATTGATTGATTGATTGATTGATTAAGGGGAGGTCCTATGCAGATGACACCCAAATAATACTAAGATAGGATGGTGCGAGTGGTGAGGCCCAGACTAAGTATAATTCATGTATGTCTGCAGGTCCAGATTGGATGCAGAACAACTTCTTAAAGTTTAACTCAGATAAGGCTAAGGTGCCCAATCTTTCTCGAGCGACTGGTCTGTGATTGTTGGCCACTCAAGTTGTGCAAATGTCCCACTCGGTTAGAGAATTTCCATAATCTTGGCTTTGTCTTTGATAACAGACTTGACTGTGCTGATCAAAAAGGCAAATTGTCTTCCTCTTGTTTTATCATCTGTAATATTCTCCTGGGACTCCACTTCGAATCTCGCTTACCAGTTCTGAAGACAATCATCCGTTCTCATCTTGATTACTGTAATGTAGTGTATTTGGGGCAACCCAAATACCAAAACTGTATAAACTGCAGATTTTTCCAACTCTGGCAGCAAGAGCTCTTCTAGGAGTCATTCACCAGACACCTAGTCATATTATAGAAAGCAGTTACACTGGCTGCCAGTCGAGAAGAGAGTCAAATTCAAATGTCTTTGCCTTTGTCACAAGGTGTTATATGGCAGCAGTGCCTACTTCTTGCACAAGATTATTCTTTCTTACCATTCTTTAGCCTGCACTCCTCTGCAAAAGGCCTTTAAGCCATTCCAAAGTTTTTTTAATCAAGGGCCAGTGGTCAAGCTTTTTCCTTTGCCGCAGCCTCTCTCTATGGAATCTATATCCCCAACCTCGCAACTAAAGGGGGATCTTTTATCTTTTAGAAATCCTTATAGACTTGTTATTTTGCCAATGAAACTGCTTGTTCCTGTTTTGTATTCATCCTTGGGTAGTTTTGCTCAGTGCCAGAATGCCCAAAAGTTTAGCATTGCATTTTACGAATCTCGACTATGACTACTACTAAAAAGCAGTGCAATTCTTTAGTACATAATGTTTTTCTCATGACAGTGCCGCAGGGGTGTAGCTTAGCCAGTGAGATTTGGAGGGTGTAAATCTCAAACTTCCCCAACTAAAAAAACACAATGGGTTGCAGGGTGGAGGAGTGAGACGACCAAGGCTCGAAATGGACTGTTTCATGAGGAACAGAGTTAGTACTGATTCGTATCAGTTGGGTTTCTGTTTAGAGTGGCACAGTGGAAGCGAGCGATTGCCACAGGTTAAACTATTTAAAGCATTCATTCCATTACCATTTGGGTGTTTGATTGCCAATACAATGCCTGGAAACCTGCGATTGGTGCAGCTTCCAAGCCTACTGCTGCAGTGATGGCGAGAAAAATCGATACAGACATAGCAGGCCCGACTCAGGGCCCCAAGACCCAATTACCGAGCCACAAATGCATCTGGGGGGTATCATCCCCCCGACAAGCCCCCTGAAGCTAACCACAGCCCATCCCAACTTGGGTTAGTAGTTCTCTCTGGGAACTCAGGAATATGGTCATGTACAACACAATGGCCTAGATTCATGTCCTGAAACCACTTATACTAAATGTATTTTTACTGTACGCTCTTTTCTTAGTCTCTGCTACGAGAAGCCTTGAGGGTAGAGACTTAATGGTAAAGTTGTCAAATCAGTGCATGTGGGCAGGGCTTCATGTTTTAACACATTAGTTTATCAATTGGCTGACGGTCCCGTGTACTAATCCCAAATTGCAAATAGAGGTGGGCACACTAGCAAATTAATAGGGCAAGCCGAGCCAGAGTTGAGCCAAGGGTCTGACTTGGCTCTAAGAGTCTGTGCAGGTGCCAAGTCATGAAAATGTTTGGCATGAAAAACCTGTAACAAACATAATGTAAAAATATGATAGTCTCTTCAAAACTCAAAAAATCTATTTCTTTAACATGCAGGACTGTTTCACCTTACTGCATCAGATTATTTCACTGCATAGATAGACATTTATTGAAAGTGATCAGAAACATTATCGGCTCACTCCCCTACCCCAAAACAACAATGCCAAGAATAAACTAAAAGGCAAGTCAGTAGTCATGCAAACCCTAAACGTGGTCTAGGTTCTTTTTATAGAAGGAGCAACATTATAGTCTATTAAATGAAACATAAGGTGTTTGTACCTGAATTCAGGTATTTAAAAGTGTGCTCATATGTGATAATGAAGCAAAAGAAGGCTCTGTGAAATAAAACATGTGCCTAGGATCACACACTTTGGACAAGCAGGGAGAATGGCATTGATTCCAGGTTATCTGAATTCACATATTGAAATTCAGCCACCAGATGGGTATCTCTGTCTCTCGCCCATTCATATTAAAGTTTCTGTTTTGGCTTTTATTATTGGCGCATGACGAGGACAACCGACACAGACATAGCAGACCCGACTCAGGGCTCCCAGACAAAGCTACAAAGCCAAGAATGCATTTATTTGAGGGGTGTGACACCCTGAACACACCCGTGAAGCGGCCCCATAGTGTATGCAACCAGTCCAAATGTGGCCAGGCCAGCTGTGGCAATACCAGTTGAGTAACCTATTATAACAAATGTTATTCGTATGGGTCTCTCTGTGTTGGGTCTCTGAGAGAGGGCAAAGCAGAGTTGTATCACGGCGTGTACGATGAGTGGGTCAAACGATGATTGGGGGCTGTTAATGTTTATTAATTCAGTCACAGGACCAGTCCCCACTGCCAATGGACCCCACCTCTCCTCCAGTATTATCATGAGGTTGCCACCACGTTAGCACCGGTTGCAAACACCACAAACTCAAAGTCTGAGGCTGTTCCCCATTAATTTGCCACTCCTGCTGATTGTGAAGATAGGGAGGCTCATTTAAACTGTTGCTTTTGCCCTTATTCTGTGTCCTGGGTATTTTATGTCTCCAATTTCCGGTGCGTTCCTAAAAATAGTTGAACATTGCCGAAGAGAAAATTTATCACACGAATAGAAGAGACTAAACGAATAAGCATCATAGAAAAAGTAAAAATTTAAAAGAAACAAAGAAAGCTCATATAGGACAACTAGCAAAAAACACAGCATCTTTAAACTGAAAAATACAAATAACGTGAATAGCAACTATGTTTCTGCATATCCAGCTCGAAAGTCAAAAAATGCAAATTTCAAACCGCTACCCTGTTTAGTGTTCAAGGCGAGGAAAAAATAACTTCGAGAAAAAAAAAAACATCAGCAGGCAATTAGACTAATCTTCAGCAAGGCAGGCTTGTGGGATCATTGTTTGGTACTTGGTAGGGCCCAAGCTGTGTGCCCTGAAGGCGCGACCTTCTAATCATTATCTGTCTGTTTTATTACCCAGCCAAACTGGGCCCAGTTTTAAATAAAATATGCAAAGGTTTCTTAAATGATCACCTGGGGCAAAGCGGATCGCCTTTCTTGCTGTACATGTTGTTAATCTGTGAAATGCAAATTCCCTTCATCTTATAGTTGGGCTTTATTAACTTTTTTGAATTTAAAATTTCTCGAACAATGAGTTCTGTCAGCTTCTGAAATTATATTTTCTCTCTCTCTCTCTCTCTTTTTCTCAAACACGGAAGCCAGTTTAAAGCATAAAATCACCAGGGGAAATAAAGAAGGGTTTCATCTCGCTTTCAGAATTTAATTGGCTCCTTAGCAATTATTAGTTTTCGCTATAAAGTCATTTTTTATTACTATAAGTATTTTCTTAAAGAAACCATATTACCTTTCACGATTTCCCGTTCTTTAGTCGGAAGCTAAATGTCACCAAAACATGATGGAAGAGGATGTGTGAGGGAAAACCATTCTCAGATCTAGAGACAGAAAACTGAAGACATCTGCCGGATACAGATATGATACTGCAGAGCTGGCAACTGACCACTGTCATGTATGACAGCCTTACATCAGCACTGCCTTTTTAGAGAAAAAGGAATGTTGCATTTTGGGAGTTGTAGTTTTGCTTTTAATATTGTTTAGCCTCAAATTCCCTGCCTACAAAGCCATACATGAGACAGGTCACCAGTTGCGTTAATGACCATTTTCATTACATAGTTACATTGCGCTCAAGGGTGACCAGATGGTTCCATGTCACCGGAACAATACTTTTCCATTCCTGGACTTTGCTTTTACATATCAGTGCATTCTGAGAGTTGTAGTCTTGGTTTATTTTAATTGAGCTAATTGATCCAACACACTTGATAACAATAAGATTTAAAGGCAATGTCCAAGATTGAAAAAGTGATGCCCCAGTGACATGGAGTTTTCTGGTGACCCTGCAGTAGGGTCTGAGAAAATCTGTCCTAAACACCTAGCTCGCCACTATGTGCAACTTAAAGCACAGTTATCATCAAGGAAAAAGAAATGCCAGAATTCGAATTCCCATGGCCAAAGTGAGCAAAGGAATCAGTATTCTAAGACCGAGGGTAGGACCACAGGTAATTTTTGACCAGCACTATTTCATAACCTTGGTGATAAGTAACACAGTGCTTGGTGCACACAGCTTTGCCATTAATCATGAAAGCAGATTTTTGGAGCTGGCAGTGTGTGACGAGAATGTTTTTGCATATTGTTTGAGTAGCATTTTGTTTTGGTGGTGATATGTTTGTGTTATATTGTGATTAACTTGTTTCTACCAATGTCAGGAGGGGTTTTGCTCTGTGTAATCCTCCTATCAAATTTGTGCATTCCGTGGGTGACATACTTGCCTTCCAGGGTTTGGACAAAAGAGTATGTTGCTGGTAGTGCCTGGCCTGGTTGCGTGATGAGATATTTCTCTGATGAATAAATCTTGTGGAAAGAGTTCCTGTGAGGACATTCTTCATTTTAAAGTACAACATTTTTGGCGACGAGTCGCCAGGCTCCAGCACGTCATCAGAAAAACCCCAATGCGGCTTTTCTGTCACCTGTGTGATCTTCACCCAGCTTTGAGCTCCCGCCTCCTGTCTCCACCACCAGGTAACCGCTGATAGCTTGAATGCCGCATCACATTCATAACTGCGACATAATCAATATGACCCTAGGCCATGCCTAAATTCAGCCTGCGTACGCAAGGAATGCTTCACTGAAGTCTTCATCGAAGAGCAGCATTCCAACACCATTGCTATCCGACCCGAAGTCTTCTCACCGCTTCTCCTGAGAGCAGCATTCCTGCACCCTCGTGCTCTCACCGCTGCTCCTTACAGCTTCGTTGTGGTTCTTTCCATAAGCTCTGACAAGCTCCATTAACGCATTCAAGGAGCCATGGAACAGGATAACACCCTTCAAGGGTAGTAAAGTTGATCAAAGGAGAGACGAGGAGAGAGAGTACATTGCCAGACATGGTAAAACCTTTTTTTAAGGTGGTGGATGAGTTGTCGGTACACGATGAGTGTCTCTTAATGAGAGATTTGTGTCACCGTATGCCTTAAGAATCAAGCTGGTGCGTCTGGCGCATGAGAGACATCTTGGTCAAACATTAACTCTAAAAAGGTTGAGAGAGAGATTTTGGTGGCCACTCATGGACAGCTAAGTGAAAACATCGGTTGAAACGTATGAACTCTGCAGGAACTCCGAGAAGCGTTTGAGAGTGGGCTTCGGTAGAATGGAAGGGGCTCTGCATGCAACAGAAGCTAAGGTTGCGTGGGAGAAAGTCTGCGTGGACTTCATTGGGCCTTTTGCATTTCTTCCTGAACAAGAAAGGTTTGCGACGGTGATGGTAGATGCAAACTCTAAATGGGTGGAGGTCGTGTTTATGAGATGTGTCAACACTAGCTCAACTATTGCAGTTTTGGGAGAAGTGTTCAGAAGGGAGGGTATTCCCTCAGTGTTAGTGATGGACAATGGCCTGCAACTTACTACAGAGGAACTGAAATGTTTTTTGAACATCATTGGTGTGAGTCTTGTTCGTACATCATTGTACATTCCACAAGGAAATGGCCAAGTGGAGAGCATCAACAGATTGGCGAATGGTATGATGTGGTTAGCATGTAGTGTGGTCTTGCCCATGCAAGATGCTGTCAAAAACATGCTCTGGACTCATCGCACCACTGTGAATACCAGTACAGGGAAGACCCAATTTGAAATGATGAGGGGTAGACAGCCAGGAACCAAATTGGTGCCTTTGTGGATGCTTAATGGTGGTTCCAAGAAAGAAGGTTTGGGTTCAACGGGGGACCTGCAGAGACACTTTGTTGATGTTTGGGACTGGGTCAAGGTCAAACCAGGGGGTGTTGCTAGAAGTTTGTCCAAGTTTCGCGTGCCTTATAAAGTAAAGGCAGTTGATGGTAATTGGGTCAAGTTGGAGAGTACACAAACCTGGAATCTGAGGAGAGTTGCCTTGTATCAAAGACAGGGTGAAGAAGAAATGAAGCTTGAGGATGGTGAACGTTGTTTGACTTGGTTGCCAATGAGAGACAATAACTTTTTGAGCAAACAAGTGGGTAGGAGTTTGGGAGTTTCTGAAGTTCCAGAGAGTGGGAATGGTGGTTCAGTGGGGTTGCAGGCGGAAAGGGCTGTAAGGTTGAGGAGACCCCCTGGTTACTTGGGAGATTATGTTTTGGGTTAGAGCTTTGGTGGAGTGACTGGATTAGTGCTTTAAGGGGTTTTGTGTGCTTAGTTGACGTCTTGAAGGTGTGAGTTTTGTCTTGTTTTTGTGCTGTTTTTGTCGTGTTCTTGCATAGTTAGGAAGGGAACACATCCTTCTCTCTTTTGTCTTGCTATGTGTGGGTTATTTGTTTTATTTGGGAAGGGAGTGGGAGGTATCATATTGTGATTAACTTGGTTCAACAAATGTCATGAGGGGTTTTGCTCTGTGTAATCCTCCTATGACATATGTGCATTCCAAAGGTCACATACTTACATTCTAGCATTTGAAAAAAGCAGTTAGGTTGCTGGTAGTGCCTGGTTTGGCTGCGTGATGGGGTTTTTCTCTGATGAATAAACCTTGTGGAAAGAGTTCCTGTGAGGACATTCTTCATTTCAAAGTACAATGTTTTTGTTGTTTTTTGTGTCTTTATGTTCCAATATTGCAAAGTGATGAGTATTTCACTCTGGTTTTTGCATTGTGTTCACAGTTGGACTGTTTTGATGTGTTGTGTGCGATTACTCTTTAATTGCGTCTATAGGTTTCTTTGTGTATTTTATTGTGCTGCATTCTGTTGTTTACTTTACAGATGGCAACAAATGTTCCTACATTTACAGCGTATGCATTTAAAGTTTATGTGACAAGCCACCATTTACCACTGTCTAACATGATAAGACACCTGCTGACCCAGCTATTCAACTGTTTAATAAATGGGCAGGGCTTTAAGTGGGCAGGGTCCTGCCGGCGCTCAGCACCAGCAGTTCTAAAAAGCAGGTGCTGAGACGGGTCCCTAGCGGGCCCTCCAATTTTGCCCTCACCCTCAGGGTGAACAAAAAAATATTAACGCTGCAGTAGTACCACCCATCACTGCCTTTCATGTACTTAAAAAAGACTTGTTACAGTTCTTTCAGAGTCTCATCATTTCCGAACTGAAGCATTTTCAATATTATATACAACAAAGCCATAGTTGTTGCTTATTTATCTTATGCAACTAACAACCATTTACAAAGCCAATAGTCCTGGCTTGTTGTGATGTAATGTTACCTGTTGTAATATACATCTGGATGGAATGGCAGAAGCAGCAAAATACCAGTTGGACAGCAAACAATGACAGGTGCCGATTTTTAGCTTAAGTGGTGTTAAGTCACGCCCCTATTTACACTGGCTTTGAGAGACGCCCCCAGTTTTTTCATCCCACTTAAAGCCCTGGAAATGGGTCAGCACAAAGATCTCTCTTAAAATAGCTCTTCCTATACACTCTTTATTTGATAACACTCATGGTCTCTGCCAGAGTTTTGGGCTTACTCGTGTCTTAAATAATTGAAGAGGTGGAACAGCAATAATTTACCACTTTAGATTGTGGTAAATAGTTGTTTTTCACTGGAACTTAAAAGGAATGTCTGCTTTAATGGAAATGTAGCAGATTTTGTTGTCATCTCTAAAGTAATTGCAGAACACAACACAATAACATAACATAAAGCAAAATAACACAACAAAAACAGAATAGGACGCCAGATACCAGTCGAAACATAATGAAACACAAAAATCTCAGAACACAACAATAACACAATGCAATAATGAAAAACAAAAACACAGCGGCACAGAAAAGCACTAACCATCACCATCACAGAAAATGCAACACAAGTATGCACAAATATTCTTGTCGCACATTACCACTCCACAAATCTTCTATAATAGTGAGGTACTGAGCACTGCCCTGCTTACCACTAAATATATGAATTATAGCACCTGTCAAAAATCCTGAGTGTTGTTGAGTAAAACTCCTGGACTGCCTGAACAATAATACACCCTAGTTTACCATTTGTCAGGTCACCAGACAATACTAATAAGTGTTAATTAATATCCAACACTACTCATCTCACTGACCTCAGAAAGATGAAAGGCTGAGGGAACGGCTACGATTCAGACCTGTGACCTTTAGGTTGCAAACCTCTCTCTACAAAGGCTGCATTAGCCCACTGAGCTATATTACCAACTCAAGTGGATGACTTGGGACTGTCGGCAATTCTGAAAAGTTTGCATTTTGCTCCTGTTTTTTGCTTCTATCAAGTACCCCCTTCAGACAGCAGTAGCCATGCACGTCACTGGTGTGTGCCTGCAGCAGTCACCATTTTGCAGGAAGTTGCCCTGGTTTGATTGACATGAGAGGGAGACCTTTTATTTGCCCAAGTCACACTTTTGCCTCACCGCCATGCGTTTGAACGGCACAGAAAGGGTGGGCTGCCGCAGCAGGTTCCACAGTGTTGTCTCATATGCCTCTAATAACAGCTCTGAAATTCAGGGACTTGCCCCTCGGGCCCGGGGGCAGTGTGTGCTACATCTGCAAAACTACCAGGCCCAGCAGGAACCTGCAACACACACGCGGGAATCAAACCCAGCTTTTGGTCTTTGTAGAGCACTAGCTAGCCACGGGGCTTTTTGGCCAGCCTGGAAACAGCATGCTTTTCATGCTGCCGGCCTGCTTGCGATTTAAAATGTCTGCATTGTGCGATACGGTGCGCGTTAAATACATTTGTAGATTCGGAGCAACAGTCGGGGGCGGACTGTGCATGCTCTGAATAAAAGCAAAAAAAGAGCCAAAATATCAAAAGCCTATTAGGTAACTGAATAATAGTCTTCTGTGGGTTCTCCCGTCTTAAAATGTCAACCTCTGCGCAGGGTCAAATGTCATCCAGCCACCTTGTACTACTGAGCACAGATGCGTGATAAATTGGAAATAGATGCTTAAGCTGAAACAAAAGTGAGTCGTCTCCCTTTGATGCTAAAAGATCAAAACATAATTCTGCAAATGAGAACTCAAAGCCACTTTCGTAGTCGAGGTGAAACTGTCTTTCTTGCTCACCTTTTTTGTTCTCTCAATTGTGAGAACCGTTTCTGTAAAAAACCAACAAAAAAAAACCAATATACAATGAAAGATAAAAAGGTGCGGCCAATAATGTGACATTCTGACTTTCATTCTAGCGAGGAACACAAAAGAAATGCATCACGAGGGGCAGGAATGTGGAATGCACCCACTCATTACTCAGAGGAGTAATACATACCCTGCCAATCTTGGTAGGAAGTTACATCCTCCCACACCGCACGCACAGCACACAGGCCCTCAGGGGGAATTTGCTAAGAGGCTTTGTAGAGCGAGGCACGTCAAAAGGTGACCTGCCGGACGTCACTGACCCCACCCCCTGTGAACAAAGCTGGTGATTTTAGATGCAAACATTCTCTGAAGAGGCAGAAAAATCAAACTGCATTTCAACACTTTTACTATTGTGGTATGCTTAAAGCGGATAAAAGAAGACAAACAAACCAAAAACAGCGGGTCTCATCAAAAAGCTATTTGTATGTATGTGACTTAAAAGTGCAACGAGCCTACCTTACTAGTGCACAATGATTTATGCCATTGACACTCGTAAAAGCTTTACTCATGGAGAGGTTTCCACGTAATATCCCCATGTGGGTGGGGAGTGGACTATCCGCTGCTGGAATGACCTGGAGGTTTCGACACTTTCCCACCTAGAACGGAATTATTCTTGTTAAGATCTGGGGTACATCACTTTCCGGGGTAGCAGAGAAAGGACGCACCCTCAAATTTGTAGGTGTGTAGTGTAGGGGTTCTCCAGAACGAAAAATATTTTCACATGTAGTTAAATAGATTTTTTTTTAAAACGTGAATTTGCATTTGCTCAAAAAATAAAAAAAAAATAGAAAATTGTACTCGTGATCTCGCTTTAGTGGCGGAAAATAAATATTTGCTTTATTGTTATTCCAGGTAAAACTCGTGTTAACGACCTTTAGAGGAGTGTATGATTTCCTAATAGGTTAATGTACCAACAGGTTTTTAAGACCAGTCTTTCCTTCACACCCACCACACTGTAGCCTCAAACCATAGAATTGAATGCAAACAACAAGCACGTCGGTGCCAACAAGATACTCATTATGTTAGTTTTTGAAACTGTACATCATTGATTCTGGAAACTCCTGCCACAAGGAGACAATTTGTTTTCCAGACCCTGCTCCTAAGAATTCGTACAGGGTAAACCAGGGTGTGCAAAAGGGATTCACGCACTTCCTCTTGAGACCCAATTTGTTGTTGGTACGTGCCTCACAAATGGCTACACCCAAAAGCCATTGGAAGAGAGATAGTGTAGGTAGTTATTGGAGGTTCGTACCCTTCTTAATCAGGCAAGGATTTATGTGGAAATAAAGTTTGTGCGATGTGACTCGTTGGACAATAAATAATCTCTTATTGACATGTGCAGGCAAATTGCTGGTGCAAAAAGAAAAGAAAAAGAAAACAAACAGCCGACACGTGTTTCGCCCAATGGCTAGATAGCCGGGGCTTTTCAAGGCAAGTTCTGTCAGCAGACGTCGAGAAATGATATCAAGACCAAGGTTTGCTCTGTGCGCTGCGCGGCCCTGCGGTCCAGGAAGGATTCCTGGACCGCAGAGACCGCGCAGACCGCACAGAGCAAACCTTGGTTTTGATATCATTTTCCTCTGACGTTTGCTGACAGAACTTGCCTTGAAAAAGCCCCCGGCTGTCTAGCCATTGGTCGAAACACGTGTCGGCTGTTTGTTTTTTTTTGTTTTTCTTTTTGCACCAGCAATTTGCCTGCACATGACAATAAGAGATTAGTTATTGTCCAACGAACACATGGCACAAACTTTATTTCCACATAAATCCTTGCATGATTAAGAAGGGTACGAACCTCCAACAACTACCTACACCTGCTCCTAAGAATACCTATGTCTAAACACACAACTAGATGCATGTGATTTTTTGCACCAAAAAGAAAGTGTTTGGAGTGTGTGAGAATGTGTATGAGGGGCATGGTTGTGTCTTGAAATGCAATGGCATTATATGACGAGTCATGCTTTTTAGGCGTGGTTTGAAAATGTATGTATTTTTAATCAAACTAATATTTAAATTCAAATGTGTCGACAAACTCTGTTTATGAATTAAATGTTAGTTATTCACTAATCAACACTATAATAATAGAATTCTAAGTAGGACAATGTCTTATATTTCCTGGCACTTCACCCTTGAAAATGTAAACACTTACTACGGACTCTCAGGTTTCAAGTGCCAGCTCATAGCAGTAGCATCCCTACCATAAAGACAGGCAGAAAAGCACAGACTGGATGAAAGATCTGATTACAATAGTATTTGAATAAAGCGGATAAGAGTAAGGATGAGTCAGTGGGAAGCAGACATCAATAACACATTGGCCTTCATTTAGAGTATGTGGGGAACTCCAAAGTACAGAAGAATCTAAATTGTCTAAATTATCATGAAAAATGTTTTTCATATTTTTTTTACCTGGTCTTTCTTCCTTTCAATGTAGGTAGACACGGTTTTGAAGATACGTCTTTACATTTGTTTCTTTCAAGCTTAAATTGTGTCAGTTTCTCTATAGATGGATTTTGATGCCAAATACATCTCTGCTGAGACTTTTCCTACTCTCATTAAGTTCTTTAGTGTAAGCAGAACCGCTGAATGCTCCAATCACTAAAGAGAAGATACTTGCCGCGCTTAAAAGTCTCAAGTTGGCTAAGAGCCCGGGAAGTGACAGAATTTTATCATAGGTTTGCCCCTCTTCTGATTGGCCGTCTTTTAGAGGTCTATAATGAAGCGCTCGAAGTTCACTCTCTGCCGGTCTCAATGAGAGAGGCCTTGGTCGCCATGATACCAATACTTGATAGGAACCCTTTACAGGCCGGCTCTTATAGGCCAATCTCACTCCTGAGCACGGATGTGAAGATTCTTAGTGGGATCTTGGCGGCCTGCCTTCTCCCACACATGCATCTCCTTATACACACAGACCAGGCATGGCTTATTCTGAGACGTAGTACCACTCATAATTTGCGGCGCATGAGTGGCATGCCTTGAAACTTATGAACGATCACTATGTCTTGGCGCTTTTAGACATAGAACAAGCCTTTAATTCGGTAGAGTGGTCATATCTCTGGTGGGTCTTACAATGGATAGGACTGGTCCTGGGGTTTCTTAAATGGATCGGGCTCCTGTACTGCGCTCTGACAACGAGAATAAGGACTGGGGGTGTAGTGTCAGGGTCATTCGCTCTGTGTCGAGGCACCTGCTAGGGCGGTCCTCTATCGCCTCTCCTGTTCGGGATTGCAATGGAGCCTCTGGCGGCTACCCTGCGAAGACGAATTAATGCGTGGGGGATAGCCCTAGGGGAGGTCAACCATGTGGTATTCATCTATGCCGATGATACGCTCCTGTATCTTCGACGTCCGGCAGAGTCAGTGCCGATCCTCCTACAGGCATTACGGGAATTTGGGGAGATCTCGGGGCTCTGTACTAACCCGGGGAAATCTAAGTTGATCCCCGTGGGTCGATTAGCGGGGGGTGGCAGAAAACCTGCTCCAGGTGGGGTTTCCATGGGTGACTGATGGGGTTAAATATCTAGACATTAGATTGGCAAATACGGCCACAACATATCTGGAAAGGAATGTGTGGAGAGTAGTGGTAGGATTACGTGGCTCCATACGTTTTTGGAGGGACTTGCCTCTGTCCCTTATGGACAGTATTGCCATTGCAAAAATGATAATAGTACCATGATGACTGTATACCTTACAGCACTTGTTGTACGCAGTTCCCAGAGACTTTTTTCAGACTGTGGATGGACTGTTGGTAGAACTTCTGTGGGGCCATGGGCAAAAAAGAGTGCCACTAAAAATGTTACAGAGAACATGGGATACAGGAGGACTAGAAGTTCCCAACCTGGAACTTTACTACATGGCATCCCAGCTGCAGCACGTGGTCCACTGGTTGAATGGCGCCGATAATTGGGAAAAACAACTCCTTCCAGGTACCTATGGCGGCTATACTCTCAACTCAGGGGTTCCCCCTTTGCTCCCCTATGTGATACAACATGTGTCCAGGATCTGGGAAATAGTGGTTTGGAGAGAGGTGCGCCATGCGCCGTATGCCCCGGATATGCCTATGTGGGTGGTGCGACCCTTTGCGAATATTGCTGAATCCATGTCGGTGAGACGCTGGAAGGAGGCAGGGTGTCAGTTATTGGGGGACCTCTACACTAATGGACAATTTATAATGCAAGAGGAGGCCATGGCCTCCTTGAGCTTAGGAACAGGGCAATTTTTGCAATATGAAAACATTTCGAGGGTCACAAGAGAAACATGGCCATCTTTCCCTGGGTTGTCCCCCACCACAAATATATTGAAAGTGATGTTGAATATGGCCCAGGGCCGGAGGCTGGTGTCGCACCTTTATCGCGCCTTAAGGGATGACCTCCGGGTGAGCCTCTCCCTGTACAGGCTAAATGAGATACAGTAGTAGAGGAACCACTAACGGAGAAAGAATGGATGAGGGTCCACAAGGGGGTTCAGAGCATAAGCTCCAATGCTCGTTTCAAACTCCTTCCTTACAACTTTGTACACCAAACGTATCTTACCCCACGGACACTAAGGATAATCTACCCTACAAACACTGGGGAGTGCCACAGATGTGGGTCAAGAGAGGAGGATTTCCTCCAGATGACGTGGGCATGCCCATCCCTAGACTCTTATTGGTCCGATGTACTGGTACGCCTGGGGGAGGCAGTGGGTTGGGTGATCCCCAGGAAGATTCGACAGGTACTGCTGGGTTTACTTCCTGCTCCCAAAAATAAAAATCTGAGCAGGAGGTTTGCCCTACTGGCAAAAAGACGAATTGCTATAACCTGGATGCGCTCCATGCCCCCGTTGGTAGAGGCATGGGTGAGGGATGTATGCGAGTTGGCAACTGCGGAGGCGGCATGCATGAAACACGTCCGGAAGGACGAAAAACTGGAGGATGACCTCCGGGCATGATCCTCCATGTTGGTGGATTTGCGGGGGCCGGGAAACTTAGAGAGAAATGGTGATATAGATAATGAAGAGCCTGCGTGAGTTCTGATGCAGTAGATTCCTAATGGCTCATGCAGATAACCGGGACACTAAAGTAGGTCTTACTCTCTATGGACGCGAAACCCTGGCATGGAAAAAGGGGGAGACTTGGGGAGTTATATTGTTCAATGTTGAATGTTGGCATGAGACAGCCATAGATGGAATGGTAAGCAAGGGAGGGGAATGGAGGGGGTGAGGAAGAAACCCACCGCATGTATTGCAAGAACTGTTTGAGGTGGAACGCATATATTGTTGAGATGCATGCAAACTGACTATTGAAGTGATTTTTTAAGTAAAGGGATTGAGGTGGAGTGTTCCCTCTTTCTTAACCCCCTGTCATATAGTACATACAGATGTATAGATATTACTCTGCCTTCTTCCAATTACGTTTGGGGGGGGATGACATTCCTCCTCTGACTTCTGATGGATGTACTGTCTATGCGATAACTTAAATGCCAATAAAGATACATGTAAAAAAGAAAGTTCTTTAGTGTACCAATAATGTGATCTCTTAGTTTTTTTATCTTCTTAGTGTTTTGGGGCAATAGTGTCCATCTCTATAATGTGTTAATTACAATAATTTGTGAGCCCATTCACATCTTGCTTTGGAATGGTTGGTTGTCAAATGTGTTTTTTTCTGAGGCTAGGCGGGGAGTTTCAATGATCCACAGATCTATTTACTGTTGTTTAGGTCTGGTCGTTTGCCAAGTTGTAACAACATTCACAGAAAAGAAATGGGTAGACCAGCATTGGATTATTGATTTTGTCCTTCCCATCTGTCGTTATGAGGTGGCCTAGAAAGGTGCCTTAATTATGCATGGAGGCTGCGAAATACAGAGAACAAGACTTATGAAGTAAGAGAGAGTACATCAGCGATGCAGTGATTTCTTTTTTAACTCCCCATTGGAGGTTGAAGCCACCTAGGAAATTGCTGTTATTCTAGTTGATTAAGGATTCCGTGATGAGTTTGATCAATTGTTCTAAAAATGTATTTGTCACCAAGTAAAGTGGTAGATTTTACATAGCTTATTTGGAGCAGAGACGATCATTTTATTTTCAAAAGACATCAAAGATTTCACCATGCTTTCTGCCACCTCCAGCAACATCACCCCCTCACAGGACCTTTGCAACAAGCTCTCTGAATACTTCTGTAACAAAATCACCTCCATATACAGCAATTTCGACCATCAAATGGACCACATCACCATCACAACTCAATTTCCCATTATTTCTGAAGAACGAACCCTGACCTTGTGGCTTGTCATCACCACTGTCGAAATCGCTGCTACCATGAAGACCCTCCACTCGAGGGCCCCATCTGACACTTGCCCCACCACTCCTTCACCTAAGGACTTCTGCCGATCAGCGAAGCACTAAAACCTATCCTCATCCTCCTCTCTTCTTGAATTCTGTAAGAAGCTAAAGACCTGGATTTTCAATTAACCAACCTACCATAGGCAGGTAGACAGTGCTGTGCACAAGCACCTTTTCAGTTCCAGGATACCCTCGCGGGTAATAGTGTGCTTTACAAATGCACATAACAATACCAAGAACAACAAAAGACATTAAAAAGTAGAACATTCATTGATTTTCTGTAGATTCACACATTTTGTGAAGTTTTTGAGAATCACTTTAAACCTGCCTCCTTGTCTGTCTATTCTTTCCAGCTAAATATTAGATTATTCAGTTGGTATAAACAGGTTGAGCACTGGGTGAGAGGATTCATTCAACCAACTTTCGGAAAGGAAGAGATGATCCAGATTAATTTGAGGTGATTAGTTCCATGCTGTCCAAGCTATGTTTTACTGCTGATCTTTAGTAATACATGATGCATTTCAGAAAGGAGCAAGTAGTGCTATTAATGGGGGTCCCTAGTGTTTTTAATTCCTTCAGCTTATTCGTGTAGTTACCTATCTCAGTGTATGTTGTTGTCACTTTCCATATGCCCTCAACTGAAGGGATAGTTTGGGTCTTTCATGTACTACACAATCTTGTGTTTGAGCCATATTCTTCCAAATTGAAGTTATATGCTCTGTGGACTTAGATGTCATGGTCTTACTTGGACGTGAATGTCTGTTTCTGTGAGGTCTAGATTCCATCCTGGGTTTAGAGTACGTGCCTGTGTGGTGAGAAAAAGTGGAAAATCAGTATGTTTTTCGGGGATGTCACGCTGGTGTTTGTCCATGCAAGGTTAGAATATATCCATCACATTTTAAGAGGCTGTTGTGCTAGGAGAAGATAACATTTAGTTGTATTTTCTCCTTCAAGTAAAAAGTTATCTTTTCGTATAGGTTACTGAGTGAGAATGTGGTGATGGACTCAACATCAGTGGGAAGCGTCTCTACCCTGCTGTGTGATATGTTGGGTCTAGCTAAACTTAGGGCTCCAGAAACAGAGGAAAGGCAAAACATGACTTTTTAGGTTCTTGCCATGCCTAACGTGGAACTGAAGGTAAGGAGTTAGGTGTTGATTGCTCTGATTAGCAAATTGAGTTCTATAGGTCTTGGCGGCCTATCTTACTCATTTCTATTTAAGAAATTGGTCACTAGGTTATTGCTATAGACTGTGCAAGAATCTATCTAAGATTAAAGACTTTGAGAGGCTTTACCTGAAGAGATCATATTTTGCTTGTAAGTAACAGAACCGAAGCCTGGACTATATACTCTTGAGTGATTGCTGGCTTGCATCTTGTAAATCTATGACCCTGAGCTCTCCTATGATACCCAACTGTGTTCAGTGTCCTGAACTTTGATATCCGCGACCATTTGCGCTCATGCATTTACACTTCCCACCTGCACTATTACCAATAATTAACTCTATTATCACCAGTCCTGCCCCAAAAACTCTTTTTCCCTCTACCTGCAGAGAAAACTATAGTGACTGCTAAATCAACAATTCATCAACTGCAAGATATAGGTTACAGGTGGGTGGTAACAGGGTCAATTCTTTCCAAACTCCTTTCTTTACTATATGGTCTGCCAAACTTCATCTCCTCACTGTATCTAAACCCAAGTATCATCAGTCTCTCTATTGCTTATTCTACCCTCTTGAAACATCCCATACTCAATACTAGAGTTATTCCTTCTCTACATCCTTTAAAATTCCCCTCAAATTCAGTCACCTAAACAGTGTTGCAGAGCAACTCTGTCAAAACTAACTCACCACCGCACTCTTTCTACCTCAAAATCTAATCTCGCTTTCTCACATTTTACAATTCTGCCACCTAACTGCATAACGTATAATACATGTCACATATACTATGCATTCTCTAGTTTATTGATTTCACGCTCCAATCACAATACATTTGACATTATGACTCCCTGGTAGCCAACTGTCCTCACCTACCATGGGTTTGCTAACCACAGTGCTTCTGGTAGTTCTGTTTGTGCCTTATTCCACCCTTTAGAGGTGTAGATAACTTGAGGAAGAATGAGCAGAAGCTCTTGGATTCACGAGAAATAGAATGTGTGATCTGGGAGCCCCATAATCTCACTCGATATAGTGATGTTACTATGTTGTTAAAAGGGATGTAGGTCAGTCTAGGTAAGGACTATGCATACAATCTTTGTAGTTGATATTTCAATGAGCTGAGAGTTTTGTGTTATTGTTGGAAGGTGGATTATTGGTAGGGGCAAATGTAGGTCTGCCACTGGCAATAAGGCCACTAACACATGATAGGACTCAGCATAGGTCTTAGAAAATTATTCCCATTCTCAACCCTTGGTAACGTGGCTGCGAGCAGACAGGCTTAACTTCAAAGACAGGTATGTAAAGCATTTAAAAACACCAATTCAGTAAATATTTAAGACACAACACATAATAAAAATCCAACACCAATTTATATAAATAGGATATATTTTTATCTTTAAAATGACACAAAAACGACAAACATCCAATGTAGGGAACAGGAGATATGAATTTTCAAAGATTTAATAAAATATAGCACTTAGAAGATTATAGCACCATATTGGGATACCTGCTCGCGATAGACCGGAGCAAAGTCAAAGTTTCAGGCCGACCGTGATGGAGCCCTGGGCGGCTACAGCTTGCGGCAGTTCCCGGTCTCAGTTTCTACCTTCACACTTAGAAACTTTTCTGGAGCTTTTCTTCACGAGGGTCCTCAAAGCTCCCAGCCAGTCCGGATCCGGTGAGGTCCTGGTCTCAGTTTCTACCTTCACACTTAGAAACTTTTCTGGAGCTTTTCTTCACGAGGGTCCTCAAAGCTCCCAGCCAGTCCGGATCAGGTGAGGGTTCGCCGGATTGACTTGTGATGAGGTCCCGGTCAACTTCCCTGGAGCGGAGTTAGAACATTTTCCTTTAACGCTTCAGCGTGGCAACCCAGGAATCAATTTACTTTTTAAAAGCAGTCCTGGCACCCAGGGCTGCTTTTAAACTGACCTCAGGCTTCAGCAGTGCACACATGCAAGTGCAAAAAGAGCTGCTGGCCTCTAAACTGCCATGCCCTAGGGTACTAGGGACTTCTAGGTATTTTCAATCCCCCTGCCCTATTATATACTAGGGGCTTATGGGGTAGGTCATGCCAATCACAGGGGTACCCCACCATACCATTGTGTACCCTAGTGTATGTAGGTGTTTTAACTGTATTCTAATGTTTCTCTTTCAGCATTGCCCTGGCCCTGGGCCTGGTTAGGCAGAGCCCAGGGTCAGTCAGAGTCATTTACCACCAGTATCAATCAGCAAAAAGTTGGAGGGTGCCCAGGGCACAGGATGACTTTGCAACATAGCCCCCCCCAAACGAAAGGTGATGGGTTACTAACCAACACCCTGGTAGTCCTCATCAGCTAAGTGGAAAAACCTGGAAAGTCCATCTGCATTTGCATGGGCAACCCCAGGTCTGTGTTCCACTGTAAAGTCCATCCCCTGTAGGGAAATGGACCACATTAACAGATTGGGATTCTCCCCTCTCATCTGCATGAGCCATCTGAGAGGCCTGTGGTCAGTTTGAACACGAAAGTGAGTCCCAAAAAAATATGGTCTCAACTTTTTCAGGGACTGTTAGAAATGGGGGTCTCTAGTTGGCAAGGGCTTGCACCTCTGTCCAAGTAGGGACCCTTCTTCCTAGTCAGGATAAGGGAGTTACACTCCTAAAATAACCCCTGTTCACCCCCTTGGTAGCTTGGCACGAGCAGTCAGGCTTATCTTAGAGGCAGTGTGTAAAGCATTTGCACATAACCAACAGTAATAGAGTGTAAGCACTACAAACGGACACCACACCAGTTTAGAAAAATATCCAATATTTTTATATACTTTAAACAAGGCCAAATACGATAAAAATCCACTATACATTACTTTAAAAATCTTCAGTTATCACAATGTCCTTAAAAACAGTTCCTTGATGTCGATAGCTCCGTCCAGGGCTATCAAGGCGTCGTGAACAAACAAATCCAAACAGTTCTGGCTGACCGCGGCGTCGCGGGTCAGCTACGGTGTCGGGAAGACCCGCAAACAGTACCTTTCAGAAATGCAGGGCGTCGATGACCTCGCAGTGAGCTTCCGAACACACGGCGTTCGCGGTGTCGGTTCCGGAGGTCGGTGCAGCATCGTTGGGGCCCTCGAAGTCACACGTGTTGCAGATCGATCTCCTCTCTGTTGAAGTCAGGAGCGCTGGCGTCGGCCGGCGTCGGGTGCTGCGGTGCGAAGTGAAGCAGTGCGGCGTGCGGTGCCCTCAGGTCGCGGTGCGAGCAGCGGCTCGGTGGCGTCGTTGTCGGTGAGACCAGGGTCGCGGTGTGAGATGAAGGCGGTGTTCGTCACGGTGCTGGCAGGTCACGGTGCAGCAGCGGCGTCGTCGTTGCTGAAGCGCTGTCGTCGGCTGACGAACTGGAGTCGATGGCACTGGCATCGGTGGGCCAAGGCTGCGGTGCGGGATGAGGGCGGTGCTTCGTGTAACTTACGAGCGGTGCCCCCGAACCACGGTGCAAGCAGCGGCGTCGAGTCCGTCGTGGAGCGGCGTCGTCGGGGTTGCCACGGCGTCGTCGTGAAGCGAGGCGGTGCGGAGTGCGGTGCCCACAGGTCGCGGTGCGAGCAGCGGCTCAGTGGCGGCGTCAGAAGGCGTCGTCGGTGAGACCAGGGTCGCGGTGCGGTGTTGCAGCGGTGCCTTCAGGACACGGAGTCGGCAGCGGCGTCATAGACGGCATCGGGCTTGAAGTCTTTGCTGTTCCTGAGACTTCTTGAACAGGGGGCAAGCTCTACCTCAAGCCCTTGGAGACACTCACAAAGTAGATTGCAGAAAGTTCAGTTCCAGTCCTTTCACTGCCCAAGACAGAAGCAGCCACTGCAGGCCAACACAGCAAAGCACACAGCAAAGTGGTAGTTTCTCCTCACAGCTTCTCCAGCTCTTCTTCTTGGCAGTCTTCTTGATCCCAAAGAGTTCCAATTTTCTGGGATTTGGGTCCCCCTTTCTATCCTCAATTTCTCTTTGTTCTCTGAAGGCAGAGAGGCCTTTGCCTAGTCCAAACCAGTTCTGGTCAGTCCTGGAGCACTTTGTTGACAAGGCTCCTTCTTTCCTTTCACAGTGCAGGCCAGGGACATCAGACGCACCACAGGATGTGGAGCCAGCATTGTGGAGGGAAGGCCCAGCCCTATTCAGGTCCCAGGTGCATCTCCTCCCACCCATCTACATGTAGATCTTGCTATTCAGCCCTGTGCTGACTCACCCTGTCTCCTGGCATCCCCCAGCCCCTGTCACTCACACTCCAGACAAGGAATACACAACCTAGCAGAGGCAGGCTTGGATGGTTAGACAAGAAAATACCCACTTTCTAAAAGTGGTATTTTCAAACACAGAATGTTAAAACCAACTTCACTAAAAGATGCATTTTATCATTCTGAGTCCAGGCATACTAAACTCGAATTTCTACCATGTTCCTGGGTCAGTTAGGATTATAAGCTGTAATAATCAAAACTGCCCATTCTGGCCTATGGGGAACAGGTAGCCTTGCAATAGTGAAAACGAAATAGGCTGTAATTCACTATCAGGACATGCCACACACACCAGAGCATGTCCTACCTTTCACATACAATGCACCCTGCCCACAGGGGTACCTTGGGCCTACCTTAGGGGTGACTAACATGTAGAAAAGGGAAGGTTTAGGGACTTGCAAGTGTGTGCACTTGCCAAGTCGACACGGCAGCCCAGGCTGCACATAGGCTCTGCAATGGCAGGCCAGAGTTACACTTTACGGGCTGTTTGCGTGGGTGGCACAATCCAGTGCTGCAGCCCACCAACAGCATTTGATCTATAGGCCCTGGCACTCTCAGTGCACTTTACAAGGGACTGACACATAAATCAAATAGGCCAATCATGGAAACACCAATCCATGACACATTTTATACAGGAGCACTTGCACTTTCCCACTGGACAGCAGTGAGGAAAGTGCGCAGAATCATTACACCAGAAAAAACAGAGTCAAAAACCAGGAGGTCAGAAAGCAAAAAGTCAGGGGAAACACGCCAAAAGATGCCAAGTCTAACACATGTCCCCTCCAGCTGAAAGTAAAGAGAACTACCCAACCCCATTGGAGTTCTCTTCACTAAGGCGGAAGAACCTGGACAGACCATCTGCGTTGGCGTGTTCTGTACCAGGGCGGTGATCCACCATAAAGTCCATTCCCTGTAGGGAGATGGACCACCTCAGCAGTTTTGGATTCTCACCCCTCATTTGCATCAACCATCTGAGGGGCCTGTGGTCCGTCTGAACCCGGAAGTGAGTCCCAAACAGGTATTGTCTCAGCTTCTTCAGTGCCCAGACCACAGCAAAAGCTTCCCTTTCTATGGCACTCCACCTCTGTTCCCTGGGGAGTAGTCTCCTGCTAAGGAAGACTACAGGCTGATCCAGGCCCTCTTCGTTCAGTTGTGAGAGCACCGCTCCCACACCATGCTCTGAAGCGTCAGTCTGCACGACGAATTCCTTGGAGAAGTCAGGTGCCTTGAGCACGGGCGACGTGCACATGGCTGCCTTCAGGGCATCAAAAGCTTTTTGGCAGGACTCAGTCCAGATCACTTTCCTGGGCTGCTTCTTCGAAGTCAGCTCTGTTAAGGGGGCAACGATGGTGACATAGTCCTTAACAAATCTCCTATAGTAGCCGGTGAGACCTAAGAAGGCTCTCACCTCTGTCTGGGTCTTGGGGGGCTCCCAAGCCAGAATGGTGTCAATCTTGGGTTGTAGGGGCGCCACCTGGCCGCTTCCTACCTGGTGTCCCAAGTACACCACAGAACCCTGCCTGATCTGGCACTTACTGGCCTTGATCGTGAGGCCTGCACCTTGCAGAGCCCTCAACACTTTCTCAAGGTGCTGTAAATGTTCTTCCCAGCTGGAACTGAACACAGCAATGTCACCCAGGTAGGCGGCACTGAATTCCTCCAGTCCAGCCAACACCTGATTGACCAACCTCTGAAAGGTGGTAGGGGCATTCTTCAACCCAAAGGGCATCACCCGAAATTGGTAATGACCTTCTGGGGTTGAGAATGCTGACCTCTCCTTGGCCCCATCAGTTAAGGCAATCTGCCAGTACCCAGACGTTAAATCAAACGTGCTGAGGAACTGGGCAGCTCCCAACCGATCAATGAGCTCATCAGCTCTGGGGATGGGGTGCGCGTCAGTCCTGGTGATGGCATTGAGCCCACGGTAGTCCACACAAAACCGCAGTTCTGGGGTGGCACCGGGTGCAGCAGCCTTTGGGACCAAGACCACTGGGCTGGCCCAAGCACTGTTGGAGGGCTCAATCACCCCTAGCGCCAACATCTTAGAGACCTCCTCCTTGATGCTAGCCCTGACCCGGTCAGTCAACCTGTAAATCTTGTGCTTCACAGGAGGGCTGTCACCAGTGTCCACGTCATGGGTACACCAGTGAGTAACACCGGGGGTCAGAGAGAACAGTGGGGCGAACTGTCCCAACAACTGGTGACAGTACCCCTGCTGCTCCTGAGTCAGTGTAGGGAGAGGATCACACCCTCTACTGACCCATCATGCTCCTTGGTAGACAGGAGGTCAGGGAGAGGCTCACTCTCCTCTTCCACCCCATCATCTGTCGCCAAGAGCATACTCACTTCGGACCTCTCGAAGTGGGGCTTGAGGCGGTTCACGTGAAGGACCCTCAAAGGGTTCCTTGGAGCCTGCAAATCCACCAGGTAGGTGACGCCACTTTGCGCTCCACCACCTCATATGGCCCAGTCCACTTGTCCTGCAAGGCACAAGGTTCCACTGGGGCCATGACCCACACTTTCTGCCCAGGTTGAAATTCGACCAGAGTGGCATTCTGGTCATACCACCTCTTCATTTCTTCCTGGCTTGCTTCCAGATTAAACCCAGATCAGTTGACTGGGGGTGAGTGCTTGCAATGTTCAACACTCCGTCCATCATCCCCTTTGGTTTTGCTATGTTCGCCCTAAGTTGGCAGGGTATGCCCAGACGTGGGTCCCTTGCTCACTTTGCCACTGGATTCAAGATAGCCTGGCTGATGACGGCTGTAAGCCAGAAACCGGTCCCAGGATGCTTGTTTCCGGTCCAGGAAAGACATGGCTTGGCAGTTCGGGCTGGACTGTTCCCATGAGGCACAGGGTCAGACTGATTTGCATATGGCCATGTCTGAACTGGGGTGGCGGAGTGAGCTAAAGAATGATGATGGATTAAACCCAGATCAGTTGACTGGGGGTGAGTGCTTGCAATGTTCAACACTCCGTCCATCATCCCCTTTGGTTTTGCTATGTTCGCCCTAAGTTGGCAGGGTATGCCCAGACGTGGGTCCCTTGCTCACTTTGCCACTGGATTCAAGATAGCCTGGCTGATGACGGCTGTAAGCCAGAAACCGGTCCCAGGATGCTTGTTTCCGGTCCAGGAAAGACATGGCTTGGCAGTTCGGGCTGGACTGTTCCCATGAGGCACAGGGTCAGACTGATTTGCATATGGCCATGTCTGAACTGGGGTGGTGGAGTGAGCTAAAGAATGATGATGGATTAAACCCAGATCAGTTGACTGGGGGTGAGTGCTTGCAATGTTCAACACTCCGTCCATCATCCCCTTTGGTTTTGCCTTGCTTCCAGGTTCGCCTGAGCGAGTTTCCTGAAGCGGGCAGTTTGGTTTCTAAAGGCCAGCATGTAACTAAACACATCCTGGGGAGTTTTCCTGGGAGCTGCCTCCCAGCCTTCCTTTACCAAACTCATAGGTCCTCTGACAGGGTGGCCATACAGGAGCTCAAAGGGGCTGTACCCAAGAGACTTCTGAGGCACCTCCCTGTATGCGAAGAGCAGGAATGGCAAGAGGACGTCCCACTTACGCCTCATGGGTTCTGTTAGACCCTTGATCATGCCTTTCAAGGTCTGGTTGAATCTCTCCACCAGACCGTTTCCTTGTGGGTGGTAAGGAGTGGTGAACTTGTAGGTTACACCACACTCCTTCCACAGGGATGTCATATACTTGGATATGAAATTGGTCCCCCTGTCAGAAACCACCTCTCTGGGGAAGCCCACACGGGAAAAGATCCCCATTAATGCCCGGCTCACCACTGGCGCCGTCGTTGTCCTGATAGGGATTGCCTCCGGGTACCGGGTGGCATGGTCCACCAAGACCAGGATGTACCTGTTGCCCATGGCTGTCTTGGGATCCAGTGGCCCCACAATATCCATCCCTACCCTTTCAAAGGGTGTTCCAACAACAGGAAAAGGTTGGAGAGGAGCTTTGACCTTCCTCCCACTCTTACCACTTGCCTGGCAAGTTTGGAAAGACCTACAGTGTGCATCTGACTGCCTTCGCATTTGGGGCCAAAAGAAGTGGGTGACAAGCCTGTCAAAGGTCTTGTCCTGCCCCAAATGTCCTGCCAAAGGCACGTCATGAGCCAGACCCAGTAGGAAGGTCCTGAAGTGCTGGGGTACCACCAGCACATGGGCTGACCCAGGCTCAGCAACCTTAGGCTCACTGTATAGGAGACCATTCTCCCAGTAGATCAGATGTGACCCGGACTGATTACCAGCCGCCTGGTCTGCAGCCTGCCGCCGCAGACCCTCCAGAGTAGGGCACTCGTTCTGCTCCCTGCAGAACTCCTCCCTGGTGGGATCCCCTTCTTGCTGCCAATGGGTCAGCTCAGAGAGGTCTCCCAGTTCGGCTACCTGCTCCCCTGTAGGCACCGGGGAGTCCCCCTCGAGGTCCGCCTCCTCCCGGTCCGTGGGAACTTCAGGGGCTGGTTTCCCACGCCCCCTGCCCTTCCTCTTGGCAGGGACTTGAGCCATTGTTCCAGGCTCCAAGTCCTCTTGCTCACCCTTTCTGGCTGCCATTGACCGAGTAGACACGCATGCCCACTCTGGCAACCCAAGCATCTCCAAGTGAGACCTGAGCTCAACATCCTTCCATAAGGACTGCTCCAGGTCGTTACCTAGCAGACAATCTACAGGCATGGTAGGGCTCATAACCACCCTCAAGGGACCTGAGACCCCCCCCCCCCCATTCAAAGGGAACCTGCGCCACCATACACTGGCGCTCATAGTTGTCTACAGCAACTACTTGGTGGAATGCCCCTGGGACTACCTGCTTCTCAGAGACCAGGTGACACCGGTCTGAGGTCACACTGGCTCCAGTATCTCTGAGAGCCTCTACCCTGTTCCCATTGATGGTCACCCAGGTGCTATATTTCTTTGTGTTAGGGGGCACCTGGTTTCCTGGGACCATCTCACTGTCCCCTAGTGAGACGAGGGTCATTTCTGCGGGATCCCCACCCTCCTGTGGGCACCCCTCCTCCCCAAGCGCTACACTAGCCAACACTTTGGACTGTCCACCGGTGGGTGGCTGTGTCCCCTTTGGGCACTTGGGGTCCCCCTTAAAGTGACCCACCTGGTCACATGCATAACACTTGCGGGGCCGGTCTCAACAGGCTTCCCTGTAGAGACCCCTTTCTTCTTATCACCTGGGGGATGGGAACCTTTACCCTGGGTACTAGTTTGGGGCCCTTTAGAGAACTCCTGTGCTTTACCCTTGTCCCCCCACTTTTCTGCTGGGGACCCTGCCCACCTTTGGCTGAGTCTCCCCCAAATGCTTTCTTGTGGACCCTGGTACTCACCCAGCGGTCCGCCTCCATAGCAAGCTTCCTGGGGTCAGTTAGCTTACTATCAACTAGGTGCTGGCGCAGATCTGCAAAAAATAGACTAGACAAGTGCTCCCATGCAATCAAATTGTAGAGCCCCTGAAAATCTGTTACATTACTGCCCTTCACCCAACCATCCAGCGACCTACAGAACATATCCACACATTCCAACCAAGTGTTGGCCTCAGACTTTTACTGGACCTGAACTGATCCCTGTACTTCTCAGGTGTGAGCCCATATCTAGTGAGGAGGGCGTCTTTCATGTCAGCATAGGTGAGGTCCTGCCCCTTACCCAAAGCTATCAGAGTATCCCTAGCTTCCTCTGGAAAGAGAGGCCACAACCCCGCTCCCCAGTTCCTTTCAGGGACCCCATTCATATGAATAGACGACTCGTACCCTTGAAACCACCTTTGTATGTCATCACCCTTTTTGTACTCTTTACCTACATTCTTGGGGATGTGTACAATCCTGTCTGTGTGTGCTGAAGAATTACTGCCACCATCTGAACCGGATCTACTCTTTAGCTCCAGCTCCTTGATCATTCTCTCATGATCTAGTATCATCTTCCTTTCCTCCATGGCTATTCTTTTTTCTTCCCTCTCACTTTCTATTCTGAGTTTCTCCAATTCAAACCTCCTTACTTCCCACCTGTCTTCCAGCTCCTCTGGGGACAAGCTACTGCTGCCTGGCCTGGAGGGCTCCCCCCCTCCCAAAAGCACATCCACCCTAGGAACAGGCTCCTCCACCTCTCCATTGAGATCACCAGATTGCCCACTGGCATGTCTGGCTGCTACCCAGGCCCTCAGCGCCTTTTGTAGCTCATCCTTCCTGGTGAGGCCTCTGACCTGAACTTTCAGGTTCTTGCAAATCGATTTTAACTCCTTGACATTGTAGGCTTCCAATCGATCCTCCTCAAAAGCAATTTCTACTGATGCAATTGATGATACTATAGATTCAGGCATGTTGAAGTAGCAAGTTCAAACTGGCAAGATCAAAAATAGGCCAAAAAGAAAAAGAACCTGTATGTGGTACGTAATGGTCTGCGATATGGTAGTAGTGCACACCAATCACTGTAAGTCAAGTGCAAACATAAGTCCTATCCTCACCGCTGACAACCAATGTTAGAAATGGGGGTCTCTAGTTGGCAAGGGCTTGCACCTCTGTCCAAGTAGGGACCCTTCTTCCTAGTCAGGATAAGGGAGTTACACTCCTAAAATAACCCCTGCTCACCCCCTTGGTAGCTTGGCATGAGCAGTCAGGCTTATCTTAGAGGCAGTGTGTAAAGCATTTGCACATAACCAACAGTAATACTGTGTAAGCACTACAAACGGACACCACACCAGTTTAGAAAAATATCCAATATTTTTATATACTTTAAACAAGGCCAAATACGATAAAAATCCACTATACAGTACTTTAAAAATCTTCAGTTATCACAATGTCCTTAAAAACAGTTCCTTGATGTCGATAGCTCCGTCCGGGGCTATCACGGCGTCGTGAACAAACAAATCCAAACAGTTCTGGCTGACCGCGGCGTCGCGGGTCAGCTACGGTGTCGGGAAGACCCGCAAACAGTACCTTTCAGAAATGCAGGGCGTCGATGACCTCGCGGTGAGCTTCCGAACACACGGCGTCCGCGGCATCGGTTCCGGAGGTCAGTGCGGCGTCGTCGGGGCCCTCGAAGTCACACGTGTTGCAGATCGATCTCCTCTCTGTTGAAGTCAGGTGCGCTGGCGTCGGCCGGCGTCGGGTGTTGCGGTACGAAGTGCAGGGGTGCGGCGTGCAGAGCCCTCAGGTCCCGGTGCGAGCAGCAGCTCGGTGGCGGCGCGGATGGCGTTGTCGGTGAGACCAGGGTCGCGGTGTGAGATGAAGACGGTGCTCGTCACGGTGCTGGCAGGTCACGGTGCAGCAGCGGCGTCGTCGTTGCTGAAGCGCTGTCATCGGCTGACGAACTGGAGTCGATGGCACTGGAGTCGATGGCACTGGCGTCGGTGGGCCATTGCTGCGGTGCGGGATGAGGGCGGTGCGTTGTGTAACTTACGAGCGGTGCCCCCTAACCACGGTGCAAGCAGCGGCGTCAAGTCCGGCGTGGAGCGGCGTCATCGGGGATGCCACGGCGTCGTCGTGAAGCGAGGTGGTGCGGAGTGCGGTGCCCACAGGTCGCGGTGCGAGCAGCGGCTCGGTGGCGGCATCAGCAGGCGTTGTCGGTGAGACCAGGGTCGCGGTGCGGCGTTGCGGTGGTGCCTTCAGGACACGGAGTCGGCAGCGGCGTCGTAGACGGCGTCGGGCTTGAAGTCTTTGCTGTTCCTGAGACTTCTTGAACAGGGGGCAAGCTCTACCTCAAGCCCTTGGAGACACTCACAAAGTAGATTGCAGAAAGTTCAGTTCCAGTCCTTTCACTGCCCAAGACAGAAGCAGCCACTGCAGGCCAACACAGCAAAGCACACAGCAAAGTGGTAGTTTCTCCTCACAGCTTCTCCAGCTCTTCTTCTTGGCAGTCTTCTTGATCCCAAAGAGTTACAATTTTCTGGGGTTTGGGTCCCCCTTTTATCCTCAATTTCTCTTTGTTCTCTGAAGGCAGAAAGGCCTTTGCCTAGTCCAAACCAGTTCTGGTCAGTCCTGGAGCACTTTGTTGACAAGGCTCCTTCTTTCCTTTCACAGTGCAGGCCAGGGACATCAGACGCACCACAGGAGGTGGAGCCAGCATTGTGGAGGGAAGGCCCAGCCCTATTCAGGTCCCAGGTGCATCTCCTCCCACCCATCTACATGTAGATCTTGCTATTCAGCCCTGTGCTGACTCACCCTGTCTCCTGGCATCCCCCAGCCCCTGTCACTCACACTCCAGACAAGGAATACACAACCTAGCAGAGGCAGGCTTGGATGGTTAGACAAGAAAATACCCACTTTCTAAAAGTGGTATTTTCAAACACAGAATGTTAAAACCAACTTCACTAAAAGATGCATTTTATCATTCTGAGTCCAGGCATACTAAACTCGAATTTCTACCATGTTCCCTGGGTCAGTTAGGATTATAAGCTGTAATAATCAAAACTGCCCATTCTGGCCTATGGGGAACAGGTAGCCTTGCAATAGTGAAAAACGAAATAGGCTGTAATTCACTATCAGGACATGCCACACACACCAGGGCATGTCCTACCTTTCACATACAATGCACCGTGCCCACAGGGGTACCTTGGGCCTACCTTAGGGGTGACTAACATGTAGAAAAGGGAAGGTTTAGGGACTTGCAAGTGTGTGCACTTGCCAAGTCGACACGGCAGCCCCAGGCTGCACACAGACTCTGCAATGGCAGGCCAGAGTTACACTTTATGGGCTGTTTGCTTGGGTGGCACAATCCAGTGCTGCAGCCCACCAACAGCATTTGATCTACAGGCCCTGGCACTCTCAGTGCACTTTACAAGGGACTGACACATAAATCAAATAGGCCAATCATGGAAGCACCAATCCATAACACATTTTATACAGGAGCACTTGCACTTTCCCACTGGACAGCAGTGAGGAAAGTGCGCAGAATCATTACACCAGCAAAAACAGAGTCAAAAACCAGGAGGTCAGAAAGCAAAAAGTCAGGGGAAACACGCCAAAAGATGCCAAGTCTAACAGGGACCAAACCACAGCAAAAGCCTCTCTCTCAATGGCACTCCACCTCTGCTCTCTGGGAAGAAGTCTCCTGCTAATAAAGACAACTGGCTGATCAAGGCCCCCTTCATTTAGCTGTGACAACACTGCCCCAATCCCTTGCTCTGAAGCATCTGTCTGAACCACAAATTCTTTTGTGTAGTCAGGGGCCAGTATCACTGGTGCTGAACACATGGCAGCTTTCAGAGTGTCAAAAGCCTTCTGACACTCTGGGGTCCAAATCACCTTCTTGGGCCTCTTTTTAGAAGTGAGTTCTGTTAGGGGCCCCACAATGGTCCCATAATTTTGAACAACCCTGTCAGTCCAAGGAATGCCCTGACCTGAGACTGGGTAACAGGAGCTGTCCAATCCAAAATAGTTTGGATTTTAGCTTGGAGAGGCTGTACATGGCCCCCACCTACCAGGTGGCCCAGGTACACCACAGAACTCTGCCCTATTTGGCACTTACTGCCCTTAATAGTCAGGCCTGCTTGCTGCATGGCCTGAAGCACTTCCCTTAGGTGGCTTAAGTGATCCCCCCAGGTAGAACTGTATACAGCTATATCATCCAGGTAAGCTGCACTGAACTGTTCCAGCCCAGACAAGACCCTGTTCACCAACCTTTGGAAGGTGGCAGGTGCATTCTTTAAGCCAAAGGGCATTACCTTAAACTGATAATGTCCCTCTGGTGTGGAGAATGCTGACCTCTCCTTTGCTCCATCATTGAGGGCAATCTGCCAGTAACCTGAAGTCAAATCAAAAGTACTCAGGTACTTAGCAGCCCCTAACCTATCAATGAGCTCATCAGCTCTAGGTATAGGGTGAGCGTCAGTCTTTGTGACTGCATTCAATCCTCTGTAGTCCACACAGAACCTTAACTCCTTGGGTCCCCCCTGAGGATTAGGTTTAGGTACCAGCACCACTGGACTGGCCCATGGACTCTCAGACGGTTCAATTACCCCCAGTTCAGGCATCTTAGCAACCTCAGCTTTAATGCTGGCTCTGACATGGTCAGACAACCTGTACAGTTTAGTTTTGACAGGTAGGCTGTCCCCAGTGTCAATGTGGTGCACACACCACTCAGTGATGCCTGGGGTCAAAGAGAACAGGCCAGCAAACTGCTCCAGCACTTGCTTACAGTCTCTGTGCTGCTGGTCTGTCAACTTGGGAGAGAGTATCACCCCTCCACTGACCCATCTTGCACATTAGTGGAGAGGAGGTCGGGCACAGGCTCAGTTTCCTCCTCCACACCCTCATCAGTGACCAGTAACATGGTCATGTCTGCCCTGTCATGGTGGGGTTTCAATCTATTCACATGCAGGACCCTCTGAGGGTTCCTGGGGGTGCCAAGGTCAACCAAATAGGTAACCTCACCCTTCTTTTCTAAGATTGGATAGGGCCCACACCACTTGTCATGGAGGGCCCTGGGAGCCACAGGCTCCAACACCCACACCAATTGTCCTGGAGTATACTCAGGCATAGTAGCCTTTTGATCATACCAGTGCTTCATGAGCTCCTGGCTGGCCTCCAGTTTCCTGTTTGCCTTGTACATGTACTCTGCCATCCTAGATCTCAGGCCTAGCACATAGTCAAGCACATTGTCCTTTGCTTCTTTAAGAGGCTTCTCTAAAGACTCTCTCAGCAGGCTCAATGGCCCCCTCACAGGGTGTCCAAACAACAACTCAAAGGGACTGAAATCAACCCCTTTCTGTGGCACCTCCCTGTAGGCAAACAGTAAGCATGGGAGGAGAACATCCCATCTCCTCCTGAGTGTCTCTGACAACCCATTTATCATGCCCTTCAGGGTTTTGTTGAATCTCTCAACAAGACCATTTGCTTGTGGGTGATAGGGGGTGGTGAACTTGTAGTTGACACCACACTCATCCCACATAGCAGTCAGATAGCTGGACAGGAAGTTCGTACTCCTATCTGACACCACCTCTTTTGGAAAACCCACTCTGGTGAACACACCAAGCAGTGCTCTAGCCACCGCAGGAGCATCAATGGTTCTAAGAGGTATGGCTTCAGGGTACCTAGTGGCATGGTCAACTACCACTAAGATATACCTATTCCCTGATGCAGTAGGTGGGTCCAGGGGACCAACAATGTCCATCCCCACCCTTTCAAAAAGAACCCCCACCACTGGCAGTGGTATTAGGGGAGCCTTTGTCTTGCCCCCTGCCTTGCCACTGGCCTGACAGGTGACACAGGAGCTGCAAAACTCCTTTACCTTTTCAGACATATGGGGCCAGTAGAAATGGTTCACCAATCGGTTCCATGTCTTTGTCTGTCCCAAATGTCCTGCCAAGGGGATATCATGACCCAAAGTCAGGATGAACTCTCTGTACCTCTGGGGCACCACCAACCTCCTGGTGGCCCCCTCCTTGAGGTTTCTGGCCTCAGTGTAAAGCAGTCCATATTCCCAGTAGAGTTTGTGAAACCCACTGTCATCCCCCTCCTCTTGCTTAGAAGCAATCCGCCTCAAGCTCTCAAGGGTGGGACAGTCACACTGTCCCTTACTGAACTCCTCTCTGGAGGGTCCACCTGCTCCTGTCAGTTCTGCCAAATCTGACAGCTCTGGCAGGGATGGAGTCCCTCGCTCAGAGGCCAGATCCTCCCCATCAGGGTTAGATTCTTCCTGCACCTCTGGAGTTCCCTGAGCTGGCTCACCAGGCCTAGTGCCCTTGTCCTTGGATGCTTGACCCTTTGTTCCAGGGTCCAAGTGTCCAGCCCCTCCCTTCTGGCTAGTCTGTGACCTAGTCACAGCACATACCCACTCAGGGAGCTCCAATATTTTCATATGGAGTCCTCTCTCCACCTCTGACCACACAGAGGCTTCAAGATCATTGCCCAGTAAACACTGGACTGGGAGCACCTTTGACACAGCTACCTTCATAGGGCCTGTCACACCTCCCCATTCCAAATCCACCACAGCCATAGGATGGAGTTTGGTAGTGCTGTCTGCATACGTCACCTGGTGAAACTCACCAGGTAACAACCTCCCTGGAGGCACCAGCTCACCCAGGACCATAGTTACACTAGCCCCAGTGTCTCTGATAGCCTCAACCTCAGTCCCATTCACTTTAGGCCTCTGCCTGTACTTGTCCATGTTTGGAGGTAAGGCAGCAAGGATTGCAATATTCACCCCACCCAGGGACACTAAGGTTGCTTCCACCACCTGACTACTCCTCACTGGGGCACCACTCTCCACTCCTACACTGACACTGGCAATCCCTGTAGATGGCCCCTTAGGGGGGCGCTTCTTGGCGCAGACAGCATCTCCCTGCTTGTGCCCTGGCTGGTTACAGTCAAAGCATTTACCCACTTTTGAGGGATCAAAGAACCTACCATTCTTTCCCTGATTCCACCTCCCTTTGGATTTGGGTTGGCTCGGGCCCCCCCTCCCGGTGCAGGTTTTTGTGGGTCTTTGGAGGACTCCTTTTGGTTTTGACCTTCTTTCCCTTGGGCTTTCTCCTGGGGAGGGACCGGTCCTCCTTTCTTCTGGTCACCCCCCTGGTGCTGTATGGAAACCCGGGTTCTCACCCACTCATCAGCTGCTTCACCCAGCTCTCTGGGGTCTGTCAGCTTAGAGTCCACTAGATACTGGCATAACTTCTCTTCTGCACAATGAGTCAAAATATGTTCTTTCAAAAACAAATTATACAATCCCTCATATGTGTCAACTTTGTTACCAACAATCCAGCCTTCCAGTGCCTTCACTGAAACGTCCACAAAGTCTACCCAAGACTTTGAACTCAATTTCTGGGTGCCTCTAAACTTCACCCTGTACTGCTCTGGAGTCAGACCAAATCTCTTGACTAAACATGCCTTCATCTGCTGGTATGATTCTGCATCCTCTCCCTTCAGGGTCAGGAGCCTATCCCTCCCAGCTACTGGAATCAACTCCCACAGGAGTGCACCCCAATACCTAGAGTGGACCCTACTCATTCTAAGGGCCCTCTCAAAAGCTGCTAGCCATTTGTCAATGTCATCCCCCTCAGTGTACTTGGGTACTATACCCTTGGGAAGTTTAGGTTCAAATGCACCACCCCTGGATATCTCAAAATCTTCATCATTTTCACTGCCACCATTTCTTCTCAACTCCTCCTTCTCCCATCTCTTCCTAGCCAATTCCAATTTCTCCTGCTCTAAAGCTATCAAAGCTAATTGAGCCTGAAGCTGTCTCTCTGCAAGGGACGGTATTGGTTCCTGAATAAAGGACCCTTCCCCACTCCCACCACCACCTTGATTCACCTGGCTAACACTAGTCACAATGGAAGAGGTCTCATCCTCACCCCCTCTTGGGTGAGGTTGGGGGAACATCCTCCCACCCCCCTGGGTTCTCCTCAGCTGCCCCGGCCCAGGCCTGTAGGGACTCAAGTAACCCTGCCTTCCTCATCTTCTTGGCAGCAGGCAGCCCCCTAAGCCTACACTGTTCCCTAAGCTAAGCAAGCTTGAACTGGGACAGTTTAGCCAGGTCCAGCTCCATGGTTCCCTAGTTTTGGGTCACAACAACTACGCACAACAGACTTAAAACAATTTGGAAAAATCAAAACAATGGATTAAAAACAGTTTAGTCCAAATTCCAAAAATCAAACTCAAAAGTTTTGTTCTAAGGCAATTTAGAGGATTTTTATAATCTTAATTCACTTTACTGAAAGGTGTACTTTTAAACACAAGTCCTCATCCACACCGCTGAGCACCAAATGTTGGAAAGTGGATTATTGGTAGGGGCAAATGTAGGTCTGCCACTGGCAATAAGGCCACTAACACATGATAGGACTCAGCATAGGTCTTAGAAAATTATTCCCATGCTCAACCCTTGGTAACGTGGCTGCGAGCAGACAGGCTTAACTTCAAAGACAGGTATGTAAAGCATTTAAAAACACCAATTCAGTAAATAATTAAGACACAACACATAATAAAAATCCACCAATTTATAAAAATAGGAAATATTTTAATCTTTAAAATGACACCAAAACAACAAACATCCAATGTAGGGTACCGGAGATATGAATTTTCAAAGATTTAATTAAATATAGCACTTAGAAGATTATAGCACCATATTGGGATACCTGCTCGCGATAGACCGGGGCAAAGTCAAAGTTTCAGGCCGACCGCGATGGAGCCCTGGGCGGCTACAGCTTGCGGCAGGTCCCGGTCTCAGTTTCTACCTTCACACTTAGAAACTTTTCTGGAGCTTTTCTTCCCGAGGGTCCTGAAAGTTCCCAGCCAGTCCGGATCCGGTGAGGGTTCGCCGGATTGACTTGTGACGAGGTCCTGGTCAACTTCCCTGGAGCGGACTTAGAAAATTTTCCTTTAACGCTTCAGCGGGGCAACCCAGTAATCCAGGCCGACACGCGATGGAAGGCAGGCGGCTTGGCTCTCGCGGTTGCTCCCGGTCGCTTTTTCTACGAGCGCACTTAGAAACTTTTCTGGAGCTTTTTCTCGCGGGGTCTCTCGATGCTCTTCATGTAGCCGGATCCGGTGAGGGTTCGCCGGCTTCAGATTTCTTCTAGTCCCGGTCAAACTCTGGAAGTTGGACCGATGGAGCTTTTAGCGGGACGAACCTGGGTGGCTTGGCCGGCTCGCGGTTGAAGGCAGGCGGCTTGGCTGACCAGGTTGAGTCGGTCCCTCTATGGAGCTTTTTTTTCAAAGTTCCTCCAAAGTTCTCCAAACTTCTTGAACTTCTTCCTGAAGTTCCTCAAAGGGTCCCAAAGTGTCTCAAACTCACTCCAAGGGTCTGGAAGCTCCAAGATGGTCCTTGAAAGTTGAGGACTTCAGTTCCCACAATCCACTGGGACGTCACCCTTACAAATCCACTGGTAGTTCTCCAAGGTGCAGATTTAGTTGGTGATGTTCCAGATGAGCTCTTTTAACCTGTAGCTTTCAGGAGTCCACTCTTTAGTTCTTTTTCAGCAAAATAATCCACAGGGCTGTAGTTTCAGATGGTGCAGTTTTCAGAGGTCAGGCCTTAGAAATCTTTGCACAGCAAAACTTCTCAGCTTGGCAATGTCTTGCTTCAGTAAGTTTCAAGCAGCAGATCTGGAGGGCTCTGCCCCTCTCAAATACTTATTCCATGTTCTCTGGGTCAGACAGGAGGTCACTCCTGACCAATGGGAGCAGGGTAACTCCTCAAACATATGACCACTTCCTGTAGAGTGTGGCATTATTTTGTCCCAGAGTGCATCAAATCTTCCAAATCCATAATGGCAGATTTTCCAGCAAGGAGGCAAGAGCTGGCTAAACACACCCCTAGGATGGCTAATTTACTTAGACTCTCCCCCTGCATCTGCTCATACCTTCCTTAATCCCCCCATCTGCCTGAGGTAGAAAGTTCAGAGTTGTAAATGTCACTGGGTTCTGCTTTTCTCTTTGAAGCCCATGGTTTACAACCCCTCCCCTGGCCTGGCATTCCTGTGGACCAGCACACTGCCCTCCCAGCCCAGCTGCATAACCCCAGGGGCTCTTTATCACCTCTCCAGGCAGGCTGGCTAATCCACTTAACTCTGACCAATCAGGGCAGACCACTGGAAGGCTGAATCTGGACTTACAAACAAGAAAGTCTTATAACTTCTTGTAGGTACACTTTAGGAGAAATTCAACAATATCATATTGTTGTATTTATTAATACCATTCTGGGAAATCTTTGAATGGCATCTCTAGCCCTCTCCTATCAAGAGTTATCAATCAATAACTTCCTACCATGTTAACCTATGTAACAGGGGATTTGCAATGGGAAAAATGACTTGGGCCATTTTTCCAGCACCAGGACTTACAAAAACATATTTTATAAGTACTTTGCTTATATCTACAGGACCCCCACCCCATAGGACAACTAGGGGAGACTTTAGGGGTTCTGAATCTGTAAAAATATTGCAGATCCTCACTTCACAGTGCTCCTAGCATCAAAGTCGAATTTGGGCAGCACTTTACCACAATGGGGGAGTTAAATGTGAAATTTCACTTTACCCAGGCATATAAAAACTCATTTTATAAGGGTGTACCTTATAATTATCTGACCCCCCACCCCTGGGACACCTATGGGAGACCCTGGGGGTCCCTAATATGCCATAACATGGTAGGTTATCCATTTGTAAGTGCCCCAAACCCAAAAGTCGAGTTTGGGCACAATTTACTTTTTAAAAGCAGTCCTGGCACCCAGGGCTGCTTTTAAACTGACCTCAGGCTTCAGCAGTGCACACATGCAAGTGCAAAAAGAGCTGCTGGCCTCTAAACTGCCATGCCCTAGGGTACTAGGGACTTCTAGGTAGTTTCAATCCCCCTGCCCTATTATATACTAGGGGCTTATGGGGTAGGTCATGCCAATCACAGAGGTACCCCACCATACCATTTTGTACCCTAGTGTATGTAGGCGTTTTAACTGTATTCTAATGTGTCTCTTTCAGCATTGCACTGGCCCTGGGCCTGGTTAGGCAGAGCCCAGGGTCAGTCAGAGTCAGTTACCACCAGTATCAATCAGCAAAAAGTTGGGGGATGCCCAGGGCACAGGATGACTTTGCAACAGTTATACAAAAGAGTATGCTTCTCCCGTAACCATTTTAAAGGCATGAGTACAGATGGTACATCCCTAAAATCTTGCTTGTCCTCACTACATTGCCTTTCGAACACAAAGGTTGCCCAGTTCAAAGCTTATAATTCTTGACCATGGTAACCAAGCAGTATGCGTCCAACCATGTACCATGGCTGCTCAGGCAAGGACAGTGCCAGGGTTTCAATCAACTGCATGCTAATGGCATACATTCTACCCAGGGTTCCTATTATTTCCTGTGGAATTGTTTTTAGTTTTCTGATAAATCCTGAACCCTCAATGTAATTTATTTTGTTTCTGTGTGACTTTAATCATTAAGCTTTACATTTTTAGTAAGTAAGGGTGTTCCTTCTTCCAAAATAGGCTTGGAATTTTTAACCTATGTATTTCTTAACTGTAATATTGATGTTGCTGCACACTTGTCACATGCAATGTTCTCTGAAGACTTTCTTGATGATTCTACCAAGCTACCAAGCGGTGAGCCAAGTTCTCATCATGCAAGCCTGTGTAGTCAATAGGAAGTGATTGGACATTGTGGAGCCCAACAACATCTCACACGAGGACTGCTGCCCCTCTCCTTAAAGTTTAAAATCCAGTTGCTATACTTATTGAAAAGAGGAGGCCTCCCTCTGTCTGATTTCAGTTGTTACTATCATTACTGACACTGCAGAATATGGCGCAAGAAAAATAGAACAATCAGATCTCATAACTGATATGGAACATTTCTCCACCGATATGATGAATTGGCTTCATAGTTATATTTCAATATCATCTTTACATAAAAAGAAGTGGATGTTCATTCAAGTTATGTGCTATATTTTCAGGTAAACAAGAAATAGGAAATAAGGACAAATGTGGAGATACCGATCTTTTACATATCTGTTCACAACTCCTCAACATAAGCAGACATGTTTAATGCGAACCGATGCATACAGGTCCACAAGGCATATACCAATGGAAACTAATTGGAAACAATACAGTTAGAACTTTTCATGACCTTACTTTGCTGTTTAGGACAAGGATCCTTTTTTTTAAAAGTATCCAACTGAGCAGCCTAATTAAGCAAATTAAGGACATTGACCTAACAGAGGAGCACATTGTGTAATGAAAATGCACATACACCTACAGGTATTACAGAAAGGAACTGCAAAAAAGGTACCAGTGGTGTCTATGAAAGTGCATCAAACACACGTAGCTAAATGGTCACCAAATCTGGTGGATGAACCACTTAATGGAGAATGGTATCATTTATTTCACCCTACCAAATAAAATCATGGAGTTTATTAATTTAATTAGACAGTTTTACTGCTCTTGACCTCTAAAGGGTTATTTGAGGTTTGCAGATAAACAAATATTTATGCTGTTTTTAGGACATGTTAACCAGCCACAAGAAATTACTATAGCTCAAAGCTGTCAGTTTCAATTCCCTTGTCATATGAGTTGGTGTTGGGGGAATTCTGTGTTTTCAGACACAAGAGCTGTTACTAGAATTAAGTTCAAGGAAACACAATCAATTTGTAGCAGGTAAGTTACCTGAAGTTTTTCTCTAGGTCTATGCAGCCCAGATTTTGTAGGACAGCAATACCTAGGGCAGCATCATTGAGGCAGGTCACTAGTTTAGTCCTGTAAATTATGTCTGCATCATGCACTGAGTAGTGAAGATGTTCTTTAGTCCCCCATGTAAGTGTCTGAGAGCTGTTATAAGCACCTGGTATTTATTATATATGTGATAAAGTAAACCCTGTCGTACATTATAAGGATTCTGCAAGTCATAGAGAAGTTCTATGACCATATATGGGATTGAGGCTGAAGGGCGAGTTTCTTTATAAGGTTATGGAAGTCCAAGGTGTCTTGAAATATCATTATCTTATCATGTACTGCAGGGGGTACTATATCCCTTATAACTCATGGTCATACAATGACCTTTCCTACAAGCCACTTTAAATCCTTGGGACGTAGCTCATTCATTTGAAAGAGAGCAAGCATGTTTGCGAACATGAAGAATAAAAAAAAACCTCTAGTTCTAAATTAAACACATCAAAAAGCTGTTGATTATTTGTTGCAAGAAGCTATTGGAATCATATAAATATAAGTTTATTGTAAAAAAAAAAGGCACAGTAGCTCAAAATGTGTACAAACATGTACTAAGATACTAACTTTACTATAATTACCTAAGGATTGCAAAAAAAGCAATGTTTTATTTTTGTTCTGTAAACTGCTGCTTTAATTATGCTCCATGGCCTGTTCTTCCCCTCAGATGTTAGCTCTGCCAGCAAGCATTGTGTCATCAGAACTCAACTGTTGAGACTGGGTGAGTCAGAAGTCACCTATTATAAAGAAATTACCGGCTGGTTTTTAATACAGGGATTGCAGAATGCCATGTATTATAAAGAGATAAAGAGCTTGGGTACTGTGCAGACCATCTTATATCTATTTAATTGACTAAAAGGCAGCCTGCGAAGGGTATCCATTACCAGAGAGATATGTCTTATTTTAGTGCTGGCATCACCCACAGCTAAGAGTCACTAGAGCCACCCTTGGTAGGCTCCATTTCCATAATCCAGCCTTTATTATTAAAACCATGTGTACTCTATATCAGAATGGAAAAGATTTATAGCATGCTCTCAGCTAGTTCAAGCCTGACTGTCCCACTTTTGACACCTATCCTGTGAGTCTATCCATTTTTTTTTTTTTTGCTTGACTACACTATCATAAACTGAAGAATTAGACTTAGACGGTATCTCTTATTGTGGTCAGACTGTCTACAGTTAACATCATCACACCTACTACTACTGCTTTACCATAATTTAATTTCTCCAAAAGTCTCAATTACCATGTTGCGTATGGCATGTTTTCTATAGTAGTTCCTTCTCAAGTCCAAAAGTCACAGTCTTTTACTCTTTGACAAGGTGCAACAACACACTCAGGTTTCTGCTCTTCCATGCAGCAGCAGGTGTGATATACAACGACAACCAGTAATGATATTTTTTACATAAATGATGAGATTTAAAGACAGAAGATCCAAAGGTAGCATATAGACATCCTACAATGAAAATTAATAGGTTCATTATTATTAAAGTTATAGAAATGACAAACGTAACAAAAATAGTGCTACTAATAATATCAATAAAAGCAATAACAATAAACAATACAATAGAAATAACAATGATTATTGCAATACCAGAAATAGCACCAAAAATGACAGGAATAATGGTGATAACCATAATAATAATAGCAGTAACAACAATGATAATCATAATACTTCTCTTTAGCTCTCTCTAGTACACAACCCTTCATCTGAGATATTGTGTCCTTCTTATTCTTTATTCAGCTTCTTCTATTGCTCAGTATTTTTCTACCCATCACAGATTCTCGTTGCTCACCTTAGCGAATGCATTGACTAGAAAAACAGTTTTGTCACATTGTAGTCTCTCACACAACGCACCCTCTGCTCAAAAAGGGATGATGTCACTTCAAATATAACTACTCAAAACCCCATACCAGATAAAAAAACCTGCTGTTCTTATCATCCTCCAAGCAACAATAAAGCAAGGCAAAAAGTTAAAAAAAGACACCAAAAAATATACACGGATAAGTATCTCAAGCCAACAGGTAACCAGCAGCACAAAAACAGCTAAACAAAGTGCAACCAAAAAATACAAGCATCACAATTAAGTACCTTGTAACTTGCACTTCTCTTCATGAGCTGCACATTCTCTTACATGGATATCTGTTGGCATTAATATGAAAGATCTTGCTAATGAAGGGCCGATACTCAGACATGAAGCATTAAAGCCTGCATTCAGGTTTAGAAGAGGTCGGGATTGGCGTGTATGGATAACAGGATCCTGGAAATTAGCTTGTTGAACACTTCTGGGTTGTGGACAGGGCTTCAGGGGTAAGTGCCTGGCAATATTTCCCAGTTGTTGCAGCTCCTTCACTACTGTACAGTTCGCCACTCAACATTGTGTACTTTCACCTTTGTTGTTTTGTTCCCATTGGTTTTTTGCCCCTCCAGACCATTTGCCCTTCCTGCCTGTGATACCTACCATTTATCTTCTGAATCTTTCCTCAGCCTACTACACTCTTCTTGTATTCGCTGCTCAGCTACAGTTACTACTGCCCACCATCCTGATGGCCTCTTCATTGGTGTGTTATATCTTTCAGCAACTAGATCGCATACCTGCTTGCTGCATTGGTGAGCTGCCTTCCTCCACCTCAGCTGTGCCGAAGCCATCCCTCAGCTATTCAGCTCTAGACTTGACCCCGGTCAGGCTCCAGGCCTGATCTGTCAGTCAGTCTTTCCTCTCCGAGTTAAAGGTAAGTCTTGTGACGCAATTGAAGTTACGTAAGCTACAGATTGTGGGGCTTATTTACAAGCCCCTTGCGCCACCGGTGTGTTACTTTTAACATGCTTTATATTACATTGAGTTCCACAGTGTACTTTGTGTTCCTTTTATTCAAGATGTCCCAGCAGTGATTCTGAGATGATACTGGTGGCTGTGGTCAGCATTCGGAGCCAGTGTCTCTGGTGACACTTTCCTTCACTCATTTTTCCCTAGGTTCCTAACCTACATATTATTATTGAGCACCTGGATTGGAAGGAGTGGAGGATTGGGACTGTCAGCTCCACTCCTCTGGGGGATTTTATCTTACCCTTAAATACTGACAACCTGTGGCTAAGCTTCCACAAATTCAATTTAGTCAGATTTACTTTCCACAAACAAAAGTTTGCAAAGATCTCAATTTGCAGACTCCATGGGCGGTTACTAGCCTCTGATATATTATATGTGGAATTAATCCATGGAAAGAACTGCATGCACACCCAATGTTACAATCATTTTGGCAGGAAAATAAATGAGTATACAATTCAGCAAGCAAAAACATATTTGTATTTGCTATGTTTTTAGAAAAAAAGCAAACATTTCTCACAGGGTGTAATCAGGATGTTTACACAAATTTATCACCGGAAACACATTTGTGTGCACTGTAAAATCTGGTAGTAAATTACTTTCTTTGACTTATCAAAGACCCCCAGTGTCCGACTTTCACCTTGCTATTGATAATGCATACTAGACACGTAGGTGGGTATCCCACACCTTTTACTGACACAAATACAAGTGATACAACCTTGAGAAAGTTTTCCCTACACCACTGAAATCTAATGATGCCAGACTATCATCCACCGTCAAAACATGTTGAGTGACATTGTCATTCGCTTGTTGCAGTACTGGCTAGGTGATTTTCTGTCTACCATCTTATTCTTCCTGTCATCTGTGACATATGTATGCTCATTTGAGTATGTTTTAACATTGTTTAACAGATGCTTCTCTTGCGGGAAACAGCCTTTACACCGTGGCTCAAACCATGCTGTGCCTTAACAGCGCGGTCCGAACCACGGATGCATTTTTACAGCGCATTCTTTTTCCACGCAAGTCATTACAACTACTTGCCTTAAGGAAAGCATTCTTGGATTGATGTTGGACTTTCAGTCCAACACTTTTGCTACTGTTGCACTCACTTGAGTTGGAATAGTAAATTATACTATTCCAACTCCAGCACTTTCCTAAAGCAAGTCGTTGTAACAACTTGCGTGATAACAGAATGTGTTGTAAAGACGCATTCGCTGTTCAGACTGCATTATTAAGGCAGGCGTGATTAATGCCTGCGTGGTTCCAACGTACAACCTTCTCTTACGGATGTTGCTTTGCTGCTGGTTGTAGTTTAAAACCATGTGATATGCAGACACTTACTTATGAGTCACGTCCTGTCAGGGTGGTGTCAACTAATTTCAGTGGGTAATATTGGACATGGTCCTCCCCGCAGAATCACCCCCAAATGTTTCCCTTCAGCCCTCCTTTTTTCTGAGCCTGTTTCTGTTGGCTTTAGGATTCGACGCACTTTACCACTGCTAACCAGCTAAGTGCTTCTGCTCTCCCCTTTAAAGATGGTGAAATTGGCTTACACTCAATTGGCATATTTAATTTACCCGTAAGTCCCTAGTAAAGTGGTGCTACATGTGCCCAGGGCCTGCACATGGAATGCTGCTAGTGGGCCTGCAGCACTTATTGTTCCAACCACTTAAGTAGCCTTTTTACACATGTCTCCGGCCTGTCATTGCAGCCTGTGTGCAGTTTTAAACTTTCATTTCGCCCTGGCGAAATAAACCTTTTTCCAAGGCCCAACCTTCCTTTTTAATACATTCAAGTCACCCCTAGAGTTGGCCCTAAACAGCCCATGGGGCAGGGTGCAGTGTATTTAAAAAGTTGGACATGCACTTTTAAATGTCACTTAGTGCTTTTAGGCACTACACTTACCTTACATCTTTGCAATTGCCTATCTCCAGTTCTACTGATTGGATTTCTGTTGTTTTTGTGTCAAATAATTTATTGAATTTTACTTTATTTTTCTAAATTGGTGTGGGATTTTACTTGTGTGTTCTTTTCACTTTATTACTGTTTGTGCTACACAAGATGCTTTACACATTGCTTCTCAGTTAAGCCTAACTGCTTTTTTGCCAAGCTACCACAGGGTTAAGCATAGGTTAATTTAGTGACTCATTGTGGTTCACCCTGACAAGGATCGTGGCTGTTGCTTGAGAAGGGTTTCACCCCCCTCAACCAACAACCCGATTTCTCACAGGTATGCTGCTGTTTCACAATATCATAGCATCGAGTGTTGATTGTGGGTTCATAGAATAGATGTTTGCTGTCCATGTCCATATCTCTCATGCCATAATGATGTTCTCCATCTTCCTTCTGAAAATAACAACTTTCTTTGGCTTTGGTGGAACAAGTTATAAGCAGTTAATGGCCACTACCACATTGGGGAATTCAGCCTGTACAGTTTCTCCTTGGTGACATTCTTTAAATGGGACTCTTTAGCAAAACGATCTAGATATGCGTTTTTCTCCTCATTACAGTTCTCACCTGCAAAATATTTTGCAAAATACGACTGTCAGATGTTATTTGCTATGGCAAGTGTGCTTTAAATTGCCCCTCTTTCATAAAACGTTATGCATACAGAGGTTTCACCATTTGTGAGAATGCAGTATTAACAACAATATAATTCTCAGTATCTATAGAGACGTCTAAAATCAAAGGGATTCATACAGGTGCGTCCAAGAAGCTACTTCACAGAAATCCTCCTCCAGATTGCATCTTTGCCCATCACTGTGCCATTTCTACTGATGCTTTTAAAGCATTTATGACACTGTGCACAGAAGTTGCTTAGTACTCCTTGTGCACCGGGTTTGCAGTAACTTCAAATAAGGCTCTATTTGTAACTTACTTGATTTATTACTTTAAGACAGTAGTCTCAGGGATTGCTGTGCTTGGGTATTTATTTTACTTTCTGTTCAAACTATTCTTTGGACCCTCATGTTACATTCTTTGACTTTGGTTGTAATTTTTGTGTTGATTCTATTTGCACTTATACCTATTTTAATACCTTTCCCAATCCTCTGGGTAAGTGTGTAAACAGAGTGCATTTATATTGTTTCCTCACCTAACTTGTCCTCCTTAAGAAAATTGTAATGTTCTTGTTTTACGTACTCTTGAATCAGGTTCTGTAAGGCAGTGACCATCATGCAACTTTGCATGAAATTGTCAGTAAATTAGGACATACGTTCACATTCTACATCCTACATATACTGAAAGTGCATTGTCATTGTATTAAAAATCTAGTGTTTTTGTTAAATTAAGCTTGGGAATGTATGGCCATTCTTATACTCGCTGCATGCTTGTAAAAACAGAAGACTATATTGTGGTTGAGAAATATTAATTAAGATAATATCACATCAGGAGAGAAACTGAATGCTTATATATAGTGAGATAAACATTTTAATGGGCAGCCCTGATGGTCCTTTGAGTTACTCCCTGCAACTATCCTGAGATGCATTGTAAGTGCTGCTGAAGAATGTTTTCTAAGTTTGCTTTTACAGGTATTGATATGTCTACAGAACTCTGCCCACCTCCTCACTTCGGGGAAACGTATTTATCTACTCCTTACAGTGGTCTGGTTCACTGCATATTAAATGTCTCCTTTGAATCTGAGGTGCATTAGTCAAGTTTAAGTAAATCCATGTTGGAAATGGCCCTTTTTGTAGGGTTATCCCCAAACTTTTTGCTTCTTCCTCCTATTTTTTCCTGACCTGTGTTTGTTGGCATTAGGACTCTGGGCATTTTACCACTGCTAATCAGTGCTAAAGTGCCTATGCTCTCTGTGTAAATTGTTATTGTGATTGGTTATCCATGATTGGCATATTTGATTTATCAGTAGGTCCCTAGTAAAGTGCACTGAGTGTGCCAGGGCTGGTAAATCAAATGCTACTAGTGGGCCTGCAGCACTGATTGTGCCACCCACATGAGTAGCCCTGAAAAGATGTCTCAGGCCTGCCACCGCGGTGCCTGTGCGCAGTTTGTTAACTGCCATGTCAACTTGGCAAGTGCACCCACTTGCCAGGCCCTACCCTTCCCTTCTCTTACACAATGGACACCCCTATGGTAGGCCCAAGGTACCCCTCTGCGCAGGGTGCAGTGTATGTGAAAAGTAGGACATGTACTGGTGAGTGTAACATGTCCTGATAGTGAAATACTGCCAATTTCGTTTTTCACTATTGAAAGGCTATCTTGCCCCATAGGACAGAATGGGGAATGCTTTGTAACATTTTACAAGCATATCTTCCCATAGGGATAAGATGGAAAAATTGAGTTTGGTATCCCTGAACTCAGGATTTAATAACACATCCTTTAGTAAAGATGGTTTTTAAATTGTGTGTTTGAAAATACCACTTTTAGAAAGTGGCTATTTTCTTGTTCAACCATCCTGTGTGCCTCTGCCTGTTTGTGGATTGACTGTCTGGCTTTGGAGTGACAGGGGCTGGGGAGGTGCAGTGGCTCCAGGAGTCTGGATAAGTCAGCACTAGGCTGAATAGGCCTGATCTGCAATTGGAGTGGTGGGAGGAGTAGCACTTGTACCTGAATAGGGCTGTGCCTGCCTTCCACAATGCTGGCTCCGCCCCCCTGTTGTGTGTCTGGAGCCAAGGCTCACAATGACAATGGATGTTGCTGTGCACTTGCAGAGTGCCCCCAGAACTGGTTTGAATTGGGCTCAGAGCCCCTTGCACAAAGAGAACAAAGACATTTAGGGGTATAAGTATCAGACCCAAAACCCCAGACTTTAGATCATTCATGGAATTCGAGAGGAACATTTGCCAAGGAGAAGAGCTGGAGAGGCTGAGGAGAAGTACTGCCCTTGCTGTGTGTCTGGGGTTGGCCTGCAGTTGCTGTTTCTGCCAAGGAAAGGAGAAAGACTTTGCTGTGTGCTGTGTCCAATGCTTGAAGGAGATCTCCAAGGGCCTGAAGTGAGCTGGCCTCCTGTTCAGAAGTCTCAGGGACACAAAGACTTCACCCCCAGCTCCCCCGAACTCTGCTGTTGTGAGTTCTGACCTGCCTTGAGGTGCCTGTGCCAGATCTGGGCCTCTGGAGGTTGTTGCTGCTGTTTGGGAGCTGGAAGAAAGAAGAAACGTGAAGAACTGCAAAAATTGACGCATCGCTCTTCTTGCGGCTGTTTTCGGGACGCATCTCCACGGCGCGAGAAGAATTTCCATGCATCGCCGTGCCGCTGCGAACACCGTCGCAGCGCCTGTCGCCGCTGCAAGAATCGACGCATTGAGGGATCGCAGCTGAAGAGGACCGTCGCAGCGCAGCTCGACGCCGCCGCATCGATCGCAGACGCATCCCGGATTTCCACGCATCGTACCTGTGCGGCACGCTTTCCCAACGCATCACCTGCGAACCGGAACCGTCATGAAGAATCGACGCATCACTCTCCATACAGACCAGACTCGACGCAACTCGTCCTCTGCGTGTCACAGAACTGTCGCATCACCTCCCCAAGGTCTCAGGAGTGTCGCATCTCTTTGTTTTCCGACTCTGCGGCTGTTTGGCTTTGGAACTTTGACACATCTACAGGTACTTTGGTGAAAAGTCACGCATCCATAGATTTCTATGGTACAAGTTCTTGAAACCATTTGAAAGTCATATTTTTAACTGTGTATGTTGGATTTTTGTCGTTTTGGTCTCGTTTAGTTTAGATAAAGATATTTTATTTTTCTAAACTGGTGTGGTGTCCTTTTGTGGTGTTATCACTGTGTTACTGTGAGTGTTGGTACAAATACTTTACACATTGCCTTTGGGATAAGCCTGTCTGTTCGTGCCAAGCTACCAAGGGGGTGAGCAGGGGTTATCTAGAGTGTGTATCCCCCTTACCCTGACTAGAAGCAAGGGTCCCTATTTGGACAAAGGTACCTACCTCTGCCAACTAGAGACCCCCGTTTCTAACATTGGTGTCAGCGGTGAGGATTTGAACCTGCATTTGTACTTGACCCACAGTGATTGGTGTACATCACTAGTTTAGTGAAGATCACTACGCAACCACATACTGTGTTTTGTTTTTGGTTCTATTTTTGATCTGACCCTTGAAGTATCCACGCACCATGTCTCAAAAGGGTAAACCAGCAAGTGATGTTGCAGAACTGGAGTTTGATATTGAACTGTTAAGTAGTTACAAAGTAGGTCAGCTCAAGCAGTTCTGCAGGAACTTTGGATGTCCCATGAAGAGCAGCTCCAGGAAGGAGGAGGAGCTACAGAAGGCCTTAAGGGCCTGGTGGGAGGCCAGAGGGGCTGGGGAGGCAGAGGATGCAGAGGTGAATGAGGATGCACAAGGGGATGGTTTCAGATCACAGGATCTGCCTGTGGGAAGAGCAGCCTCTAGGGCTGGCAGCAATCATTCCTCTAGCAGTTTTTCCCCAGAGGAACTGGAGGAGAACCAAAGGGTCAGGGAGCAGGAGCTAGAAGTCCTGAGGATCAAAACAAAGCAGATGGAAATGGAAATCCAGGCCAAGGCAGAGGAGAGCAGGAGACCTTATGCCTTGGAAGAAAAGAAATTGATCTTGGCATATGAGCTGAGAATGAGAGAGATCGACGAGAAGTTTGCATGGCTTGAGGCCCTGAGTGGCTCAACCAAGCAAAAAGAAATGTGTGCAGCTCATGAATTGAGCTTGGCTGGGTTGGAGGTGGAGTCCAGCTCAGATGGTGGCAGCAAAAATGTAGTGTCTAGTGCCGAGGGAGAAGTACACACACCCAGAGATGTGGCGCCTGACTTGAAGGAGGGGGTTAACATATACCAGGGGGTTCAGGTTTATGAGGTAGCTTCAGTGGTGTGCAGTATCCCTGAAGTGGATTGGGGAACTGACACCAGGGATCATATTCCTAGTGGTGGGGACACTCTACTGACTCTAGATGAGAGGTGCAGGGAGAGGGATTCCCCCATGGTAGGAGTCCTGGTGTGTGAGTGTGGAGACCGCCCAGAAGAGTGTGGATTGAGTGACAGAGACAGTCAGACACTGTCTTGCCAATCTCAGGAGAGTGGTGTGGGGTACTTGTGTGAGGCACTGGATGGTGGGGCAAAGCGTAGCTTGGTTAACAACTGTGGGGGGCTGTGTGATTCAATTGTTGGAGAGTATATTTTAAGTCCCTGTTTTCCAGAGCTACGCCAACACCCGGTGGAGTGTGACTTCTCTGATTCCAGAGAGCTTGCACTGGAGGCAGACCTTTTGGTTGATTCCAGAGGGTCTGAAGAAGCTTTTGGGAGTGATCCTGGAGGGGGTGGCTCAGGTTTTCCCCAACCAAGTGAGGTAGGGGAGGATTGTGGTAGCCCAAATAGGTCCCAGTGTAGTGGGGGGGGTGTAGGGTCCCACGTCCTGTCTCAGACAAGAAAGAGTGGGAGTGGGCTGTGTCCCAAGGTGCCCAAAACCCAGGCTTAGGACCTGGTTGGTTCCATAAGGGAACACCAGGAGGGGGGCCTAGTCTATACCGGGAGGCCATTTCCTGAGGGGGATCCCAAAGTGTCAGATGAACTGGCAAGGACTGCTGTAACCAGCATCCCACCAGTTCTGGTGTCTGGCCGCACCGCTCCAGTGGATTGGGTGCATGAGTCCAGAAAAAAGGGTGAGGGGGGACGCAGTCCCCAGTGGAAGGACCAGTGGGTCAGGGGTTGCCAGCTCTGAGGTCAGAGCACCCCAGGACTGACCCTGGTGAGGCCACTTCTGGCCTGGGGGGTCTTCATGCTCTGTCAAGTGGACAGGAGGCTGGAGACCTGCACCAGGCAGACTCTCGTACAACTCATGAGGAGTGTGTTTCCCTTGGGGGGGGTACTTCCCTGGAAGTCCTGGGTTGCCAGGCACAGGTCCAGCCTAAGGGTACAGACCCTGGGTTGGAGGACCAGGTTCAGGGTGTCCCCCCTGACCTGGAGGAAGGGGCGACTGCTAACAGTGCCCCTACCAAGTTGTCTTCTGGGGGTACCGCTCCAGGTGTGAGGGTGCAGAGCCCCAGGGCGAAAGGCAGGGTGTGGGAGAGCCCACCCCAGTCTCTTGTCCAACTGCAAGGAACAGACCCTGGGCTGGTGGGCCAGTGCCAGGATGCCATACCTGACTTGGCAGGAGGGAGAGTGGAGAAAAGGTGCAAGGCACCTGGAGCTACCGCCCCCCACTTTCTGATGCCACAGAGGTTAGAGAAGCCTGAAAGGCATGAGGCCTGGCTCTCATCACTGACAGCTGTCAGTGGCCACTGTGGTTGGCTGTCCTGGTGGACAGAGTTGCCCCTGGGAGGGGGGCAGGAGTCACACCCCGGGGGTGGACTGGGCCACACAACTGTGTTGGCCATGTGGGTACTGTCTACCTGTTAGGACACCTCTGTGAGCAAAGTAAGTTTAGGCGCTGCACAGATGGGGTCCCCAGGTGAGGAAAAGGTTTCCCCATGGGTTAGCCTAGTGGGCCCTGAGAGTATGGATTGAGGGATCCCACTGGGTTCAGGAAGGCGTAGAACAGGAATAGACCCCTGCTGTTCGGGCCAGGTTCCATGTTCTGTTGCCCCAAGCTGGGAAGCCCATCGAGGTATTGATTGGTCTACCCTGGCTTTAGGCTGGAAGGAGGTTGTGTTGGAAATGGCCCTTTTTGCAGGGTTATACCCAAACCTTTTGCTTCTTCCTCCTATTTTTTCCTGACCTGTGTTTGTTGGCTTTAGGACTCTGGGCACTTTACCACTGCTAATCAGTGCTAAAGTGCCTATGCTCTCTGTGTAAATTGCTATTGTGATTGGTTATTCATGATTGGCATATTTGATTTACCAGTAGGTCCCTAGTAAAGTGCACGGAGTGTGCCAGGGCTGGTAAATCAAAAGCTACTAGTGGGCCTGCAACACTGATTGTGCCACCCACATGAGTAGCCCTGAAAAGATGTCTCAGGCCTGCCACCGCGGTGCCTGTGCGCAGTTTGTTAACTGCCATGTTGACTTGGCAAGTGCACCCACTTGCCAGGCCCTACCCTTCCCTTCTCTTACACATTGGACACCCCTATGGTAGGCCCAAGGTACCCCCCTGGGCAGGGTATGTGAAAGGTAGGACATGTACTGGTGTGTGTAACATGTCCTGATAGTGAAATACTGCCAATTTTGTTTTTCACTATTGAAAGGCTATCTTGCCCCATAGGACAGAATGGGGAATGCTTTGTAACATTTTACAAGCATATCTTCCCATAGGGATAAGATAGAAAAATGGAGTTTGGTATCCCTGAACTCAGGATTTAATAACACATCTTTTAGTAAAGATGGTTTTTAAATTGGGTGTTTGAAAATACCACTTTTAGAAAGTGGCTATTTTCTTGTTCAACTATCCTGTGTGCCTCTGCCTGTTTGTGGATTGACTGTCTGGCTTTGGAGTGACAGGGGCTAGGGAGGTGCAGTGGCTCCAGGAGTCTGGATGAGTCAACACTAGGCTGAATAGGCCTGATCTGCATTTGGAGTGGTGGGAGGAGTAGCACCAATACCTGAATAGGGCTGTGCCTGCCTTCCACAATGCTGGCTCCGCCCCCCTGTGGTTTGTCTGGAGCCAAGGCTCACACTGACAATGGATGTTGCTGTGCACTTGCAGAGTGCCACCAGAACTGGTTTTAACTGGGCTCAGAGCCCCTTGCACAAAGAAAACAAAGACATTTTGGGGTATAAGTATCAGACCCAAAACCCCAGACTTTAGATCATTCCTGGAATTCAAGAGGAACCTTTGCCAAGGAGAAGAGCTGGAGAGACTGAGAAGTACTGCCCTTGCTGTGTATCTGGGGTTGGCCTGCAGTTACTGTTTCTGCCAAGGAAAGGAGAAGGACTTTGCTGTGTGCTGTGTCCCCTGCTTGAAGGAGATCTCCAAGGGCCTGAAGTGAGCTGGCCTCCTGTTCAGAAGTCTCAGGGACACAAAGACTTCACCCCCAGCTCCCCTGAACTCTGCTGTTGTGAGTTCTGACCTGCCTTGAGGTGCCTGTGCCAGTTTTGGGCCTCTGGAGGTTGTTGCTGCTGTTTGGGAGCTGGAAGAAAGAAGAAACGTGAAGAACTGCAAAAATCGACGCATCGCTCTTCTTGCGGCTGTTTTCTCGACGCATCTCCACGGCACGAGAAGAATTTCCACGCATCGCCGTGCCGCTGTGAAAACCATTGCAACGCCTGTCGCCGCTGCAAGAATCGCTGCATCGAGGGATCGCAGCTGAAGAGGACCGACGCAGCGCTGCTCGACGCCGCCGCGTCAATCGCACAAAAACAAAAGTGAGCAAGCAACAGCTTCTCATATTCTGGTAGTTTCTGCTACTCATGGTAACATTTTGCCAGGAACACGGCATATTTATCTGGCGTGGCGAAATGGCATAGTTTAGGCAATTTCATCTAACAAGCGTAACACAAAATTTCCGAAATGACACAAATTACACTGGCATAATTTAAATTTCACCCAGGACTATAAGAAACGGAACCTTGTGCACATTGGTTTTGGTTTTTGGCCGGGGTTGCCTGTTTTCACCTCCTAGAACTTTGATAAATGTTACAGAAAACTTAATTTGGTGCCTAAGTTTTTGGCCATGATGACAAATGTAATCGGTTCTAATATTCTTCTGTGATGATCGCATGACTCAGTCTATCTCTGATGGAGATAGCACCCTACGTCTTCTTGAACTTTTTACTGCAGGAATAAATATGGGCTACTCCATTTTACTCAATGGCTATAAAAGTTAAGAGTCCAAGGAATAGCTCCGAGGTTGACTTCTCAGATTCTGAGACATCCATTTTGGTAATAGCTATTTGCCAGATACAATAATTCTGTGAGTGTAAATGTCATGGTCAGCTTTTGACCTGCCTTCAAAGGCACTTGTTTACTGATGCATTACAGCATGTGGCAACAACAGCTATGACATTTTCCAGACAACAATCCATCACACCAGATATTAATGCCTGGGCAAACACTTCATCCACTACACTGTGAGGGAGTCTTATTTATGTGATGTAGTCAGTGTTAATGAGCACACAATATGTGGTAATGTGGTGCAAAAGCTTTGCACACTTTCATACATGGCACAAAATATCTGTCATCCTAGGTCACCAATATTCCAGTATCCTTGCAACCGACTATCCATAGCTATTTATAACTGTGACAAGCTTTCTCTGCTGTTCACTTGCATGCAGAGGCCTCAAAGTGCAGAGCGACAAGGTCCATGGCACACTGAGGACTCTTGTGCACTATCACGCATGAAATCAGATGGCAAACGACAAAACATTCACTCCACCCAATACCCTGGCAACACGCGTCCTTTCCATGGCCTATCATGGCCATGACATTCATTTTGCATTAAATGTAAATGAATACTTCAGATGAGATATTTATTTATTTTATTAGTAATGAACTAATTGCCTAATTTGAACAAAAAATGCCACTATGCAGTAATAATGAAGACATAGCAGGTCCCTTAGAGCTTCACAGTGGTGGTAGTCCCACCCTACTTAGGGTGAAACAATTGTCCCTGTATTTCACTGTCCATAGTGAGTCCGGAAAAAGAAAAAGAATTAAAAGTCTTGATGTGCAAGAAGAAAACATCATGAGTGTTGGGGCCATTGGTTTTATTTTTAATTTCATAAACAATCTGTACTCTGGATTCTGCAGGACACACAGGGGCAGATTTACAATAAACTAACGCAGCACGGCGCAGCAAGTCATTTTGCTGCGCCATGCTGCATTAGTTTGGAAAGCACAGGGATGCGACATATTTACAAGAATATGTCGCATCCTTGTGCTTCCCCCTGCGCTGGCGCACAAACTGCAGCCATGCGCCAGCGCAGGCACCCTTGCACCATGTTGCAAGGATGCCTGCGTCGTGGGGAGATTGTTTTTGTGCAGGAAGGGGAACCTTCCTGCACAAAAACAATCACTACAACCATTTTCCTCTTTCAATGCGTGCTGCAGAATGCAGCACGCATTGAAAGAGGAAAAACGAGGAGAAATGAAAACATTTCTCCTCAGTGCGCCTCGCTACGCCACCTCTAGGGTGGCGTAGCTCAGACGCATCTCCAGTGTTACGATTTCTCGTAATTCTGGAGATGTGTCTTGTTCCATGAGTGTTGCGTGGGAACACCCACAGCAACACCCATGGAACGCCCCTTCACCGCAAAGTGCTGCGTGTGAAGGGGCCGTATTTACAAGGAGAGGAAAAGTCAGCAGGGTGGCTTTTCCTCTCCTTGTAAATATGGAGCAGCCACCTGCGCCACCAGTACGTCACAAAAAGTGACGTACTGGTGGCGCAGGGGGCTTGTAAATCTGCCCCACGATGTTTATCAAGACAGTGGTCAAGAGTTCCTGGTGTAAATGCATCCACCTACTTCATGTATCTATAAGAAGAGTAAACCTACTCATTGTGGGCCTGATCAAAGTGCATCACAAGTGTCTTTTCTCCTAGTAATTTTAGGAAGTTGTAAGAAAATCACAAGCATAGGATAACATATTTATCATCAACGTACATGCAAATGTTTTCCAACAAGGACCTCATTCCAAGGTATCTGAATTCCTGGTTTGGTGGTAACAGAGATTACAGAGTGATTTGAGATGCCAAGTTGCAGGCTAATTCCGCATGTGGTATTACTTCATCGACAGGTTAACAGTGTACATATTTACCAAGTATACCTGGTGGGATATGTCTTCGGAAAGCAGCCCGGAATTCACTAATGATTTCAAAATCGTTGTATAAACAACAATTTCTGAGGTAATTCCTCTTTCCAATGAAGAATGGTCTTAAACTGCGGTAATTCCGCATCCAGGAATTAATGATCCCCATGGTGTTGGTAATGCTTGGTGTAGAATTGCTGAGGTGCTGTTCCTGCTTAACGCAGAATGAGAGCTCAGTTTGTGATTCTCCACAATAAAGTTTTCTCTCAAGGCTGACATTATAGTTTGTAAACATTGAATGGAAACTAGGGGTGGGCGTAATTTGCAGAGTCTCACTCCACGGAATTCTGCGCAATTACAAAAAAACTCTCCGAGATTACACGGAATTCTGTGAGTGGACAGAATTTTGCCCTTCGCGCTACTTGCACTGATTTTTAGTGGCGGGAACTTATTACGCACTGTAAAATCAGCGCGAACGGCAACACACACACACCGGAGAGCTAATTTTCTACTTGAGCAGCAGCTTTCGCAACACAAATGTTCACGACCTGTTGTGACCGCCCTCGTTGAGAAATCTAGCCAGGTGTTCTAATGCCTGTAAATTGTGCTAGGAGACACAAATACTTGCTCATGTTTGCCATGCTGAGCAGCGTGTGAGAAAAAAAAAACGCTACTCAGCGGTTGACAGAGTTTTGCCGGAACTTCGTGCTCCTAGTGGAACATAGAGTGGGCAAAACTCTGGAAACTGTGCTGGCGGAGGAGATTTTTTCACCCACCCAAATGTAAACTCACAGTTGTACTCATGTGCCAGTATGGTATTTTAGGTCTCGCCTACGCATCGCGCATGCGCTGCATAGGAGACCTTTAGCAATCGATTCCCTTTTTCTAACAAAAACGTGCACGCTTTGCATTGCTTTCAATGCCAACGCGTGCACGTTTGGCGATTCCCTGGCGGGAGCGAGCTTTGAAACCATCCGCAAGGGAAACAGGCGCAGGCCCCCCTCCCCTCCCCCTGCTGCCTCTCCTTTTTACTTTCGCGCGCGCGCTTGTTTTACTTGTAAGGAGACCAAATCCATTCGGCGAGTATGTGACCTACAAACCCGTACCCTTCATTGAAAGACAGTCGGCCAGTGTCCGGGCTGAGTAGCTGCGTTTGCTCTTGGTTTCACCTCCACCGAGCGGTATTAAACATTCCAGTGCATTCATTGACTTACAGCAGCCTTTCGAGAGCGGTGTTTTTGCTCTCCGAGATGTGTCGATTTTCCGATAGCAGCGGGCGCTTTGATTGATATGAGATATTACGTGTTGGTTTGTGTTGTGCTCCCACAAGGCTTCTTGGATTGCAGTACTCTGTTTTTTCTCTCCTTATCAGTGCTGTAATCAGGACGAGGGCTCCCTCGGTGATGTTAGACTTGCAATGCTGCTGCAGCAGTTTGGCGTGATGGATTTCACTTTGCATTAGGGCTCGTGTCTTACACAGTCTGTAAATAGAGTGTACGAGGCAAGCGGCGCGGTCCAGGGGGACGGATATCGCACTTTTCTTAAATGGGAAACACACTTGCAGCATTTCAAGGTAAAACGCCTAATCCTTTTTTTAAAAATATTCTCATCTGTAAACAAGAGCTGGATTTATTCGGCACCTTCCGTGTGAATGAACGCGCCGAGACTTGCTGACCTGCCCGTTTTACAGATGGTTCGGCAGAATGTGTCTGCTGCAGCAGTTGCCCTGCTTGTACCTTAGAATCAGCAGAGATTCCACTCCAGAATGTTGTTTTCATTTTAGGGAGAATGTTTATGCTCCCACTGTGTGTCTTGACAAAGTAAGCCAGGGTTGTAATTTACTGCTGCCATTTCCCTGGTAACAGATCACGACACTGCGTGACTACATAAAAAAACCGCGGAATTAATTAGCATTAATTGGCATAGCCAATAGGTCTCGCCTTTGGGACTTTATAAGTGTTTAGCCATGCAACACTTGATGTTGTTGCTCCAAGGATATTGTGCTGCATAACTAAATACTTATAAGGTCCCAAAAGCGAGACCTATTGGCTATGCCAATGCTTGTTTTATTGGTCTTTAATGGGCAGGGCTGTAGAACTCTGTAAATATGATGACATTTAAAAAAAAAAACGAATGAAGCATATATTAAATCCCTTCAAAACCTGAAAGGAACTTAGGGAGCTGGCAGCGAGTCAGAATGCTTACTTTGTGAGCTGTAGTTACCCTTTTAGGCCTGTGAAGGGAGCATTCTATGCAGCCAGCTCCATGTCCTCCGGTGTGTTATGGGCCCCACCTAATTTGATGGGTAGCTCTGTGTAACTCTGAGAGAGCAGCGGGAGCTGGAGCTTCCTCTGATCTGAATTTTAAGGTGAAAAAAACATCTCCTTCCCTTGGGGAGCTTCCTCATCTCTTGTTTCGAAGTAGCAATTGTAGACATGGCTGACTGGGTTCCTCCCTTTCCTTTGCTGATGCAGGAAGCCCAATTAATATAAAAAAGTAGAAAAACGTAAATTAACTTGTTTATTCATTTTTGTCGACTTTTCTTTGGTTGATCAGCAGCATACTCCACTGCAGGAACCATTGAGACTGACCCAGCCGGCCGTGTCTGAACCAGTTTTATTTTTTTATTTTTAATGTTTTTTATGGCGCGAACATGACCCTTGCGTGTATCAGAGTGCTTTACAATAATCAAGACGACATGTAAAATCAAATAACAGCATCATCAAGGAGGGGTAGGGTATGGGAGAATCCCCTAGAGAGAAAACAGCAGGTTCCAGGCGGACAACACCCCATAGAACAGCATAAGAACATGGTCTATGAGAAATAGCATGCATGCAGGCTGCTGGATAAATCATGTCCTGGAGTATAGATCATACTTTCTACGTTACTTCAGATCAGGTGGCTGAGGGAAAGCCACGGGAGCGTGGAACACTTTTGTCACCACTTATTTCAGATCTTTGGTTTGGGGTGGGGATGCTTATGTAATACCCCACTCACCAAACTTTGTTATATGCATTTCAACTGCGGCTCGGACCTATGACTGTCAGTAGCGGCTCCTGGAGGGAGTGCTGCAGGGCAGTGGGGCGGGGCGGGGCGGGGGAGGGGCAGGGTGGGGGGTAGTAAACTGCGGCTTACGGCCGAACTGAGTTAAGTACATAAATAAATAAATAAAACGAATTACATTGCGCGCGCTGCATCGTCGATTGCAATGCAGCGCACGCAATGTAATTAGTTTTATTTATTTATTTATTTATGTACTTAACTCAGTTCGGCCGTAAGCCGGAGTTTACTACCCCCACCCTGCCCCTCCCCCGCCCCACCGCCCCGCAGCACTCCCTCCAGGAGCCGCTACTGATGACTGTTTGGTGGATAGGTAACAGCTTTTATTGCATGCTGTTAGAAATGGGATCTCTAGTTGGCAAGGGTTCGCACCTTTGTCCAAGTAGGGACCCTTCTTCCTAGTCAGGGTAAGGGTGTTACACTCGTGAAGTAACCCCTGCTCACCCTCGTGGTAGCTTGGCACGAGCAGTCGGGCTTAATTCAGAGGCAGTGTGTAAAGCATTTGCACATAACCAACAGTAATACAGTGTAAGCACTACAAACGGACACCACACCAGTTTAGAAAAATAACCAATATTTTATATACTCAAGACAAGACCAATTACGACGAAAATCCACAATACTGTACTTTAAAAACGAATACTTGATAAGGTAACTTCTTCTTTGCAGGAATAGTCCAAAAACAAAGTTCGTACGAGTCGGTAGCTCCGTCTGAGCCTAGCGCGATGCTGAAAACCACAGAGTCTAACAGTTCCAGCCGACCGCGTCGATACGGGCCAGCAGAGTCGTGAACAGACTCGGTTACAGTACCTTTCTCGTTGTGGCTGGTACGGAGTGTACGAGCCGGTCGGCGTTCGTCGCGGTTGCGGTGCAAGACGGAGCGATGCAAGGTGCGGTGTCCCTCGATGCGGTGCAGGCAGCGGCTCGATGAGCGTCGTGCAGACGGGGTCGGTGAGTCCAAGGCGTGCGATGCAGGGTGAGACGATGCTCGATGCGGTGCTGACAGGTTGCGATGCAGGCGACCAAGCCGGAATGCGGGAGCTGGCGTCGGACAGCGGTGCGAGTCGGAGCGGTGCGTCACAGACGTGCGAGCGGTGCCCCAAATGCGGTGCGGTCACGACTCTTGAGCCAGCTGCAGCGACCGCGTCGGTCGGGTCCGGCTGGTTCAGTGAAGCGATGCGATGCGAACTGCGGTGCCCACAGGTCACGGTGCAAGCAGCGGCTCGATGTTGGCGGCGTCGGACGTCGCCCACGGTGAGACCAGGGTTGTGATGCAAAGCGGGGCGATGCGGTCTGCGGTGCAAACAGGTCACCGGCCAGGGATGGATTCGGTTGACGGAGTCGGTTGCGGTTCCCTTCCTCTGTGGCAACTGAAACAGCGTTCCAGAAGCGGTACCCAGAGGCTTGTGAAGTCTTTGCAGTCCCTGAGACTTCTTAACAGGAGGCCAGCTCGGTTCCAGGCCCTTGGAGATACTCAGCACAAGTTTGTAGAAAGTTCAGTCCAGTCCTTTCACTGCCCAAGGCAGAAGCAGCAGCTGCAGGCCAACCCACCAAAGCAACAACACAGCAAAGGGGCAGTACTCCTCCTGGCAGCTCTTCCAGCTCTTCGTCTTGGCAGGTTCCTTGATTCCAGCGAGATCTAAATTCATGGGGTCAGGGCCCCAATATTTATATCCCAAATTCCTTTGTTCTCTGAAGGCAGAGAGGCCTTTGCCTAGTCCAAACCAGTTCTGGAGCACTTTGTTGACAAGTCTCCGTCCCTTCTTTCAGTGAGTAGGCCAGGGACATCAGACGCAAGACAGGAGGTGGAGCCAGCATTGTGGAGGGAAGGCACTGTCCTATTCAGGGCCCAGGTGCGACCCCTCCCACCCATCTACATGTAGATCTTGCTATTCAGCCCTGCGCTGACTCACCCTGTCTCCCGGCATCCCCCAGCCCCTGTCACTCACACTCCAGACAAGGAATACACGACCTCGCAGAGGCAGGCTTGGATGGTTAGGCAAGAAAATACCCACTTTCTAAAAGTGGTATTTTCAAACACAGAATGTTAAAACCAACTTCACTAAAAGCTGCATTTTATCATTCTGAGTCCAGGCATACTAAACTCGAATTTCTACCATGTTCCCGGGGTCAGTTAGGATTATAAGCTGTAATAATCAAAACTGCCCGTTCTGGCCTAGGGGAACAGGTAGCCTTGCAATAGTGAAAAACGAACTAGGCTGTAATTCACTATCAGGACATGCCACACACACCAGGGCATGTCCTACCTTTCGCATACAACGCACCCTGCCCACAGGGGTACCTTGGGCCTACCTTAGGGGTGACTAACATGTAGAAAAGGTAAGGTTTAGGGACTTGCAAGTGTGTGCACTTGCCAAGTCGACATGGCAGCCCCAGGCTGCACACAGGCTCTGCGATGGCAGGCCCGAGTTACACTTTCCGGGCTGTTTGCGTGGGTGGCACAATCCAGTGCTGCAGCCCACCAACAGCATTTGGTCTATAGGCCCTGGCACTCGCAGTGCACTTTACAAGGGACTGATACATAAACCAAATAGGCCAATCATGGAAACACCAATCCATAACACATTTCATACAGGAGCACTTGCACTTTCCCACTGGACAGCAGTGAGGAAAGTGCGCAGAATCATTACACCAGCAAAAACAGAGTCAAAACCGGGAGGTCAGAAAGCAAAAAGTCAGGGGAAACACGCCAAAAGATGCCAAGTCTAACACATGTCCCCTCCAGCTGAAAGTAGGGAGAACTACCCAACCCCATTGGAGTTCTCTTCACTAAGGCGGAAGAACCTGGACAGACCATCTGCGTTGGCGTGTTCTGTACCAGGACGGTGTTCCACCGTAAAGTCCATTCCCTGTAGGGAGATGGACCACCTCAGCAGTTTTGGATTCTCACCCCTCATTTGCATCAACCATCTGAGGGGCCTGTGGTCTGTCTGAACCTGGAAGTGAGTCCCAAACAGGTATGGTCTCAACTTCTTCAGTGCCCAGACCACAGCAAAAGCTTCCCTTTCTATGGCACTCCACCTCTGTTCCCTGGGAAGTAGTCTCCTGCTAAGGAAGACTACAGGCTGATCCAGGCCCTCTTCGTTCAGTTGTGAGAGCACCGCTACCACACCATGCTCTGAAGCGTCAGTCTGCACGACGAATTCCTTGGAGAAGTCAGGTGCCTTGAGCACGGGCGCCGTGCACATGGCTGCCTTCAGGGCATCAAAAGCTTTCTGGCAGGACTCAGTCCAGATCACTTTCCTGGGCTGCCTCTTAGAGGTCAGCTCTGTTAAGGGGGCAACGATGGTGCCATAGCCCTTAACAAATCTCCTATAGTAACCGGTGAGACCTAAGAAGGCTCTCACCTCTGTCTGGGTCTTGGGGGTTCCCAAGCCAGAATGGTGTCAATCTTGGGTTGTAGGGGCGCCACCTGGCTGCTTCCTACCTGGTGTCCCAAGTACACCACAGAACCCTGCCCGATCTGGCACTTACTGGCCTTGATCGTGAGGCCTGCACCTTGCAGAGCCCTCAACACTTTCTCAAGGTGCTGTAAATGTTCTTCCCAGCTGGAACTGAACACAGCAATGTCATCCAGGTAGGCGGCACTGAAATCCTCCAGCCCAGCCAACACCTGATTGACCAACCCCTGAAAGGTGGCAGGGGCATTCTTCAACCCAAAGGGCATCACCCGGAATTGGTAATGACCTTCTGGGGTTGAGAATGCTGATCTCTCCTTGGCCCCATCGGTTAAGGCAATCTGCCAGTACCCAGACGTCAAATCAAACGTGCTGAGGAACCGGGCAGCTCCCAACCGATCAATGAGCTCATCAGCTCTGGGGATGGGGTGCGCGTCAGTCCTGGTGACGGCATTGAGCCCACGGTAGTCCACACAAAACCGGAGTTCTGGAGTGGCACCGGGCGCCGCAGCCTTTGGGACCAAGACCACTGGGCTGGCCCAAGGACTGTGGGAGGGCTCAATCACCCCTAATGCCAACATCTTAGAGACCTCCTCCTTGATGCTGGCTCTGACCCGGTCAGTCAACCTGTAAATCTTGTGCTTCACAGGAGGGCTGTCACCAGTGTCCACATCATGGGTACACCAGTGAGTAACACCGGGGGTCAGAGAGAACAGTGGGGCGAACTGTCCCATCAACTGGCGACAGTCCCCCTGCTGCTCCTGAGTCAGAGTAGGGGAGAGGATCACACCCTCTACTGACCCATCATGCTCCTTGGTAGACAGGAGGTCAGGGAGAGGCTCACTCTCCTCTTCCACCCCATCATCTGTCGCCAAGAGCATACTCACTTCGGACCTCTCGAAGTGGGGCTTGAGGCGGTTCACGTGAAGGACCCTCAAAGGGTTCCTGGGAGCCTGCAAATCCACCAGGTATGTGACGTCACTTTTGCGCTCCTTTACCTCATATGGCCCAGTCCACTTGTCCTGCAAGGCACAAGGTGCCACTGGAGCCATGACCCACACTTTTGCCCAGGTTGAAATTCGACCAGAGTGGCATTCTGGTCATACCATCTCTTCATTTCTTCCTGGCTTGCTTCTAGGTTCGCCTGAGCGAGTTTCCTGAAGCGGGCAGTTTGGTTTCTAAAGGCCAGCATGTAGCTAAATACATCCTGGGGAGTTTTCCTGGGAGCTGCCTCCCAGCCTTCCTTTACCAAACTCAGAGGTCCTCTGACAGGGTGGCCATACAGGAGCTCAAAGGGGCTGTACCCAAGAGACTTCTGAGGCACCTCCCTGTATGCAAAGAGTAGGCATGGCAAGAGGACGTCCCACTTACGCCTCATGGGTTCTGTTAGACCCTTGATCATGCCTTTCAAAGTCTGGTTGAATCTCTCCACCAGACCGTTTCCTTGTGGGTGGTAAGGAGTGGTGAACTTGTAGGTTACACCACACTCCTTCCACAGGGATGTCATATACTTCGATATGAAATTGGTCCCCCTATCAGAAACCACCTCTCTGGGGAATCCCACACGGGAAAAGATCCCCATTAACGCCCGGCCCACCACTGGCGCCGTTGTTGTCCTGAGAGGGATTGCCTCCGGGTACCGGGTGGCATGGTCCACCAAGACCAGGATGTACCTGTTGCCCATGGCTGTCTTGGGATCCAGTGGCCCCACTATATCCATCCCTACCCTTTCAAAGGGTGTTCCAACAACAGGAAAAGGTTGGAGAGGAGCTTTGACCTTCCTCCCACTCTTACCACTTGCCTGGCAAGTTTGGCAAGACCTACAGTGTGCATCTGACTGCCTTCGCATTTTCGGCCAAAAGAAGTGGGTGACAAGCCTGTCAAAGGTCTTGTCCTGCCCCAAATGTCCTGCCAAAGGCACGTCATGAGCCAGACCCAGTGGAAGGTCCTGAAGCGCTGGGGTACCACCAGCACACGGGCTGACCCAGGCTCAGCAACCTTAGGCTCACTGTATAGGAGACCACTCTCCCAGTAGATCAGATGTGACCCGGACTGATTACCAGCTGCCTGGTCTGCAGCCTGCCGCCGCAGACCCTCCAGAGTAGGGCACTCGTTCTGCTCCCTGCAGAACTCCTCCCTGGTGGGACCCCCTTCTTGCTGCCAATGGGTCAGCTCAGAGATGTCTCCCAGTTCGGCTACCTGCTCCCCTGTAGGCACCGGGGCGTCCCCCTCGAGGTCCGCCTCCTCCCGGTCCATGGGAACTTCGGGGGCCGGTTTCCCGCGCCCCCTGCCCTTTCTCTTGGCAGGGACTTGGGCCACTGTTTCAGGCTCCAAGTCCTCTTGATCACCCTTTTGGCTGCCATTGACCGAGTAGACACGCATGCCCACTCTGGCAACCCAAGCATCTCCAAGTGAGACCTGAGCTCAACCTCCTTCCATAAGGACTGCTCGAGGTCGTTTCCTAGCAGACAATCTACAGGCATGGTAGGGCTCACAACCACCCTCAAGGGACCTGAGACCCCCCCATTCAAAGGGAACCTGCGCCACCATACATTGGCACTCTGAGTTGTCTACAGCAACTACTTGGTGGAATGCTCCTGGGACTACTTGCTTCTCAGACACCAGGTGACACCGGACTGAGGTCACACTGGCTCCAGTGTCTCTGAGAGCCTCTACCCTGTTCCCATTAATGGTCACCCAGATGCTATATTTCTTTGTGTTAGGGGGCACCTGGTTTCCTGGGACCATCTCACTGTCCCCTAGTGAGACAAGGGTCATTTCTGCGGGATCCCCACCCTCCTGTGGGCACCCCTCCTCCCCAAGCGCTACACTAGCCAACACTTTGGACTGTCCACCGGTGGGCGGCTGTGTCCCCTTCGGGCACTTGGGGTCCCCCTTAAAGTGACCTACCAGGTCACATGCATAACACTTGCGGGGGCCGGTCTCAACAGGCTTCCCTGTGGAGACCCCTTTCTTCTTATCTCCGGGGGGCTGGGAACCTTTACCCTGGGTACTAGTTTGGGGCCCTTTAGAGAACTCCTGTGCTTTACCCTTGTCCCCCCACCTTTCTGCTGGGGACCCTGCCCACCTTTGGCTGAGTCTCCCCCAAACGCTTTCTTGTGGACCCTGGTACTCACCCAGCGGTCCGCTTCCATAGCAAGCTTCCGGGGGTCAGTTAGCTTACTATCAACTAGGTGCTGGCGCAGATCTGCAAAACATAGACTAGACAAGTGCTCCCATGCAATCAAGTTGTAGAGCCCCTGAAAATCTGTTACACTACTGCCCTTCACCCAACCATCCAGAGACCTGCAGAACACATCCACACATTCCAACCAAGTGTTGGCATCAGACTTCTTACTGGACCTGAACTGATCCCTGTACTTTTCAGGAGTAAGACCATACTTCGTGAGAAGAGCATCCTTCATGTCAGCATAGGTGAGGTGATACCCCTTACCCAAAGCTATCAGAGCATCCCTTGCTTCTTCAGGGAAAAGTGGCCACAATCCTGCTCCCCAATTCTCCTCAGGGACCCCATTCATGTGTATGGCTGCCTCATAACCCTGAAACCACCTTTGTATGTCATCCCCCTTCTTGAACTCCTTGCCTACGTTCTTGGGAATGTGCACAATCCTGTCTGCCTTTCTGGACGAATTGCTGCCACCATCTGAGCCTGACTTACTCCTAAGTTCTAGCTCCTTCAGTTCTCTCTCATGCTCTAAGAGCATCTTCCTCTCCTCTATGGCCAATCTCTTCTCCTCCCGCTCACTCTCCAGTCTGAGCTTCTGCAGCTCAAACTGCCTTGCCTCCCGCCTGTCCTCCAGCTCCTCTGGGGACAGACTGCTGCTGCCTGACCTGGTGGGTTCCCCCTACCCAAAAGCACATCCACCCTGGAAATAGGCTCCTCCACCTCCTCACTGAGATTACCAGGCTGCCCATTGGCATGTCTGGCTGCTACCCAGGCCCTCAGCGCCTTCTGTAGCTCCTCCTTCCTTGTGAGGCCTTTAATTTGGACTTTCAGGTTTTTACAAATCGCTCGTAGCTCCTTTACGGCGTAGGATTCCAACCTATCCTCCTCAAAGATAACTTCCAGAGATGCAACGGATGATGTAATTGATTCAGGCATGACAAAAGTAGTGAGTTGAAAACTGGCAAGATCAAAAATAGGCCAAAAAGAAAAAGAACCAGTATGTGGTACGTAATGGTCTGCGATATGGTAGTAGTGCACACCAATCACTGTAAGTCAAGTGCAAACACAAGTCCTATCCTCACCGCTGACAACCAATGTTAGAAATGGGATCTCTAGTTGGCAAGGGTTTGCACCTTTGTCCAAGTAGGGACCCTTCTTCCTAGTCAGGGTAAGGGTGTTACACTCGTGAAGTAACCCCTGCTCACCCTCGTGGTAGCTTGGCACGAGCAGTCGGGCTTAATTCAGAGGCAGTGTGTAAAGCATTTGCACATAACCAACAGTAATACAGTGTAAGCACTACAAACGGACACCACACCAGTTTAGAAAAATAACCAATATTTTATATACTCAAGACAAGACCACTTACGACGAAAATCCACAATACTGTACTTTAAAAACGAATACTTGATAAGGTAACTTCTTCTTTGCAGGAATAGTCCAAAAACAAAGTTCGTACGAGTCGGTAGCTCCGTCTGAGCCTACTGCGATGCTGAAAACCACAGAGTCTAACAGTTCCAGCCGACCGCGTCGATACGGGCCAGCAGAGTCGTGAACAGACTCGGTTACAGTACCTTTCTCGTTGTGGCTGGTACGGAGTGTACGAGCCGGTCGGCGTTCGTCGCGGTTGCGGTGCAAGACGGAGCGATGCAAGGTGCGGTGTCCCTCGATGCGGTGCAGGCAGCGGCTCGATGAGCGTCGTGCAGACGGGGTCAGTGAGTCCAAGGCGTGCGATGCAGGGTGAGACGATGCTCGATGCGGTGCTGACAGGTTGCGATGCAGGCGACCAAGCCGGAATGCGGGAGCTGGCGTCGGACAGCGGTGCGAGTCGGAGCGGTGCGTCGCAGACGTGCGAGCGGTGCCCCAAATGCGGTGCGGTCACGACTCTTGAGCCAGCTGCAGCGACCGCGTCGGTCGGGTCCGGCTGGTTCAGTGAAGCGATGCGATGCGAACTGCGGTGCCCACAGGTCACGGTGCAAGCAGCGGCTCGATGTTGGCGGCGTCGGACGTCGCCCACGGTGAGACCAGGGTTGCGATGCGAAGCGGGGCGATGCGGTCTGCGGTGCAAACAGGTCACCGGCCAGGGATGGATTCGGTTGACGGAGTCGGTTGCGGTTCCCTTCCTCTGTGGCAACTGAAACAGCGTTCCAGAAGCGGTACCCAGAGGCTTGTGAAGTCTTTGCAGTCCCTGAGACTTCTTAACAGGAGGCCAGCTCGGTTCCAGGCCCTTGGAGATACTCAGCACAAGTTTGTAGAAAGTTCAGTCCAGTCCTTTCACTGCCCAAGGCAGAAGCAGCAGCTGCAGGCCAACCCACCAAAGCAACAACACAGCAAAGGGGCAGTACTCCTCCTGGCAGCTCTTCCAGCTCTTCGTCTTGGCAGGTTCCTTGATTCCAGCGAGATCTAAATTCATGGGGTCAGGGCCCCAATATTTATATCCCAAATTCCTTTGTTCTCTGAAGGCAGAGAGGCCTTTGCCTAGTCCTAACCAGTTCTGGAGCACTTTGTTGACAAGTCTCCGTCCCTTCTTTCAGTGAGTAGGCCAGGGACATCAGACGCACCACAGGAGGTGGAGCCAGCATTGTGGAGGGAAGGCACTGTCCTATTCAGGGCCCAGGTGCGACCCCTCCCACCCATCTACATGTAGATCTTGCTATTCAGCCCTGAGCTGACTCACCCTGTCTCCCGGCATCCCCCAGCCCCTGTCACTCACACTCCAGACAAGGAATACACGACCTCGCAGAGGCAGGCTTGGATGGTTAGACAAGAAAATACCCACTTTCTAAAAGTGGTATTTTCAAACACAGAATGTTAAAACCAACTTCACTAAAAGCTGCATTTTATCATTCTGAGTCCAGGCATACTAAACTCGAATTTCTACCATGTTCCCGGGGTCAGTTAGGATTATAAGCTGTAATAATCAAAACTGCCCGTTCTGGCCTAGGGGGAACAGGTAGCCTTGCAATAGTGAAAAACGAACTAGGCTGTAATTCACTATCAGGACATGCCACACACACCAGGGCATGTCCTACCTTTCGCATACAACGCACCCTGCCCACAGGGGTACCTTGGGCCTACCTTAGGGGTGACTAACATGTAGAAAAGGGAAGGTTTAGGGACTTGCAAGTGTGTGCACTTGCCAAGTCGACATGGCAGCCCCAGGCTGCGCACAGGCTCTGCGATGGCAGGCCCGAGTTACACTTTCCGGGCTGTTTGCGTGGGTGGCACAATCCAGTGCTGCAGCCCACCAACAGCATTTGGTCTATAGGCCCTGGCACTCGCAGTGCACTTTACAAGGGACTGATACATAAACCAAATAGGCCAATCATGGAAACACCAATCCATAACACATTTCATACAGGAGCACTTGCACTTTCCCACTGGACAGCAGTGAGGAAAGTGCGCAGAATCATTACACCAGCAAAAACAGAGTCAAAACCGGGAGGTCAGAAAGCAAAAAGTCAGGGGAAACACGCCAAAAGATGCCAAGTCTAACATATGCTAATACGGGAATTCATTCTTAATCATTTTAAATTTTTACAACAATGATTCTTTCATCCTCAGTCTATTTTATTTTTCTCTATTTCCTCACTCCTAAATGTAAAGTTGTTCACCAGTGAGAATCTGGGAAAAAACAAACTACCTCTGAAATCTCCATATGAAGCCAAGCAAATCTGTATTTTTTTATTGAAATTATTATTTTTACTGAATTGAGCATTCATTTTATTTCGACATAAGTAGTTCCTACATATAATATGCATACAGTTTAAAGTTACCATCAGCTAGCAAGTTTAGGTTTTGATTTCATGCACCAGCAATAATATTTCACGAAAGGCCATCCTTTACAGAAATATACCTGTCGTCGCTTCTTACTTTTTCACTAAGGGGTCATCTGCTACTGGAGAATGCAGTTCATTTTGCTATGAATAATGTGGGAAATATTTCACAGTTTGAGGCAATTATGTGTTCTGCCATCTTTAGGATAGCTGGCCCATGAAGGCTGGGGATTAGGTGTCTTTGACAAGTGGAAAAGACCTGAGACATTTCACTGCCACAAGGCACAAATGAATTAGGGGGGTTGAGTGAAAGATTTCTGATCATGTTTCACTGGTGGAAATGTTCTTTTTGGTGCTTAAGGAAGAAGCTCATCTCAGCAGACAAAAAGGTAGGTATGACTGTGGTTTGGTATACCTTGATGCACATAAAAAGTTGCTAAGTATCAAATAATGTATATTGTGTAAAAAAATATTTCAACAAGCTTTATTCTTCTTTTATTTATATTGTCTTTTATAGCAGGACTGTCACTCATACTGCTGTGGAGTCTAACTGCGCCTAACAGAAATCCTAAACAGAAAGTAAACAAAAGAGGACTATTGTGAAAATATTGTTTTGTGATATTTCCTGATTTTAGGAAGGCTAGGTTCAGCTCTTTAAATTGAGGACTTGGTAGTCATATACTTTAAGTGCTGAATCTGAAAAGACTGTCCTCCCTGTTTTGCCAACCGGCATATTTTTTTATCACAGCTTCTGGTTTGTTAGATGTTCTTAATTGTCAGGGAAGAGAGTATTTCCTAAAATTCTGCCAAAGACATCCAGGACAGTTTCCCTAGAATATTTTTGGGATTATAAAGCTGATTTGAATTGGATTCTCTTGGCTACTGAGAGCCATGAGACGAGGCTGATTTTTTCATATTTAAGAGAAGCCTAACAATGCAATTCTGGGTGCATTGAAGACATACTATGAGGCCTATTGACAAAGGTAAATATATACATGTATATTTACTCATGTGTATATTTACTACTGCACCTATTTATTTATTTATTTTAGCCATTTATAGAGCGCATGGTTACACCACCGGTGTGTCCCCGCGCTGAGCAAGAGACTGTGGGAGGATATGACAGCGATCCGCGTATCTCACTGCGTAGCCCATACAGACTGTCAGATCATCTTTATTATTATGTTTTTGCGAACAGCCAGGTTTTAAGTTGTTTGCGAAAACTGCTTTCGCATGGTTCGGTTCTTAATGCCAGTGGTAAGGTGTTCCATGTTTTAGCTGCGATGTACCTGAAAGAGCGTGCACCCATTCTTGCTCTGCGAATTCTCGGTACAGTTACCAGTGCCTTCCCCCTAGATCTTAGACACCGTCCGGGTGTATACTGAATTAGTAGTGGGTGAAGGTACCTTGGGCCTCTCTTCGATAGAATGTGGTGACATAGGCACATTGCCTTGAACACGACTCTCTTTTCCACTGGCAGCCAATGTAGTGCTGTCAGGGCTTCCTTTGTGTTGGCTCTTCTAGGCAGGCTAAGAACTAGGCGAGCCGACGCATTCTGTACTGTCTGTAGTCTGGATATTCCTGCCTTAGAAGCTCCAAGATATAATACATTCCTATAGTCAATTTGGGAGGTTATCACCGCATGCACTATAGTTTTCCTGGCGTTTGGGGGCAGAAGATCCAGAACTTTCCTTAGGATTTTCATGGCCCCATAACATTTGCTGGCCACCTTCCGGGTTTGCCCGTCAAAAGTCAGTTCGGAGTCGAACCAAATCCCGAGGTTTTTTACCTCCGTTTTTGGTGATGGTTGTTGGCCCAATGTTTCAGGCCACCATGCTGAAGACCATATGGTCGGTGCCTTGCCTACCACCATTACTTCTGTCTTGCTTCCATTCAACTTGAGGCAGTGGTCCGACATCCAGTCAGCCACCTCTCCCAGGCATTTGGAAAGCCGAATAGCTGCCTGTTCCTTGTCTTGTGACAGCATCACAATTAACTGCGTGTCGTCAGCATAGGAAACTATAGACACCTCATGTTTTTCCACTAGCTCAGCCAGTGGTCCCACATATAAGTTAAATAGGGTGGGGCTCAGAATCGATCCCTGTGGGACCCCTTGCGGCAAGGGGATCCTCTTGGACAAATATGGCCGTTGTGTTACTTGAAAGCTCCGTGTGGAGAGGAACGAAGTCAGCCAACACAGAGCATTTTGCCTGATACCACAGGCCTCTAATCTCTGGAGGAGTATCTTGTGTGAAACGGTGTCAAACGCCGCACTTAGGTCCAACAGGATCAAGGCGGCTGTCTGCCCATCATCGGCAAATTTTCTCAGCGTTTCAGTGGCCATAAGGAGTGCTGTCTCAGTTGAGTGGTCCTTCCTGAAACCTGATTGCGAAGGGTGGAACAGCTCATTCTTTTTGATATGATCTACCAATTGTTTATTAACCGTTTTCTCTGCGATTTTGGCCACGAACGGCAACAGTGAAATAGGACGTAGATTCTCTAATACAGTTATCTCTATTGACTGTTTCTTTTTTAGAGGGCGAACAATTGCTTGTTTCCTTTTGGTAGGGACCATGCCATTCTGGAAGGAGCAAGAGATTAGCTCAGAGATATATGGCATGATCAGTTCTGCTCCCTCCATTACTCTGTCCGGACGTGCAGGGTCTAACGGGGATCCAGATTTTATCCCTTTTGCTGTGTCTACGAGTTCTTCTAACTCCTGGATCTTAAATTCATCTAACGTTACTCCAGCGAAATTCGTCTGATTTTTATGTTTCAGGCTTGTTCCTTGTCGTGCTTCTATTGGAAAGCTCTCGTAGATTTTTGTCACTTTATCAGCAAAAAACTCTGCCACTTTATTACAGCTCTCTGATGAGGTGGGTGCCTCATTTTTGTTTTCGTATGTTTTGAGGGACTTTAATATAGCGGTATACAAAGGAGGGACTACAGGGCTTTTTCCTCTATCAGTGTCGAGGGAGGTCCAGCATAGGTGCCCTAATTGAAGTATTAGAAGAAGAAGGTTATGCTGTTCCTCAAGATAGTTTCCACAATACAGGTCCTGATGAATCGCATGTAGACTATTACAGTGAGCGAGAAACATGTTGACCTCATTTGCACCAATAGTGACGCTTAGACCTAAGACATAATACTTAGCAAAACACCGCATTGTTCATATTTTTAACTAGGGTAGGAGACCCACTGATTAAAAATTGTCTTCACGGATACTCCGAACCTTATTTTAAATCACACACATACATCTACACAGTTCTGGCCCTTCACCCCCACTTCACCATACGGCTATTGGAAAAAGATCTCCGCCAAAGTGCCCCTACTACAGGGAGCCCGTTGGGTATTGCACCGCCGACCCGACGAGGAGCAGCCCAGATGATGAAGCATGACACCCGATTGGGTGTGTGAGGGCATTACAATCCAATAAATGGACTCCCAACTCTGAACCTAAACGTTCAGGGTGGTGTCAATTTCCCTTGTTCATACACTCTTGAGGAACAGCATAACCTTCTTCTTCTAATACTTTAATATAGCGAACATTTCTTTGGGGGAGTTACTCGCCCTATCAATTTTGTCTGTATAGAAATTGCATCTTATTTTCCTGATTAGTGCGTGATATTGTTTTAGTTCTTTTTTGTAGTTATCTTTAGCCTTACTACAGTATTCTTTCCTCCATGCTCGCTCGGACTTCTTACACTTTTTTTTGGCGTTCCTCAGTTCGTCGTTGAACCATGGAGCTGAGGCTTTATGTCTTTTAGGAGACCTCGTGCTCCATGGTGCTATCTCATCTAGGGCCTCCGTAATCCAAGTTTCAAGTTGCTTGTTGGCTACATTTATATCTTTAGTTAATGTGGGTTTATTTTCCATCAGAGCCTGGTTGAACGTAGTAGAATTAAAATTATTCCACTGCCTTCTCGTGATTTTCTCAGAAATTCGCTCCACCTTCCTTCTGTGCAACGGTACAGTGAAAGGGACTAGGTAATGGTCTGACCATGGGATAGGCCATGGAATTTCCACCTCTATCTCTGAGGAGTTAGAGAAAATTGGGTCTAAAATATGCCGCCCTTGGTGAGTTTGTGTCTCAACTTTCTGCGCTAGGTTCAGCGTCAGTAGATCTTTGCATAGTGTGTGGGCTTCTTTGTTCAGTTTGTTATCAAAGTGTATGTTAAGATCGCCTAGCACAATAAAATTATTGTACCGGAGGGCTGGGTGTACTACTTTCTCCTCCAGGCTTGTTATAAATTGCGTTGCTGGCCCCGGTGGACGGTATATTAGAAAGCCTGCTATGGTGTTGTCTTCTGCTGCTGCTATTGTGAATGAAAGTGCCTCACAGTTCTCTAGGTTCGCTTGTTTAAGCTCACACTTTATTATGGCTTTATGAATTATCGCAATTCCACCCCCTAGTCAGTCTACTCGATCCTGCCTTACTAACCTATATTCGTTTGGTATCGCATCTAAAACATCTGGGGTGGAGCTCTCATTAAGCCATGTCTCAGTCAAAAACAGTACATCCAGTGTTCTTTCTCTTAATAGGTCATGGATTTCATGTTTGTGTTTAGCCAGTGATCTACAGTTTAGTTGGGCTAAATATAGTTTGCCCTCATTGTTCTTGACGTGTGTTTTATGCGTCAAGGTCTTATTGCAGTAGCTACATTTAAGGATCTTACTGTCAATGTTTATATTATGTTTGCATCTTGTATCCAAGGGGTGTGATAGTCTCAGTAGCTCATCTGCTGAATATTTGATCCTTCCTTGTGCCCCAGAAAGGCCAGGGGTCCTGGCCCCTGGGCCCGGTCTGGCGCGGACGGGCGCAGACGGGCTTGCCTTTGGCGCGCCAGCGGCGCGCCCACTGTGCGCGCCCGCTGCGCGGCCGTATGCACATTGGTCTTTTGTGGGTAGCGGGCGGGAAGTTCCTCCTCCACCTTCCTGACCGGAAGTGATGTGCTCGGTAGGGTCAGCCACGCCCTCCACACAAACGGCACACAGCCGTGATGGACCGGGGCAGGCTCAGGTAAGAGGAGTGCGGCAAAGTTATGTGCAAATAGGCTAGCGATACTTTAACTAAAAGAGAAGCCTTTTTTAAAAAGAATAGAAACCACGATACACTTTTAAAATACAGTTTAAGAGGTTTAGAAGGTTGTAGTTGTAGTTGTAACTATTCACTTATTTTGCTATTCATCTACAATTTTACACCTCAGTATACACCTACATATAATTATATGTGTTTAAATATGAAATTGTATATATAAAAAGGGCATTATCCCAGCGTCCTGAAAATTAATTAAAACAATATAAGGGGGCAGAGTGAGCACACCCTGGCCCTCAAAGAAATGTGGGGGCACCCACCCCAAGAGGACCCCACCTTGACTGAATGGCCATAACATGGATAGCATGTTGTGGCAGCCATTACAAGACTTGAGCCCCATTGAAAAGCATTGTAATGAATGGCAGGTTTTAGAGGTTTTGTGTTCTGGTTTAATTCCTTTCAGTAGTTTTAGAGAAAATAAGGTTAAAAAATATTTGCAAAGCTTTGTTGGGTTCGAGGGATTCTCACGAGAGGCCTGCTAGCTCAACTTAAAAAAAGAGTATTAAGGGGCTTTTTTTGCCTTGGGCCAACTCGCTCCTGCAGGAGTAAGGCTCCCACGGGAACGAGTGCTCTGATTGGCTGGCTGCAATTTGAAGAAAAATTTTGTGGCAGCCATGATAGTACTCGGGTACTTAGTCCCCTGTCCTGTGATTGTTTTTTTTAAAAAGATATGAGGGGTAGGGATACCCTGCCACTATAGCACTTGTGTGGTGGTCCCAAAGAAACTCCCCAGGCAAAAAAAAATAAAAAATATTCCGTTTTTACAGCAATACTGCGGTACCCCTGTGGGACCGCAGGAAACAAAATGGCGGCCACCATTTAAAAATCAAATTGACCCCAGTGGTGGACCAAGGCACGGGGGTTTACCTTTTAATTAATTATTTGGGAAGGGAGCGTGTGTGGGGCCCTCCTCCACAAGCCTATTTTGGCCCCAGGGACTCCCAGGCCCCAGGGTTTGCCGTTTTTATCAAAGAGCCCCCTCCCTGAGCCCTAAAGACCCTGAGGAACCCCTTCCCAAGTGCCCAAACATACAGTTTGGGGGATACACTGCCGCAACCCCAAACCTGTAAAGGCCCTAGGGACCCGATCCCCAGGGCTGAAACATAAATATAAAAGAGAGGGGGTGCGACCCCCTGCCTCCTAGAGCCTCTTCTGGCCCCAGAAACCCCATCCCCGGGGCTGGCTCTACTGTGGTTACCCGAGGTGCCCACTCCCAGGAACACTTGTCTGCTCCCACTCGGCGAGAGCAGACATTTGTTTCTCTGCCCACGCTCTTGCAGGAAGGGAAATTCAGATTGCTCCCACCCTCTGGGAGCAATGATAAACAGCTGCTCCTGCCAGTCCGGAGCAATGCCGGTTCCCGATGCACCCAAGATGGGTGCATGTGGGAAGCAGGCAGTGCCACAGGGCCCCTCCCACAGCCCCCCAAAATACTGGATTGTGGAAGCCCTAAATGGGCACCCGGGCACCCACCCAGGGCTCTGGGGATGTGGTCACTGGGTCTGTAAAGGTAAATTTCATTTTTTGTTTTAGTTTAAAAAATTATGTTTTAACTGACATTTTCACCTAACTATAATGTCACTTTAACCTTTGTTTTTAAGTGAATTTCTAGGATTTAGTAGTGTAAATGCTATGCCATCTGCAGTGGCCTGTGGCCAGGCACTGCGTTCAACCCCTCAAAGTGGCCAACCCCGCGCCCTGCACTGCCGAAGCCAGGGTCTGAGCCCAATTTAAAAAAAATAGAACTTTCTGATTGACCAGGGGTTTTTTTATTTACTGCCAGAAACATGAAGAAAAATGTTGCAGGGAGCCATTACAGGACTCGGGATTTAGATCCCTGTACTGAGTTTATTTGTAAAAACTAATTTAAGGGAGCAGGGTAGGGATACCGTGTCCCCCTAGGCTTTGTGGAGGGGGTCCCAGAGGGACCACCCCTGGGGCCAAAATGCATATATTTTTTTTTTTAAAGCTGAGATCTTGTGGGAGTAGCAACTTAAAAAAAAAAAAAGAAAAGTTGGGTGGAGACCTTCATAAAAAAAAAACGGGGGAAGGGAGTGCGGCCCCCGAGCTTAAACGAGGCCCCGGGTACCCCAGGGCTGAATTTTAAAAATAAGGGAGGGGGTGCATAGCCGTCCTTCCCAGTCCAGTCCGATTATGGCCCCGGGGACCCCATTACCTGGGAAGGGTGCATGCGTCCCTCTTCCCCGAGCCACAAATGGGCCCCAGAAGCCCTTGGGCCATCATGTAAGTATAGGGGAGAGGGGCTCACTCCATGAGCCTTAAAAGGTCCCAACCCCCCGGGGCCAGCTCATATACTGTGTCCCGTTAGCCCACCCATGGGACTCGGTGGGACAAGCAGAAACAGCTGCTCCCTCCGGGTGGGAACAAGCTGGCTCTCACAGCACCCAACACCCAACGTATTATTTGGTGGGTGCCTCGGGTGGGCACTGGTGGCCACTGGGGCACCCACCCAGGAACACCTGGGGCCCCAAGGGATGGAGTCCTCAGGGCCACTATAGTCTCCAGAGGGAGACTATGTGCCCCCTCCCCTTTATTAAACAAAGAACACCCCGGGGATGGGGTTATCAAGGCCCATAGTAGCTCCTTGAGGACGCCGCATTCCCCCCCTCCCCTGAAAATATATGTTTTGGCCCAGGGAAAAGAGTCCCTCGGGCCACTATTAGCTCGGGAAGGTGGGGCCGAGCTCCTCTCTTCTTAAAGTCCATGGGGTTGTGTCCCTGGGGACACGTGTAGATCGGAGTGGGGGGCCACATGTCCCTCTCCCCTTTGCAAATATCTTACAAATATTTTTTGGCTCCAGGGGTTCTCAGGGCCACTACTGGCTGTGTGCTCCCCCTGGCTGTGGACCTTTAGTGGCTTGAGGAGGGGAGATGAGCACCTCCTTCCCTTATTAAAAAGGGGATGGGGTCCTTGGGACCCAAAGTGGCTTACTTTAGGGCATGATTTATAGTTACTTGAGACAGTTATAACTGGTACATTTTTGTGGTTTTGTTTGTTTAAAAGGATATGTTTTAACTGACATTTTCACTTAACTATCTCTTAAACCTTCATTTTTTTCAGGGAATTTCTAAAGTTTTTTATGCAAAATAAGTAATTATTACAATACCTAACTATAACGTCACTTTAAACTTTGGTTTTTTCCAGTTAATATATAGATAGATATTCTATAGATAGATAGATAGATAGATATTCACTGAAATAAACAACGGTTAAAATGGCCTTATAGTTAAGACATATAATAATATAAAAGCTATTGTCTTAAAGCAAAAAAACTGAAATTCACTGCTTATAGTTTATTGAGCTAATTTTTGTTGCACCACTGAAATGCCCTGCATTTGACCTCACATTTTACATCACTCATGACATATTATGTTAAATGACTTAATTGATTACATCACTGATGACATCTAAAATTATATTATTGATGGCATCACTAATAGCACCATTGTCATATGCAGCATGAGTGCACATGTGTAGATCCATAGCATGGAAATAACATAAGCCCTGGACGCAGGCATGAGTGTGTACGTTGAAAGTTGTGCTGCACCGTTTTCAAATCACTAAACTTTGGGGTGCATGTATTGCTCCCTGCTAAAGAAGATAAACGCTAAGTGCTCCTAATGTGGGTTTCACAGCTATATTTGTAAGTAAAGTAAAGCTTAAAGCCAAAGCATGTTCCAAAAGATCTGTGGGAAAGGCCAAACTATCTGTTCACAACAGATAATCTACCAGCATATATGTGGGCACGTGCCTATTGTTAAATAGTTGTAATGCAATGCCATGGACAAATTCTATGTATCAAGGACGTTGATGTTGATATTTATTTCCTCAACTTCCCTGAAGATTTTCAGGCACTAGAGATTGTTCAATAATGTAGGATGTCAAAGGGTTTCCCACTTACCAATGGTTTATCTCTCACTGGTGTTGTAACCATGGATCTAAATAAGTATTAAAGTGGACAATCCCATTAAGGTGAATAGAAAGTTGTCCACACATGTAGTGTGTAGAATTATTTAAAGGCCAAAACTCTATAGGACAGAGTTACAATGATTGCATGATGTCATCAGTAATGTCATCAATTATTTCATGAAAGACGTCATCAGTTTTGTCATCAATGATGTCATTTAACATGTCATGAGTGATGTAATATGAGAGGTTAAAAGCCATGCGGAGTTGCAAGTTATATTAAGCTAAATAAACTCCACGCTGTGAATTTCAGTGTTCTTTTTTTAAACTATAGTTTTTATAATATTACTAGGCCTAATTATAACATCAATTTAATCTTTGTTTTTTTTGTGAATTTTGAGGGTTTAAAAAAAAAAGTTAGATATTATTACCACACCTAACTATCTCATCACTTTAACCTTTGATTTTTTCAGTGAATTTCTGTTTTTTTTATCATGTTCACCCAACACCCTCACTGAGCATAACTTTTCACTTTGCGCAGTAGAGGGTGGGATGCAGAGCCTTGCCCTCCACCCAACTCCCGCGGGTGGCCAACTCCCCACGGGCAGCCAATGCTCCATTGCTGGCTAAGCCCCATGGTCGCATTGTGTCTTGTAATGGAGGATGCAATACTTCTGTACTTCTGTTTGAGTTGGGGACAGCCAATCACATTGCTTGGTCCGGCATTAAAGAGAGTGGTTCTGCTGGATTGAGATGACAGATGGGAAATAAAACCCTATCAGCCAATCAAAATTTTAATTTGCGGTACAACAAGAGTACCCCAGAACTCCTCCCAGAGGACTCACTCAGACCAACTATCAAGATATCACTAACATTTGAACCTTAATTTCTCATAAACCGCTGAACAGATATACACCAAATCACAAAAAGCACTATTTCTGGGTACAGATTTAAATTTCTGCCAAATTGGATGTAATGTTTTTCAGCCATTTTCTTTTTAAAACACTTCTTAAATTCGGAAATTGCATGGGGAAAATATATTTTGGGAGCCCCCCACCCATTTTATTGGCTCTCTCTTGAAGGAGCCCCCCAAAACGTTACAGGACGGAGATGAGGTGGCTCAACTTTTATGACTGTTTTGCGAAGATCTGTCAAACGGTGCCAAAGCTATTAGCAAAACAACAACCACCATGGTGGAGGTTGGGGGTGGGGGGGAGTTTGGCTGCAGACGCTTTGTAATTAGATATTAGTTTACATTAAAAAAAACATAGAAATTTACTAAAAATAACAAAGGTTAAAGTGAAGCTATGCCTAGCAAGGTAGTAAGATTTTAACTTATGTTAAACAAACCTAAGAAATTCACTGTAAACCACTGAAAAAAACAAAGGTTACAGTGAAGTTATATGTAGGTCTTCTAATAATACAAAAGCTCTTGTTTTAGAACAAAAAAACACTGAAATTCACGAGTTATACGTAGCGGACATAAGTATAACTTGCAAGGCTATGATACATTGCTTATGACCTCACATATTACAACACAGATTAAATCTATGGCAGTGCAACTTATACTTATGTCAGTTATGTATAACTGGTAAAAAATAGATAGATAGATAGATAGATAGATAGATAGATAGATAGATAGATAGATAGATAATGTGTGTGTGTGTTTTTCCTTAATACTAGTCAAGCAGGTGGCAGGATATTCCCCTCAAAGAAGCGAAAAATGGCCTTGAGGAGAAGATATCATTCACACTCAAAATACTAGCCTTATTATTCTTGCAAAAGCCGACTTCCCTTGCTAGGTTTTGAAAATGACTTTACACTGTTAGGAAATGTGCAATGTATGCTAGGGCTTCCGTTCTATTAGAGCCATCAACGTTTGCAAAATGTTCAGTGTCACAAGAAGGTTCAAGCTAATATAAAACTACATAGATATTTGATTACATGGTTAATACAGTCAGGGTTACATATATAGTACTCAACCCTGAATTACATTCATTACATGGGAGTATATGAACATGATATGGGCAGATTTAAAGTTTGTTTTCACACTCTACATCTCTCTTCCCAACCCCATTCATTACACATGAGGCATACCATAGCAAACTACAGCCTGCGGTATCCTCATAGAACAACACAAAAAAGCAACATTTACTGAAAAACATTGGATTATTTAATAGGGTCCATAAAATGTCATAATCTTAAAACAATGTGGACAACCGAAGTGTCATTACAACTGTGCGTTTAGCATCTACAAAGAAAGCAACATGTGGCCTACAAAATCTAAAAGCACATTAGCCCCTCCCCCCCTTAAGTTTTACAACAATATTCATAAACTTAACAACTCTCCTGCCTGCAATCATCATATGTCACCAGCTAGAGCAAAGCTCGTGGCTTCCCAACAAGTTCATGCCAGACCTTTCGAGGGACCACAGCTTATTGTGCGCCTTGGCATACTTCAGGCAAATAGAAATAAATGAGCCAAAGATACCCTAAAAGATTTCATATTCGACAATTAGGAGTTTTTGTTACAGCTCGACCTAAATTCATGGTTAGGCACAAAAAAAGCAACCACATGGATTTCACCCTGACCTGTTTACCTAATGATTCTGTCTTATGCAAGTCTTCATAGCTGTGCAAGATATACTCCCCTCCTTTCCTTCCCCTTAAATCCTCTAAGTCAAAAGTGCTTGACATTACCTTAACTTGAGTTTTCTGCATGTTTGACCGCGTGTTTTAGGATAGACATAGAGGAACTCCGAACCCAAATATTGTGTAAGTTCATTTTGATCAAACTCATTTCCAAATGCTACTTCCAGGAATTGGAGCCTGGGCATTGCTGCTAATGACTGACCATATGAGAACCTTTAATGTACCTGGGCTAGTAGATGAAGCATAAAGCATGCTAAAATAAAGTGTGTCACTTGACTCTGGGGGCATGAAAGCGGAAGATGGAATATTGAGAGGTTTCCCAATTGCTGAGATGTATCAAGCCAGCAAAACAATTTTCCTGCGTAGGCAGAGTGATCATATATGTAAGTGAAGGGATCAGCTACACAGCTAAAACCAGCAGAATTTAGGAGAGTTAAGGGATATCCAGGACTCAGTAGAGCATGTGAAACTATCTATCAAGGAGATTAATTTGGTTTACATGGCTAAAAGGTGCAAATTCTACTCCCTCCTTCTTCCAGCCACACACTCTAATACTTATACTGGGTGGATCTATCAGTACTTAAAGCTCTTATCCAACAGATATGTTTCTGTGCAACCTCATGCCAAGACACAATAACAGAGGATTTGACTGCATTAACTAGCAAGTTATTGTTTACCACTGTACTTATATAATGCTGGTGCAGTCCTTTGAAGCCATTAGGGACCCTATTATGTAAAGGGCACACTTTCTCTGTTTGCGCCCGGCGCAACTTAAAACAGGTGCGCCGGGCGCAAACAGGGAAAGTGCGCCCTATTACATAGAATGCACTGCCCCAGGGCAGCCGCGAACTCGTGCTACCCTGGGGCAGCGTATTCATGTGAAAAACAGAGTGGCTTCTTTGAATCTGCTCTGTGTTTTCACAGTGCTTTTAAGGGGGATTAGAGATTTCCTTGCAGGCGGGTGCTCCCGCCTGCATGAGGATGTCTGGGGAGTCCATGGGACCCTCTTTCCCCCGCCAAAGGCCAGCTCTCAGGGTGCGCACTGACAGTGCGCCACCTTTTGGTTGGCGCACTGTCAATGCGCCTCCTGAGAGCTTCTTTGCCTCTGCGTCCACGCCTGTAATACGGCAGAGGCAAGGTATTCCCTCATTTGCAAAGGGCACACCCCAATGCAAATGAGGGAATACCCCCTAAAGATAGTGCTGGCGCTTTATGTGCGCAAGCGCCATTGGTATTACAGAAACCGTCCGCACAAGCGTTTGCGACCCCTTCTGTAATACCAAAGAGCCCCAGGGGTGCGCAAAGCAGGTGCAAACGCCTGTTGTGCTCCTGGGGCACTTTGTGTAATACGGCCCCAAATGTCTGATTTGACCTACCTGATCTAAGCTAACTTATGGGGGAATGTCTACCATTGAAAGAGCGCCTCCTCTATATCGGCTGTTCACCCCAGCTTGGGACCTCTGTTTTTGCTAGAAAGATGTTAATTATTCGGACCCATATTTCAGTATATGGAATACCACACTGAAGCACTCATCAAAGACCTTGGAAGTCTGGAACTCACCCAATTGACCTCACCCAATGGGTAAAGGGACCTACCCACATTGCCGGACACTTCCTGGACCCAATTTCCACTACCTTTGACAACTTCAGAGTCGAAGAGCCCACACCAGTCTCCTGGACAGACCATGTCCTTGTCAAGTTCAGTATCCCCATCCCGGTCAATGCACGCTCATCACCCCCAGACCAGTCCACCGAAACTGGAGCAGCATCACTGACAAGGACTGGAAAGCTCCTCTCAACACCCAGCAACCCGAACACAGCAATAGCCTCCTCAAAGCCATCAAAAACATCAAAAATTGGATTGCCTCCTGGACTGTCTCCCTAGCCCCCCTCAAACACAGCAACACAACAAGATCTTGACCCCTGGCCCAATTGGTACATGGAGGATCTCAGACTGATGAAATGCCATTGCAACCAACTGGAGCGCAAATGGTGAATGAGCCAGGACGATGCAGACAGGAGTACATTAAAATCCTCCCTGTGATTCTACTACCAAATGATCTGAACTACCAAACGCGCTGCTCTGACAGTCCACATTGATGTCAGCACCTACAGAAGCAAAGAAATCTTTGCTATTGTGAAATATTCACCTCACCAACAGCCTCCTCTAACTCGATTGCCCGCTCTCAGGATTTCTGCACTAATCGCTCTAAATTCTTCAGCAACAAAATCACCACCATTTATAGCAACTTCAGTTTGCTACCAGACCTGAAAGACCTTGCCAAATGCCTCCTGATTTCATCAGTCGTGGCTGCTGTCAATATGCAGTGCCGGGGCAGCATGGCAGCAGCTGCTGAGGCAGGGGGGAGGGTTGAATAAAAAAAATTTAAAAAATCTAACCTGATCCTGCGGCTGCGTCACGCTCCAGTGCACCTCCATTCTCCTGCTGCTCCCAGCAATCCCTGGGAAAGACTCCCCATCCAATCCAGATGCTGCTCTCATACTATGAAAGCAGCGTCGAGATTGGCCTGAGTGGGCTAGCTTGACGCTCTGCTCAGGCACAGGGAGTCTGTGCCATTTCTCCACCCGGCTGTAGAATACAGCAGGTTTAAAGAAACTTAAGTGCGCATGTCTGTCTGTCATGTAAGATGGCTGGCAACAGACATGCACACTTAGAAGTGCACATAGTACTTCATTCCTCCTCCCTATCATGGACCAGCCCGCCCCCCTACACATGCTGGCTCAGCCAGTAGGTGAAAAATAAAATAATAATAAAATAATGTTTTATTTTTTAGCTGCTGGCTCTAAGCCAGTGGGGCGACACTCCTCCACCATTGCGGAGGAGCCGCCACTGGATTGTATCCAAAGAACTAATGCTAACAACATGGCCATCAGCACCCCTGAGGAAACCGCCTCCACCCATGAACTCCATCCACTCAGGGGCCCTATTGAACCCCTGCCTTCTCCAGAGGACTGCAACACATCAGCACTATGCTCACACCCATTCTGAAGGGCTCCACTTTTTCCGTGACCTTCCCAGATGCTTGGAAACAGGCAACTGTCCTTCCATTGTTGAAGAAACCCTCCGCGGACACTTCAACGCTCGCCAGCTACAAACCGCTCTCCCTGCTACCATTCCTGTTCAATGTATTACAGAAAATCATCAACAGATGCCACACTGAATACCTCAGTGACCACCAACTCCTTGGCACTACTCAAAGTGGTGTCAGATCCAATCACAGCACGGAAATAGCCCTAATCACCACCACGGAAGACATCCGCATGACTCCCTCCTCATCCTCATCCAACGCCCACAGGACATCGGAATCTAAGGACAAGCACTCCAATGGATCTGCTCCTTCCCCACAATCAGCCTGGCACCATACACCTCGGACACCTGCGACCTCATCTGCGGAGTTCCGCAAGGATCCTCCCCGGGCCCATACAAGATCCCTCTAGCCAGCATCATCCGCTGTCACAACATCAACGTCCTCTCCTACGCCAACAACATGCAACACATTCTCTCCATCACGGCAAGGCACCCTTTACTCAGATCAAGTTCAATGCCAGAATGAATAAAATCGCCCATTGGATGAAGACCAACTGTCGGAACCTGGACACCGACAATACCTAGATTGTAATCTTTGAGATGAGCACTTCACTTTGGGACTCTACCTTGTGGCCAACAGATCTAGAACTGATACACACCCCCACCACCAACCACAAGAACCTAGGGATCGTCATCAACAGAAAACTTGACCTGACTGCCCAGTCAACGCCGTCACCCTCTTATGCTTCCATATCCCGAAGATGTTGAGGAAGATTTTCAGATGGCTTTCAATTAGTACAAAAAAAAACGCCATGCACGCCCTCTTCACTACCAAGCTGGAGTACGGGAACATGCTGTATTCCGGAATCAACAGAAAACTCACCAGAAGGCTGCAGACCATTCAAAACTCAGGAGCCAGATTCATTCTCAACTTCCCATGCCGCACTCACATCACACCACTCCTAAAGGAACTCCACTGGCTCCCCATACACAAATAAGCACAATTCAAACTCCTCATCCACCTGACACTACATAACACAAACTTAACAATTGCATCTGCTTTTCACAAACCTTCCAGACTCCTCCTCTCTTCTGGACTCCTATTTGTTCACATCCCATGCATATGGAAAACCAGATCTGGTGGTCGAGTCTTTTCTTACATTGCTCCTAAAGTGTGGAACGACCTGCTGTTACCCATAAGAGACTCCTCCTGACTTCTTGAAATCGGCAAGAGGCTAAAGACCTTGTTTTTCGCGTAGGCCCACTAGGCCCTAATGTTTGGCTACACTCACACCTGCTCAGCATCAGGATACCCTCCCAGGTTATGGTGGTCTCAACAAATCTGCATAATATATATAACAATTGGCTGGCCTCACCAGCTTGAGCAAGAGATCCCATTTTATTAGTTTTGACTGAAGCATCCATCTATATACTCCATCAATGGCTACTTTATAATCGATGAAGCTGGCATAAAGCTTGGACTTTTGTTTTACAAAGGTGAACTGATGGCTCATTAACACCAAGCACCACATGTTAACTTTTGAATCATATTAAGGCCTAAAGCTCATTTGATATAAGGGAATCAATCCCTTTTCTGGGACACAGGCTTCATTAAAAGTAATAACAATTTCAAATGAATCAGTAATAACAATGTTGCATAAACCTTTGCTTGAGTGTCAGATACTGCATTAGGTTGATAATCCATTGATGCAGTTGTATTATCATTTTTAACTGACTCCTAGTTAAATTTCCTCCAAAAGTAAGGTGTGTTTTGAAGCTCAAACAATGCTTTATAGACAAAAAAAGCCATCAGTCCCAGCATTGCCTATCCACCTTCAACAATTTGTTGGGAAGATCATTGAGACTAGAGGCAGCATCTGATCTGCTAATAGCAATTTTACCGCATTGCAACTGATAAAGCTACAAACCCCTGATTCTACAGGAGAAACTGTTGTTATGCAAACTGTAGGATCGATATAAAGCTTATTGATATTGCTATGAGTTGCCCATAGGGAAGCAAACTCACTCCTCAGATGTTTATTATGGTCTAAGAGATTGATGAAGTACCACAAACCCTTTACCACAGGCACCTTGCAGATTTCTTAAATGTTTGCCAACTGAGCATTCACATGTGAGAAATGAAACTTACAACAACGTTTTCCGGTGGTCTTTCCTTGTTACCTTGTTTATTTCTTGAAAGATGAGAAAAGGTAGAGCCTTCCAAAATCTTCTCATATCTCTAATTCTTGTTTTTAAGCTTCTTTCAATTGCAATGTCATTCAAAATAAAACTGAGAAAACAATTGAGGACAAAGTCAAAACTCTTTTACTGTGATCACTCTTTGTTAAAAATAACACAACCCACCAGGGATCGCACAATTCTGTACTGTGTTTAATGCAAAAAAGAAAGCAGAATTGCAAATAATCAAAAGAAAAATGTCATTTCAACTGCCTAGAGATTTCGCTAGAAAGGGGCGAGTTGTAGCCTAATGCTAAAATACATATAATTTGGGACAGTTTATATATGCTTTCTCTCACTAATAGTCTATGGAGCCTTATCACTTGACTGAAACTTGTTACTTTCAGCAACACCTTATCTAATGAGCAGGTGGAATGGTCTTCTCCTGGAGAAAGAGCGAGACATCCATGAGCAGAAGATATAATTTATGAATACAATACTTTGCTCATTATTCTTCCAAAACCATGCTTCATATAGCAGACACTGCAACCTAGGTTACGCTTTACAGAAATGTGAAAATATTCAAATCTGAATAAACATTTTCTGGACCTATTAGAGTCATATAACTTATAAAACACATTATTGTTACACACTGTGAAATGAGGGTATATATATATATATATGAAGGTATTTATATATATGAAAAATGAGGGTATATATATATATGCATATATTATCTACTGGCAGTCGCCAGTAGATAGTTATAGTTAGGATCTATTTTCCATAGGAAATCCGCAACATTCTATTTGAAATAACGTTGGCGCCGGTTGACGAATCTTCGCGAAAGTTTCCAACTTGTTGGGGCGCTCCGGTCCGCTCCTATCCTGAAAGTCTCGGGGTGATTCGTCAAGCTGGGGCCGAGAAAAAAGGGGGGTCCCAAAACGCGTTTTCCCCATTCATTTTTCCATAGGAACCTTTAGTCGCAGCTACAGCCCGAACTGCTGAACGGAATTACACCAAATTTGGCAAAGAGGTAGCCCTTGGTTCAGTGTAGTGCCTTTTGCTTAAATGGTGTAAATCCGTTCAGTAGTTCCTGAGAAAATCAAAAGTAAAGTCACATATATATCTATGGCCGAGTAGGGTCCGCGTACCCTCCCGATCACGAGCTGCATGCTAATTGGCTGTCAAGTGGCTGTCAACACTCCAAATCAGGAAGTGTTGGCAGCCATTTTATCCCTCGGTAGAACCGAGGGACAGAAACAAGTGCGCAAAGCGCAAAAGAGAGGCAGGGTAGAAACACCCTGACCCCCTAGGTCTGCTCAGGGGGTCCCACAAGGACCCACTAGACAGAAAAAAGCATTTTTTTTTAAAATCGGCGGGATGCGCTTAGGGTGCGCGGATCCCGCAGAGAAAAAACACAAGAAACAAGTGCGCAAAACACACAAAGGGGGCAGGGTAGAAACACCCTGACCCCCTAGGTCTGCTCAGGGGGTCCCACAAGGACCCCCTGGGCAGAAAAAGCATTTTTTTTTTTTTAAATCGGCGGGATGCGCTTAGGGTGCGCGGATCCCGCCGGAAAAAATCGAGCGCGGTCTCCGCGCTTCGATGCTATTTGCCCCGGGTGGCCCAAGTCCTGGGGGCATGCGGAGGTGGGTTTATGTTCTATGTGGGGGCCTCCAAGGCCCCCCAAGCCCCGGGGACATCCACCCCTCAGGGCTTTAAATACAAAATGGTGCGGGAGGGCTCTTCGCCCTCCCGCAGCCCCGGGGACCGCCACCCCCCGGGGCTTCTTTTTAAAAAAAATAATCACCTGTGTGGGGGGGCTTCAGCCCCCCCACACACCCCAGGGACCGCCACCTCCCCAGGGCACTTAGAAAACAAATGTGGGGGTCCATTTCGGACCCCCGAAGCCCCGGGGACCACCACCTCCCCGCGGCTGTGCAATTGAAGGGAGGGGGGCCGCGCGGCCCCCCTCCTGGAGCCTGTGGTGGCCCTGGGGACTGCCACCCCCCAGGGCCGGCTCCTGCAGTGTCCCAGGGTGCCTACCCCTGGGACACTGCTGTTTGCAATGACAGGGCGGGAGCCTCGCGGCTCCCGCCCTGTCATTGCAAGCTGCTTTGGATATTGGAGCGAGAGCAAGGAAACCTGCTCTCGCTTCAGTATCCAAAGCACATTGCTTTCCACATGGGGAGCTGCATCTTAGCAGCTCCCCATGTGGAAAGAGCAATGCCGGCTCCCGCAGGAGGCGGGGAGCCGGCATGGTCCGTGGGGAGTTGGGGTCCCCCACGGACCCCAAAGGATAGGGCCAGCCCGGGGGATGGGGTCCCGGGGCAAGTAGTGGCCCAGGAGGGGGCCACGCGGCCCCCCTCCCCAAAAATAATACAAAAAATAAATAAAAATAAAGGCCGGCCCCGGGGGATGGGGTCCCCGGGGCCAATAGAGGCCTTAGGAGGGGGGCCACGCAGCCCCCCTCCTCCAAAATTTATTTTAAAAAAGTGGGCATGCCCCGGGGGATGGGGTCCCCGGGGCCGGAATAGGCCACGGGAGGGGGGCCACGCGGCCCCCTTCCCCTACAGTATTTTTTTTTTTTAAAAGGAAAAAGGCATCAGGCCCTGGGGGATGGGGTCCCCAGGGCCCCAAAAGTAAAAAGAAGGGGGGCCACACAGCCCCCTTCAAAAATACAAAAAGAAAGAAAAAGACGCGATCGAGCGTCAGGCCCCGCCCCCTCCCTTAACCACTCTGCAAACGCGCGCTGTGGCGCGTTTAAAAGTGGGGAAATAATTCCCATTCAATACTGGGGGTCCCTGGGGGCCAACTAGCCCACCACTTGTACCTCCAGTAAGCGCCACAGGGCTGGGTTGCAGAGAGGTGGTCCAGGCCACGCCCTTTTTACACCTCTCTGCAACGCAGCTCTGTGGCACTTACTGGAGGTACCTGGTGGGCTAGTTGGACCCCAGGGACCCTCAGGATTCAAGCGGACTTAATCCCCCAACTTAGAACGCACCACGGGGCGCGTTTGCACAGTGGTGAAGGGAGGGGGCGGGGCTTCAGGTGACATGTGTGCAAACAGGCCCCGTGGCGCGTTTTAAGATGGAGAATTAAATCCCCTTCAATACTGAGGGTCCCTGAGGGCCAACTAGCCCACCAGGTACGTCCAGAAAGCGCCACAGAGCTGCGTTGCAGAGAGGTGCAAAAGGGGCGTGGCCTCTGAACACCTCTCTGCAACGCAGCTCTCTGGCGCATACTGGAGGTATCTGGTGGGCTAGTTGGCCCCTAGGGACCCTCGGGATTGAGGAGGAATTAATTCTCCAACTTAAAACGCGCCACAGGCGTGTTTGCAGACATGTCACCTCAGGCCCCACCCCTTCCTTCACCATTGTGCAAATATTCCTCTAAAATCAGCCAAAATACGAATTCCGATTTACTCACCTGTTATCAGGAGAGACCTCAGTGCTGCATCTTTGAGCCCAGTACTGACCCTGAAAAGTAATTCTAACCGTACTTACCAGTAACTTGAATTTCCTTCCATAGGCTAACATTGACTGGTTTCACTTGGAAATTCTTCTAAGTGTGGAGTTTTGGAACTTTATAATATTCCTCTAAAATCAGCCGAACTACGAATTCCGATTTACTCACCTGTTATCAGGAGAGAACCCAGTGCTGCATCTTTTAGCCCAGCACTGACCCTGAAAAGTAATTCTAACCGTATTTACCAGTAACTTGTATTTCCTTCCATAGGAATCCATTGTCTGGTTTTCAGCAGAAAAGTTTCAAAGTGTCGATTTTCACAAACTACAAATATTCCTTAAAAATCGCCTGTATGACTTAAACGCATTCTTTCAACTGTTTACAGGATATGCACCAGTGCTGGATCCAGGATCCACCACTGAGTAAGAAAAAAGTAACGATAACACTACTTACCTGCTAAGTGAATTTCCTCCCATAGGATAACATTGGTGATTCTATGTGAAAAAGTTTCTAAGTGTCAACTTTTAAAATACAATAATATTCCTTAAAAATCACAACTGTTTACAGGAGATGTTGCAGGACTGAATCTAGGATCCAGTCTTGTGGTTAGAAAAGTAATCCATAAAGTAACTAATTGCATTTAACTTGAAATTCACATTGAGCTCAATGTTGCATTGTGTTTGAAATTGTGTTGCCCATTGCAACAACTGTAACTACTGTACTTAAAAGTCTATTGCCTATTTGCAAAGTAGTTAAACTAAAGTAATTCATTCTGAGAAAGTATATTTTGTAATGTAATGTATAATGTAATTACAATGTATTTAAAAAAATAAAATATCTAAAAATAAATAGTTTAAAAAAATGTAGTAAATCAGTATCAAAAAAATAAATATAACAATTAATACATTTAAAAATTGTCATTTACAAAACCTTTGAAATTCACTGAAAAAAACCATAGGTTTCAGACATGTTATAGTTAGGAATTAGCATTTAAAAAACCTTTGAAATTCACTGAAAAAACCATAGGTTTCAGGCACGTTATAGTTAGAAATTAGCATTTAAAAAACCTTACAAATTCACTGAAAAAACCATAGGTTTTAGGGACAGTTATAGTTAGTTGGACATTGCACTCGTACAAAACCCGTGAAATTCCCCCATTATAGTTAGTTCAGGTAACTATAACTCGCGCCCCGCAATGCACTGCTGATGACGTCACATATTACATCACTCATGACATGGTCAGTGACATCACTCATGACATCACTGATGACATCTCAAATGACATCACTGATGACATCACTGATGACATCATCCATGTGATAATCTGATGCACCTCCTCACACCCTAATATAACCTTTGATACACCCACTCTAAATTACAGACTGCCATTCGCAAAACCATAGACACTCCAACACCAATAACTACATACCCACTCACTGATTCTTAGGTCTACACACACATCCACTCACTCACCCGTACAGTGACTCATACTTACGGTCACTCAGTACAGGACTATCATATGCACTCATACTCCTATATAGACACTCAAACACCGCCACTGATCCATAGAGGTACTCACACACCTAGTCAGTCATGCAAATAATTAAACACACTGCCATTTACTCACCTATACAGTTATCCACACACCAGCTCACTTACTCATACAAATACTAGCACATTCTTACGCTCTTATACAATAACTGATACAAGCACACACGCATCCATACAGCCACTCTCACAATCACACACTCTCACTTATAGCCTTTTAAATACTCTAACACACATATATACTGCCTTTTACATATGTAGTTACTCGCACATGTACCACTGAGATATACATTCACTCACTAACACACCCATACACACACTCACCCACCCAAGCAGTCCATCACAGACGCACTCTTCAAATCATGCACCCAGTGAATCACCCACTCACACATCTATGTACAGAGTCGCACACACCCCACCCACACAAACACTCAGGCACCCATACAGATACTCAGACAACCAATCAATAACTCATATAGACACTCAGTAGCTATTCACAAACCCATGCAGCCACTTACACAGCAACAGACAGACGGATACAGACATTCACCCAGTTTAGTCACTAACCCATGCATTCAGTAAGATACATTTAATCACTCACTTATAGAGTTAGTCACGCACCTACTAAATCATCCATTCAGACACTTATACACCCACTCATTCTTCAATACGCCTTTCCCTATATATATTAAACATATTTAAACTTTACAGAAACACACAGTCACTGGATGATGTCATCAGTGATGTCATTTGAGATGTCATCAGTGATGTCATCAGTGATGTCACTGACCATGTCATGAGTGATGTAATATGTGACGTCATCAGCAGTGCATTGCGGGGGCGCGAGTTATAGTTACCTGAACTAACTATAACGGGGGAATTTCACGGGTTTTGTACGAGTGCAATGTCCAACTAAATATAACTGTCCCTAAAACCTATGGTTTTTTCAGTGAATATATATATATGTGTGTGTTTATATATATATCAACTGAAAAAAACAAAGGTTACAGGGATGTTATAGGCTCACATTTCACTTGTATAAAACCAGAGAAATTCAGCTGTTATAGATAGCTGAGCTAACAATAACTTATGCCCGCAATGCACTGCATATGACCTCATATATTACATCACTCATGACATGGTCAGTGACATAACTCATGACATCTGAAATGACAACACTGATTTTTTTAATTATTTTTTTTAGAGTTGTTATAAAGCGCAAACTAGATCCGAAGATATCAGGTATCAGAGCGCTTTACATGAGCACCGGTTTCGTTACCAATGGACACATTCATTTTTGTTAGGCAAGGGGAGATTAACTGATTTGCCCAGAATCACAGGATGTTGAGCGTCCATGCCGAGACTCAAACCCGGTTCCCCAGCTTCGAGGTCGACCGCTCTAGCCGTAAGGCTACATCCTCTCCCCGACTGATGACATCTCAAACGTAGCAAACGTTTTTTCAGAAAATATTTTTGGGTCCAGGTGTGGTCCCTAGGGACCTCAGCACCAGGCCTAGGGGGTCAGTGTATTCCTACCCTGTCCCTTTTCTCTATTTTTAATTTTTGGGGGATTTGGCTTCCTGGTTAAAGTGTTGGCAGCCAATCAGATCTCTGCATGAGTTCGGTTGGATTCACGGAGAGTCGGCATCCCTAGATATACAAACTTGGTTTGCCTTTAATATCTCGAAATCTACAGAACAGATTTATACCAAATAAATAGAGGTAGCTTTCTGCTAAATTTGGTGTAATTCTGTCTAGCGGTTCAGGCTGTAGTCGTGTTCAAAATCCCTATGGGAAATCGCATAGAGAAAATGCATTTGGGACCCCCCTTTTTCTCAGCACCCACTTGATGAATCGCCCCAAATCTTTCAACTCAGCAGCTGAAGTGTATTAGTTTTGAAAAGTTTGTGAAGATTTGTCAAACGAATTAAAACCATTGAAATTCAGCAGTTATAGTTTCCTGAGCTAACTATAGCTTATGCCCCCATAATGCACTACTTATTACCTCACATATTATCAGCATCATTTGAGATGTCATGAGTGATGTCACTGACCATGTCATGAGTGATGTACTATGTGAGGTAATAAGCAGTGCATTGCAGGGGCGTAAGTTATAGTTTAGCTAGCTCTGATAACTATAACTGCTGAATTTCTATGGTTTTGTGTGTGTGAAATCTGAACATAACTATAACGTCCCTGTAACGTTTGGTTTTTTCAGTGAATTTCTAAAGTTTTTTTAATTCTATTTCCTAACTTTAATGTCCCTGTAACCCTTATTTTTTTCTGTGAATTTCTACAGTTTTTTAAAGTTATTTCCTAACTATAATGTCCCGTAACTTTTGTTTTTTAATGAATTTTGAAGATTTTTTAATTTTATTTCCTAACTTGTAACCTGTAACCTTTGAGAGTGGGTGTGTGACTGGCTGTATAAGTCAGTGAGTGGGTGTGTGAGTGGATGTATGGGTCTGTGAGTGTGTGTGTGAGTGGCTGTATGGGTCTGTGAGTGGGTGTGTGAGTGGCTGTATGGGTCTGTGAGTGGGTGTGTGAGTAGCTGTATAGGTCGGTGACTGGGTATGTGAGTGGCTGTATGGGTCTGTGAATAGGTGTGTGTGTGTCTAAATGGGTATATGAGTGGGTGTGTGAGTAGTTTTGAGGATGTGTGAGTGGGTTTGTGAGTGGCTGTATGGGTGTGTGAGTGGCTGTATGGGTCTGTGAGTAGGTGTGTGAGTGGTTGTTTGGATCTGTAAGTGGGTGTGTCAGTATTGTTGTCAGTGTGTGAGTGGCTGTATGGGTTTGTGAGTGGGTATGTGAGTGGCTATGTGGGTGTGTGAGTGGCTTTATGAGTGTGAGTGGGCATGTGAGTGGCTTTGTGGGTGTGTGAGTACATGTGTGAGTGACTGTATGTGTGTGTGAGTGGTTGTGTGGGTCAGTGAGTAGATGTGAGAGAGACAAAATAGATGTGTGAGTGGGTGTCTGAGTGTCTGTGTGGGTGTGTCAGTAGCTGTGTGAGTGACTGGGCCAGAACAGAACCTCACCTACCCCTTTACCCAACAAGAGTCCACAGTTTTGCACAAAATATCTACCCAACTGGAGTACTTTCTACTGGTTAATTAGTAAGTGCTAACTCGTTGGGTAAATATCTAGTGCAGATTCTACACTACAGCTGCGTAATGGACCAGGAGGAAATGTCCTTCTGTGCGTTTAATTTTGACAATGTGATTGTTCCTCAAGTGTGTTCTTCCAGAAATCTGTGATAACATGAATTCTTCTATAGAGAAGATGACAAGACTACAAATAGGAGAATATCCTCCAAACCAGGGTACTTCCTCTTAACTATATAAAGTAAGTGCTTCTTTGTTTGGTGGAGATATTCATCGCATCAAGAAGGCGTCACCAAAATAGGCGGGAAATGCACTGGTGGACCTTTTGGTAAGCTGCCCATGGTACTGGCAAAGGGTGAGAAGGCCTTTACATACTACTAAGGTGATGGGGGGCAAACGGGTGAAGCTTCCAGGTGATTTTACACATTTGGATACTCAGAGTAATTTAAAGGGAGAGCCATGGATTCTGCTCTCACTAGGAGAGGACAAGAATGAACCCCCTCATCACAGTCACTATAGGTTGTCTCTGACAGATCAACAATGCATTCACCTTTATCAAGGTTTTCAGATCTTTTTTGAATGTGGAAATGCCAAGAAAACACACCCAGGAAGTTAGGATCATTTGTCCTTTACAGAAATGGAGCTTCAACTGGAGCACCCCCAAGTTTATAATTGTAGGTACTTGCTGTTGAGGTCTAATTTCTGTGAAATGAGCATTAGGACTGGAATGGAACCTCACTTGCACCGTTTGTCCCACTCAAGTCCACAGTTTTGCACAAATTGTCTACCAACTGGAGTACTTTTTACAGGTTAATTAGTAAGTGCTACCTCATTGGGTAAATGTCCGGTCCCTATTCTACACTACAACTGCATAATGGACCACAAGGAAATGTCTCCAGCGACCTTGTGTGGGTTTTGGCAATGTGATTGTTTCTCATGTGTCTATATCCAGAAATCTGTGATAACAAGAATTTTCCTATAGAGAAGACAACGAGACTTCAAAGAAGCAAATCTCCACCAAACAAGGGTCCTTCCTCTTAACTATAAGAAGTAAGTGCTTAATTGTTTTGTGGAGATGTCCTCATATTCTTCGGCATCAAGAACGCATCACCAAAATAGTTGGAAATGCGCAGGGAGACATCCTGTTAAGCTGTTCATCATCCTAGCAAAAGGCGGGAATACCTTTGCATACTACCAAGGTGGATGGGGTGGGGCCAAACGGGCAGTGTTTCCAAGTGATATGCACATTTGCATACTCGTAGTAATTTAAAGGAGAACCATTGACTCTGCTCTCACCAGGAGAAACCAAGAAGGAACCCACTTGTCACAGTCACTACAGATTGAGCTCCGATGGATCAACAATGCATTCGGGTGAGTCCGAGTCCCAAAATGGCTGTCAACACTTCCTGGTTGAAGTGTTGGCAGACAATCAGATCTCAGCATGAGATCTGTCGGATTCGCAGAGGGTCCGCACCACTAGATATACAAATGTGTTTTTCCTTTATTATCTCAAAACTACTGAACGGATTTACACCAAATTGCAAGAAGCACTCTTTCTGGACCAAGATCTAGCTTTCTGACGAATTTGGTGTAATTCCATCCTGCGGTTCAGGCTGCAGTCACGTCTGAAATTGCATTTTGATCCACGCTTGACGACTCACCTCAAAACTTTCCAGACAGCAGCTGAACTCAGGTGTGTACTAGTTTTGAACTTTTCATGAAAGTTATAATTGCTGAATTTCACTTGTTCCCTGAATTTCACTGGTATTGTACACGTAAAATATGAGCCTAACTATAACGTCCCTTTAAGCTTAGATTTTTTCAGTGAATTTCAGGTATGCCCAGACATGGGTCCCATGCTCTCCATGCAACTGGAGTCAAGCTAGCTTGGCTGATGAAGGGTGAAACCCCGAAACTGGTCCCAGGATCCTTTTTCTGGTCCAGGGAGGACCTGGCCTGGCAGTTGGCTGGATTGTTCCCATGGGGAGCAGGGTCAAGACTGATTTGCATATGGCTGGGTTTAAACTGGAATGGCATGGGGAGCAAAAATGCGATGGCTTTAGGCTCAGATCTCTGTACTGGGGTGAATGTTTGACATTGTTCAACATTTTGTCCATAAATTGTTCTTTTTGCATTTGTCACCCTGAGTGAGACGGGTATGCCCAGACGTGGGTCCCGTGATCTCCATGCCACTGGAGTCAAGCTAGCTTGGCTGCTGAGGGGTGAAACCCCGAAACCGGTCCCAGGATGCTTGTTTCCGGTCCAGGGAGGACATGGTCTGCCAGTTCGGACTGGTCTGTTCCATTGGTGAGCAGGGTCAAGACTGATTTGCATATGGCTGGGTTTAAACTGGAATGGCATGGGGAGCAAAAAACAATGGATTTAGGCCCAGATCTCTGTACTGGGGTGAATGTATGACATTGTTCAACATTTTTCCCATCAATTGTTCTTTTTGCATTTGTCACCTAGAGTGGGACAGGTATGCCCAGACTTGGGTCCCGTGCTCTCCATGCCACTGGAGTCAAGCTAGCCTGGCTGATGAGGGGTGAAACCCTGACCTGGCAGTTCGGGACAGACTATTCCCATGGGAAGCAGAGACAAGACTGATTTGCATATAGCTGGGTTTAAACTGGAATGGCATGGGGAGCAAAAAAACAATGTATTGGGCTCAGATCTCTGTACTGGGGTGAATGTTTGACATTGTTTAACATTCTGTCAACCAGTTGTTCTTTTTGCATTTGTACAAGAGAAACCTGAGCCTATGAGCCTAACTCTAACGCCCCTGTAACCTTTGGTTTTTTCAGTGAAACAAGACCAAAACTACAAAAAATCTAATCAGAGAAATCGGAGATATTGACTTTTCATGTTTTAATGTAAAATAGCACCAAAAAGCACAAAGCGACAACAAGGGATAACTGGTCGTACTGGACCATGACAAAGTCACAAGTTCAGGCCGACTGCGATGAAGCGCAGGCCGGCTACAGGTTCCAAGTTAGGCCCTCTGAATAAAGTACCTTAAATCCTGGTTGAGGATCATTCCGTGGATCTGAAGTGAAGAATCATTGTGCAGCCGAAGCGATGCGTCAGTTCTGGGATGCGGTGAAACTGCAGTGCAAGGTCCTGTTGCGTCGCCATCGAGGATCCCATCAACGGGGCTTGCAATGTGAAGTTCGGGCATTGAGGATGTGGCGCCCAGTTGGTGATGCGTCGGTTCTGAGGAGCTGCCATGCTGTTATGTGCAGGCCGGCGTAGTGGCGGGACTGCGGTCGACGAGAGATGCGAGGACCTGGGTCAGAGATGCGCCATGCCATCGGTGATCTATCGGTTTCGAAGACTGAGGGTGATGTGGACCTTTTGTGCTAAGCCCAATCCATGCAGCAGTGGTAATGCATCAGTTCTCTTCGAGGATGCACCACTCAGCCCGAGGAGATACATCGTATCGGCTCCAGGATGTGCTGCTCAGCAGAGAAGATGCGTTGGTTCTGCTGGTAAGCACCTTAGGCCCACTTCCAAGGTTTCAAGACTAGAGTGGCAACACTTGGCAGGGTATACTCATAGATGGCAGAGTCCAGGTGCAAATGCATTTTGTTGGAAGCCTGCTATGTCCTTGAGATTTCAGATCAGGAGGCCAGCCAACTAGCCCTTAGATGCACTCTGGGTTCTGGTCAGAAGAGATGCAGGTGCAGTCCTTCTCACCCAGCCAAGAGGTAAACAGGATGCAGGTCAACACAGGAGTCCAGCAAAGTAGCAGACCAGCAGAGTGGCAGTCCTTTCAGCTGCACAGCTGTCCTTCTTCCTGGCAGAGTATCCACAGGTCCAGAAGTGTACTGAAGTGGTGGTGTCTAAGGTCCAGTACTTATACCCAGTGGTGCCTTTGAAGTGGGGGAGACTTCAAAGAAAAGCCTTTGAAGTTTACATATGCCCTGCCCTGCCAGCCCTGGCTCATGACTAACTACAGGGAGTATGCAGCCCTTTGTGTGGGGACAGGACACAGCCTTTTCAGGTGTAAGTGATGCTGGGTCCAGCTCCTCCCTCCCATCCTGTCAGGATAGCCCACTCAGTCACACTTAAGTTACCATTGTGTGTGGCTGTCTAGGTGGAATACACAAAGCTCAACTGCTAACTACACCAAGTTATGTGATCTGAGACAGGCTACATGCATCAAATGGCTAAGGCAAGAAAATGACAACTTTCTAAAAGTGGCCCTTTCAGAATTTTAATTTCAAATCCAATGACTCCATAGATTAGGATTTTAAAGTAGAATTCCAGAGACACCAACCATGCACTAGTGAGATCTTCCCATTTGGAAATTACCCTTACAAATGTAATAAGGTAATCCCAGTGTTATCCTATGAAAGATGTAGGCCTTGCAGTAGTGAAAAACTAATTTAAGAGTTTTCACTACCAGGACATGTAAAACTTAAAAGTACATGTCCTACTTTTTAAAAATACTGCACCCTGCCCTCTAGGCTGTCTAAGGCCTATCGTAGGGGTGACATGAATTAAAAAGGAAGGTCTGTTTCAGGCAAGAGTATTATCTTGCCAGAATGACATGGTAGTTTAATACTGCGCACACAGGCTCTGCAATGGCAGGCCTGAGACATGTTTAAAGGGCTACTTAAGTGGGTAGCACAATCAGTGCTGCAGGTCCACTAGTCGCATTTAATTTACAGGCCCTGGGAACAGGTAGTGCACATTACTAGGGAGCTATAAGCAAATTAAATATGCCAGTTGTGGATAAGACAATGTTAACACGTTTTAAGCAGAGAGCACATGCACTTTAGCACTGGTTAGCAGTGGTAAAGTGCCCAGAGTCCTAAAGCCAACAGAAACGAATTCAGCTAAAAAGGGGGAGGCAAAATGTTTGGGGTAACCCTGCCGAAAAGGCCATTTCCAACACACACACAAACACAAACACACACACACACACCATTGTGGGTAACAGGAAGGTGGCCCAACCAGTGTGTTCTTGTATGTCCATACAACATGAATTTGATAATGTGAGAAACAGTCACAATGTGAGAAACAGTTGATCCTCTTTCAAAGAAAAGCTTTTTCCATTAACTTGATACTGTCCATCAAATTCGCAGAAAGATGTCACAATTTTCTCATCACTCCATTGATTTAATAGTGTTCATCAGATTCCAAACAGATAACACAATTTTTTTTGCTTTTCTTCATAAATCTGTACAACACACTAACTGATGATGTTAACTTAATTAAACAGTCAACATGCCTTTACGACACAGTCGTTCTACACGGCTGTTGAATATAACAAAATACATCAATTTACATCTGTCTATACACCAGAATAACACAATAAACATATCAAATCTTAATTATCAAAATAAAATAAAATACATAACCAATTCATAAATTATATGTGATATCAAAAGATTACAGAACAATACAACTCATATATTCTTTATTTTGTTGCTACAGGGGCTCTCATCCTGAAATCAATTAAGGTATAAGTCTATGTAACAGTAATGGAACTCTTTAAGCATATTACCAGCCAATACATACCCACAAATAGAAACATTTAAAACTACACACTCTTAAAAACTCATATACATCTCACACAAACGCCCTCCCTATAAATTGCTGGAATTCTTAATATTGTCATTTACATGAATAATAAATATTGAAGTTTTTAAATTATATTGTCTTCATGAGCACTAAACAAATACAAGGAGATGATGGAGGGAGTGCTGAAACTTTTCAGACACTCACCCCCAGTCACAGATCTGGGTTCAATCCATCATCGTTCTTTAGCTCACTTCGCCACCCCTGTTCAGACCCAGCGATATGCAAATCAGTCTTGACCCTGTGCCTCATGGGAACAGTCCAGCCCGAACTGTCAAGCCAGGTCTTCCCTGACCTGGAAACAAGCAACCTGGGACCAGTTTCGGGGTAACACCCCTCATCAGCCAGGCTAGCTTGAATCCAGTGGCAAAGTGATCAAGGGACCCACGTCTGGGCATACCCTGCCAACTTAGGGTGAATAAAGCAAACACAAGGAGATGATGGACAGAGCACTGAAACTTTTCAGACACTCACCCCCAGTCACAGATCTGGGTTCAATCCATCATCGTTCTTTAGCTCACTTCGCCACCCCAGTTCAGACCCAGCTATACGCAAATCAGTCTTGACCCTGTGCCTCATGGGAACAGTCCAGCCCGAACTGCCAAGCCAGGTCTTCCCTGATCCAGAAACAAGCATCCTGGGACCGGTTTCGGGGTAACACCCCTCATCAGCCAGGCTAGCTTGAATCCATTGGCAAAGTGAGCAAGGGACCCACGTCTAGGCATACCCTGCCAACTTAGGGCGAACAAATCAAACACAAGGAGATGATGGACGGAGCGCAATCCTTACTATCACACTCATAAGACATGATGTAATCAAAAACATGCATGAAATAACTCACCAATGATATGACTAAATTTTATTTCTTGTGTATCTTCGCTAATGGTCTGGTTGCCACCACCTCAAGACTCTACCCAAAGGTAAAAAATAACTGAAGCAACATTGAGAAAGTAGCATCCCCCATAGAAACACTTACAATTTCAGATGCTAGGAACTAGAATCATACTGTATTATTAGACCCATTTGTCAATGTTATTTCTTATAAACCTCATTTTCATCATGTGATAATCTTCACTTCAAACTCACTACATGAAAGTAGATACCATCCCTAACATAGAAAAAATTGTTATTCTATATTGCTAAAAATGAAGATGCAAATTTACAGCCCTGCAAACACACATATAAACATTCTCACGTACCTGATATAAGTAAGTGTTACCATGGGAGATACTATTTTCAACTAAAACGTTAAATCCATTCTATATCACAAGGAATCCACATTTCCATACCTTGGACCACCTGCCTCTCCCACCAGCCCCAATGCAGATTAGCATAGCAGGGGTCAAAGCAGATTCCCATGACCATACCTAATTTCTGTCTGAACTGAATGGAAATGTGGTCAGAACATGTAGTGCTCTAGTTGAGGTTCATCGATGATCTTTGTGAAATGGAAGGGATCAAAGGAAACTGCAGAAGAATGTGTACATCTGATTAACATTGATGATTTTAATTTACAATTCACCAGTAACATCAATAGAGAAGAGGTTGAATTTTTGGAATTTTCTGCTGTAATGTTTAATGAGACCCCAATACCATTGCTGAAGGGGTTCTCCTGAACACCCACCTCGGATTGCATTTCTGTGATTGTTGACCCCCTACGTCTTATTTAACTGGTGATAAATTCTTTAAAGGTTGATAATCAAAGCTTACCGTGTCTGACTGCTGATCATTTGGTTCATACCTATAACAAGCTCCATTCTGCATCTGTAATAAGGTTGACTCTACTGCCACACCTGCATCAGGAGGTCTAAATATTGAAAACAGCATGGTTGAGCATACTGCTAATGATATTTTCTAAAAGTTGAACCATACCAGCAAAGATTTGCTTTCTAATTGATAAAGGGCCCGAGCAATTGGGAACCCAATGTGGATCCTGCCTGGTCCTGTCAGGGCCACCTAGACAATTGTAAGCCCTTAAGCCAATATGCTCAGTCTTCACCTCTACTTTTTTCATATGTTCTTGACCCGGCTTGGTCTTTAATCCATCAACTAAGACTTATAAAATCATGGTGATTTGGTTGAGTGTTTCACCACAATTGGAATGCATGAACAGCTTTTTTAGATTTTTTCTTTATTGAACAAAATAATCTATATAATGCACTCATGCTATTCTCAATTGAACTCACTAATATGAGCAAAGTTTGAGTGTCATTTAAACATAGCAGTTGCCAATTCTAAAGAATGGCAAATGGTGGACAAAGGTATATTTTCTGGAATTAGAGATTGATTGCCAGCAATTCTGTTATTAGGTGGATGGAGAAAGGGATTATGGGAGTGTGCTGGACCATCAGCCTTTTGGATCTCAAAAGGCCACCAAGTATTATTTAAGTCTTTGGATGCCCCTTTCACTCCATATGTTTCAATATTCCGATTATGATAGTTACCGCTGCAAGGGGTTAGAAAATGTCCTTCCCCAACACCTCAACTCCTCAAGCTTCATTGAATGTAAGGAAACAAATTGTAATAAGGACATCTATGAAGCTCTGTGACTATCTGGCTGTACCAAGCTCCTCTTTTTCTAGTTTAAATCAGCAAATCAATCCCTTGTTTTCTTGTCAACCTTGTTCTTCATTTTAACTTACAGGATATGTAGATGTAACCAGTTAGCTAAAGGACAGATCACATGTCTACTGAAGAAAGCTCCAGAGAATCCGGATGACAGCATGATGGCCAAGGGGTTTGAATGAAGGAAATGGGATGAAAGCCAGGCCTGATCCTCATCAGCTTCACTGAAGAAGGGCTACTGTGGTAATAAGTGGTAGACTTTATAGCATCTTTGAAACTTTGCAAATTATGGTTCACCATGGCATGAAAAATAAACAATTTTTGCAAGTAGGCTGCAGCAGTAGGAACCATGTTCTCAGGAGGAAGTACACACAGCAGTATCAAATGAGAAACTCGAGTGGATGAACAGTGATATTCAGGGCAAATTCATCTAGTAATATCTGCCAACCATCTGAGTGGCATTCACAAACTTCTCAAATAATACTTGAGTAACTATGTTTTACACTCTGATTATTAGATTGAGGATGGTAGTTAGGTATAAAGGCACTCTCTTTCTCTAATGCCAAACAACATTCCAAATATTGAAAGTGACCTTTAATCAGGTATCAATATCTATGAAATCAATTTATGTGATAAACAGTGAGCCGGATGTGATCCGAAATGACAATGTAAGTACTGTTGCAGGTGCCGAAGAGACCTTCTGCATGGACAAGTCATGAGACATTTTTGAAAATATATCAGCAATAACAGAAACCATTAAAAAGCCTTCAAAAAAGTGAAACACACAATATAATCAATATCTGTTGCATGCCAGTTTAAAGGGTGTTAAGGAGGGTTGAAGAAGGGAGGGTTGAAGAAGATCTGCCTGTCTGTGTCAGAAACATAACTTGGACACATATTTGACTGTTTTGGACATATCATTTATTATTGACAAAGTAAGCTGCCAAAAGAAGTGCAGGAAGCATTCCAACATAAAAGAAAAGTCTACATGGGCAGCAACTAAGAAGTCACAGACCCATTACTGAATGTCAAATTAATGCTGGAACTTTCAAGAACACATTTGACAGGCCAGACCCCAAAAATGTAGGTAATATAAGAATAAAATGTAGAAATTGGTGGGGCAACACAATTGTCCAGTGTTGCTTCCCAATCCATAGGGATAACTCGGATTAGTACTCCTGCTGTGACCAAAAATTATCAATTAGTGGCAAATTTGAAGGCAGATTATTAGAAGTGGCATGGGTGAAACTCTGGAACAATTTCCCGAACACATAAACGCTGATGAATAACTTCATCAACTTTAGCCGTAAATTGAAACAGCATTTGCATAAGCTTCTGCATGATGCCTTCAGCTACCTCTATCTTAAAATCAAGATGACAAGGTCCCCATAAAATGTGTCCCTTGTGGTCTATTTCATCCAAATGATGAACATATTTTACCTGCTTGCTATCCTTTTTTTAAGTTTGATCGTCCGATGTGTAATGGTGCTTGCGCCATTTGTTGCAAACATTGTATTCTATAAATCCTTTAGGGGAGTTGTTTCATCCTCTTTTAGCCAATTTTTCCTTCTGTTGCACAGTAACCTTCAGCCTTTAACTAAATACGTTGTCAATCATATCTTGGATCAGCCCATGGGAATATTTTTGTCTAACCTTCTTTCTACTGGGTGTTTGGATGTATATTTCCTCCTCTATTTAAAATGCTCGAAGGACTATTTTAAATCTGAAAAGTACTCTTTCTTACTGCACATTTAATTATTCCCCCATGCATTTTATACACAAAGCAATCATTTTTTTACATTTCTGTGCACTGCATTGCTTTTGTCAGCGCTGAAGTGCAAGCGTTAAAACTATTGGCTTTGGTTCAAATTGAAATTGCTGTATTAATATTGTATTGATTGTTATGATTATTGTTGTATTTCTTTCTGACATTACTGAGATCTTGTTAATGATAGTTAGACCTGACATTCTTGGCACTGTATTGCTTCAAATGTTTTGCCTTCACTCCCTGATTTTTGACTGCATTTGTTTTTGTAGGCATTAGGATTCAGTGTGCTTTACCCCGGCTAGCCAATGCTGAAGTGCTTCTGCTCTCTCCTAAAAATCATGGTAAAATTGGCTTACACCTAATTGGCACATTTCATTTACTTGTAAGTCCCTCGTAAATGGTACCACATGTACCCAGGGCCTATTAAATTAAATGTGACTAGTGGGAATCAGCACTCATTGTGCTCATTGGGCTATCCACTAAAGCAGCACTGTAAAACATGTTTCAGACCTGCCACTACAGCCTGCTATGCAGCTTTAAACTGCCATTTAAACCTGGTAAAATAACCTGCTGCCAGGCCTAAACCTTCCTTAATAATAATTATTAGTCATCCCTAAGGTGGGCCCTAAAAGTTTAAAGGGTGCATAGTATTTAAAAAGTAGGACATGTGTGTTTAAGTTTTATATAGCCTGACAGTGAAAAAACCCCAGGGCCTGATTCACAAAGGTAAACATACAATTGTGTGTAAGTTTACATTTGTTTCGAATTCACAAACTCCAATTTAATAGTAAATTTACGACTGCTGAGGCTCTGCAGTTGGGGTGGAGAACTCTGCACATAAAAAGATAGATAAACTTATTATTAAACTAGAGTTTGTGAATTCCAAAACAACCTAAACGTACAAAAAAGTTTACATTTACGATTGTGAATCAGGCCCCTTAAGTCGTTTTTCATTGTTGTAAGGCCTATGGCTCCCATAGACTAACACTGGGTTACCTTATTACATTTAATAAGTACTGACTTCAGATTGGGAGCAGATAGAGATATGCTGTTTACACTCAAATTAATTGTAATTTAAAATCCTCTTTAATGGTGCAGTTGGATTTTAAGAAACAATTTTGTAAATGCCACTTTTAAAAAGTTAACATTTTCTTGTTAAAACCAACTGTGCATTTCTGCCAGTGTCCTGGGTCACATGCCTGTGAATGGCCTTTCTGTTGGGGTTTGTGTATTGTTTCCAGACAGTGAGACAAAGGAAGCCTAGATGTGAGGGAGAGGGTCTTGCTGGGCGGAACTGTACCATGCTCTGATTACATTTCAAAGAGCTCTGCTTGAAGCACACAGAAAGGAACCTGACACCAGCCTGCCCTTGTTTTTATCACCCTAGACAGTTTGGAGCCAGGACCAGAGGAAGCAGAAGAACTGACCAGTACCAGTTTTTAGAGTAGGTCAGGGAATTCCCCAACACAAAGGCTGGCACAAGGTATAAAAATGGGACCTTCAGATCTCCTCATCAGAATACTTCTGGACCTGTCAAAGTTTCAGAAGACCTGCCCTACTACCAAAATGACTGCGCTGCTGCTGGAAGGACTGTCTTGCTATCTGAATCTGAAGAAGCAAGATTGGACCTGCTTGCCTTGATCCCAGGCTACCCAGAGTGGCTCCAACGGTCAGTTGGCTGACCTCCTGTGTGAACTACAGGGATACAACAAGCTTTCAGAGGCCTCGCTGAAAATGCCCAGTTGACCAGCACCAACTGGATCTGCCTGAGCTCTGCTGCTGGGCTCTGTTGGAGTCAGTGCTGATCTGTAAAAGGTGCCCCCCAGGTCCTGGAACCCTGGCTGGTATCAGTGAGCGCTCTTCCTGAAGAAAAGGTGAAACTCCTGAAGTTTGGGCTCATTGAGGCCTTGGAAAGCCTCCTGCCTCCGGCTCCTTTCAAAACAAATGCAAACTTTTTGCACTAGACTTGAGACGGTAACTCTTCAGTGGGACTAACCTGGCCCCTGCATCCGAATCATGCTCCATCACAGTTGGTCTGAACCTGTGACTTTGCCATGGTTTACCGCAACCAGATAACTTGTGCTTCTTGGCACCATTTTTACCTAAAACTTTAAAAAACGATATCTCGGGTTCTACTGATTCTGGTGTCATTTTATTTAATGAAATGTACTCTATTTTTCTAAATTGGTTTGGAATTTTTCTTGTGTCGTGTTTTCACTTTATTTCTGTTTGAGTGCAGCATAAATACTTTACACATTGCCTCTACATTGAGCCTGATTTCTTTTCTGCCAAGCTCCCAAAAGGTTAAGCACAGGTTAATTTTGTGACTTTTGTGGTTTTACTCTGACAAGGATTGTGGTTGTTGCTTGAGTGGGGCTTCCACTCCTCTCACCCAATAACCCAATTTCTTACAGATACCAATTATTTGTTCCTTTATGGTTTGCTCTGAGCCGAAACTAGACCCCTGAAATATATTTGCACATTTAAAGAATAATTAATACAAGACAACACAATGTAAGTCATTACACCTAAACAGAAGTGAAGAGAGCTTGTTTTGATACTTTACATGATTTCCTCATTCTTTAGGATATTGTCCAGTAAAAGTGTTTCCCACAATGATCTATAATAAGGGATGGAAAATGTGGGAAATGTTTTCAGGGAAAAATGAACTAAAGAAAGGACATTTGTCAACCCATTGATGTTCATGTAAAATGTACTTGTTTTCGTGGTAAATAAAAGTTTCATGCAGTGAATCAGCTTCAATATTAATAAATATATATCTCAATAACTTGACAATTTGAAAGGTATTGCTAGAGGGAAAATGTGTGTTCCCAGTGAACATCATCCTGAAAGAACTTGCTTTATCAAAAGCAACACTTTCAGTATGACATTTTTTGTGGGGCAAGAGTACCAAAGAACAGGAGTAGTAGCTAAGCATTCAAATTTTTTTGAACATTCACTGTTTGGCAACCATATCATATGAGATGAGCAAATGGAAAATGTTTTCATAACTTGTCTGTATTTAATAAAAATTCTAGGAAATATTGAAGTTTTGTATTTGCCATGGAATAGGTCAATTGGGCACATAGTCACCATGTCAGCAGTAGCAGCAAACCCAGGAGACATTAACAGAAAATCTATATTTTTCACATTCCTGTTTTCAAATATACACTTCTAATATTTAACTGGTAACTGATTAGAATGTAAGTGCCGAGGTTCTTCTGAAATACGTTTCTCAAGAGCCTTGAGAGTCAAAGAAAAATGAGTATAATGCAGAAAAAATATAACTAGAGCGACTGGAAATATGTGGCATCAGAGGAACAAATTATACAGCAAAGCTAACAATATTATGTGTCAAGAAAAGACAAAATTATGGGGCAAGAAACGGCACACTATGTGGCAGTGCTATTAAATGATTGTCTTTTAACTTATTATTGCCTGAACAGATGTTTCAACTAATGAGTAGCAGTTTAATGTCTGAATGCAGGAATCAGAAGTGAAATGTGACCAGTTAACTTGTCAAAGAGTTTGCCACTGTGTGGCCCTACATGTGGTGCTTTCTAGAACCTTTTGATCCATTTGAGCTAGAAACATTTTGCAATCCACAAATATGAAGCAGACAATGGATTATAAGACAAGTGCACTATAACCATAATATATGGAAAATGCCACGTCTGCAGAACAGCATCATTCCACTGATAATAAATTATTAAAAATCAAAAAAGAAATCCCTGTAACATAGAAAAATTGCTGTCCAATTTAAAAGCCAAAAGTACATTATCCTGTATCCATAAGGACCAAACTGGGTTCTTGCCCTCCTTAATATGCAATAAATGGTGCTAACTCAAAGGCAATCTGCCAATCTCTAGCAAATTCCAAAATGTTAATATGTCAATAATTAAAGCTGACTGTCTTAATTGATTAAGCTAAGGGTGTCATCTTATTAATAGAATGATGACCAGTTGACTGATGCCTTTGGACACAACATGTAGCCCTCGTAAAGAGCTCACCCGGTATATCATGTAGCAATTTTACCTGGAGAAAATATGGTATGGCACAAAGCAAATTTCTTTGCTTTGCGCCACATAATATTTTACCCAATTTTGAGTTTAGCTGTTCTGCTCAAAATGAGTGGTGACATGCAGAACCAGTGCAACCCATTTGTGCACATGTTCCATCTTTCCAACAAGTTTTCCCCATAAACGTTTGGCAGGTATTTCCTGGCTAAATTTGCACTGGGAAAATTTGTGTATTTCACCGCACAACTCAGAGTTTTTGGAATTCAGCTATATATCTCCAAGCAACTTGTAATGAGGGACAGAGAGCTTGCTAAAATGCCCACCCGGAAGTGCATCTGACGTTAATTAGCATTTCTTTCCTTTGGTTCTAATATACCATGCTATGATTAATAAAGCATTTGAATTACAGCACCAATTTATTTCTATATCAAACCTGGTGAAATAACTCCATACGGGCAACAGCATTAATATGTCTGTACTGGGCTTGAAAGTTTTCATGCTGGAATCACAGTGCAGCTTTAATTAACCAAACGTAATTAGCATCAATTTCTCTACTGTAAATTCTATAACTCCTCAGCAAAATTCATGCGATGGTAATTAAGGAGGAGTTAGTCGGTAATGAATTTTCCAGCTTTGTAATTTATAATTGGTCTTTAAGGACTTTTTTTTTTTTACTCGTGAACAGGGTAGCAGAGTTTTTCATCTTTCTTACAATGTCACTGTAGGCTTGGTGGCTTTAGAAATAATTTAAAATGTTGCCTCATTTCTAGATCACAAACACAACAGTGAATCCACAACCACTCCCCTTTTCTTCAAATTAGAAAAAAGCCTGGCTACCTTCTGACAGAACAGACCTGGACTGATTTACAGATTGGATTGCAATGGAAGATTCTATTATGTCCTCTGTAATAAACAGCGTAGGTGTACTTGACAGTAGGAAGTCAATCCACCCTGCAGCCCTTGTGTTACAGTGATTGTTAAGGATCAAAGGTCAAGTATGCAAAATATGAGCAGAAAAGAAATTTAACACTGGGGCAGGTCACTTACATTATATTTGACTTCTTAAGAAAACTATTTCTCACGGTTTCCACAATTTAGAATGTTTTAGGTCAAATTCTCAGGGCTAAAAAATCAAGACTGCACCACAGCATGTTAAGGCGGTGAATGCATGTTTCTGATCCACAAACAATATTGTGTCCCTAATAAGAGCCTCATTAAAAGTCCCCAATATTTTTTGAAGCAATACCACATAGTAAATATTGCCGCTGCCAAGTGTGGTACTAAACAGTTTGCATATTACGGCATCATTCACATACACCTGCACCTCAGAATTGAGGATAATGGAGTAATTCTGCATGTTTTTCACCAGCGCCTGTCACAAAACTCAGAATGTGAGGTATCTTGGGTGCAAACATTCTGCCAGATTTTACCTGGCAATAGTAGTGAGGATACAAAAGTGCAGTATTATCACAGCAGTCGTACCCCCAATCGGTATTCAAACTGTCTGTTTGAGCCCGGATTGGGAGCGGCGCCAGTCTCAGAATGGGACCTTAAATATTTTTTATTTCCCATACGATTTCAAAAATTTACCAAATAGCATTGACTTCTTCTTTATTAGAAAAACGTCAAATTGTAGTTATCTATTTTGAACTTCTCCTGCAGGAATCAATGCTTAAACTGCCGGTCATACGTTGAAGTCCTGGCAAAGTCAATAAAATTGGGGTAATTTAATTGGTAAAAATGATAGCATTTCTGTTTAGAATGTTTCTGCTACCTCAAGTGAAAATTGAAAAATATACATTTAAGTATCAATATTAAAGAAGATAGTCTCAATATCAGACAGTAATTTAAAAATGTGCATTTGTGGTTTGTATTGCAGGCAGCTGATACCTTGGACGGCTGTATTGGACGCATTTGGACCCCGCCATTCAACGATCACTTAGTACCCGTTCGAGCTGCCAGGAGCTGCATTTTGGTTATTCTGAATTATTGGCAACCTTTGAGCTATTTCCTCATCATTGCTTGCTGAAGAAAGTCATTTCTCTTTTTGGAGTATAAGTTGGGCCTCCCCACGGATCCGTTGTGACATGGGTCCATCAAGAGGTTCCTTTAAACCTCTCAGGACCCATCCGGGCCACATTTCTTGCCCCTCTATTACTACAGTCAGTTATACCGTTACATACCTCCTGGATCTGGCTTCCCTCTGGGATATGATATCGCCCTCCTCCACCCTTCTTTGGTTGGATTTTACTTCCCTTTGCAACCTGAAGAAGGTGTGACCTTCCTTTGGTCCTCACCGAAGCATGCGTCAACGCTTTCTTACTGCTGAACACAAGGACCCGTAAAGTTGATTGTTAGAATGGTGGAATCAAATGATTACTGTTTTAAATATATATTTGAACTATTTGGGAGGTTGAATCTTCTATACTTTACCGAGTTTAAGATGGCTCGGCGTATTGGTTGGGTAGGTAATTCTAAAAAGACCTTAGATGGAGATTGTGTAGTCTTAACTTTTAGGACTCCAGCTCTGGTTCGAACTATACTAGGTACGGGGAGCGACTGGGCAGTTAGCATATCGGGGATAAACATCTTACCCCTGGGCTTCTTCTACCAACCATATAGATTCCCGCAGTATATGCCAGAGGAAGATAGATCAACTGGGTTAAGGCAAAATAGGTATGCCATTCCAGTAAGCAATCGTTACGATATCTTTAATACTCTAGAGGATATCGATTGGCTGGCACCACGAAATAGCTACCCGAACCAGGACAAGGGCCTATGTAGATCTTGTGGCGACGTAACTCCCCTTAAAGGTAGCACCCTTGATTTGGAGGAACCAGTGCCTAATCCACCGCCTAATATTTTAGAGTTGGAACCGTGCGAGAGAGCATATAGTTCCTGTAGCATAGTCCCAATAGCTGCTCCATGTGAGACCCAAACACGAGTAAAGACACCCACGGAAAAGTCAAGTATATCCCCCATAACCAAAGACCGAAATGGATCTCTGCCCAACTATGACCGCACTTTGTGCAAGATTATATCCTGGAATATTGCAGGGTTGTGTAATAAGGTGAATAACCGAACATGGTGTGATTTGATTCTAAATTACGATATACTTTGCTTACAGGAAACGTGGACAATAGACCCAATTCACATTAATGGCTTCAAAACACTCTATATGGCTGCAGAAAGGGGACCACTGGGTAGAGCAAAGGGAGGGCTCTGTATTTATTTATCGAATAAAGTAGCAATAGTCAAAATGGAGTCAAAGTGGGGGAACAGATATTACCAACTGATCAAATTATACATAAGCCTGACCCATTGTATTATTTTGATTAATTTCTACAATAACATTCTTCCAGAGGAGTTTAGAGAGGTAGTAAAAAATATTGCAAGTGACCTAAATGTGGCAAGCAATGATACCATGATCCTCCTGGTGGGGGATTTTAATTGCCTCTTATGCTCCTATGAGGATACTAGAATCTGCGGTTTTAGTGACGAAGAAGGTACTTGTAACACTCACTTCTGCCACACAATGTCAGGGGAATTGCTTAATAATCTATTGGCTAATCCGATCCCCATGCCCCCTACATTTAACGGGAGGTTTATCATCGACTATAGATTTTATACTTGCATCTCGTAACTATGTTTCGAGGATACACACCTTCAAAGTAGGGGATAGCCCCATGAGTGATCATTTTCCCCTTTGCCTAACGATTAGTTTTCCATCACATAGGTCTCAAAGGGTAGGCAATCCCACAGAAGACCCAGGAACGGTAAAATTGGATAAATTGAAGGGTTACACATTACGGTGGTCTAAGGTCGACCCTGAAGCAGTTATGAAACAACTAGTAATTAAGTATAAAACCTCTTTCGACACCTGCTTGAGTGAGTCAGCGCCACCAAATAGCATATTATCTTCGTTCAAGACAATATCAGCTGGGGTAAGGGAGTTATTACTTGTCCAACATCGGAATAAAGTTAAGAGCCATGGGTGGTTCGACAAACAATGCACGCAAGCATATACTAACCTCAAAAATTAGTTACATAGGCAGCCCAGAATCATCGACAATGTTAAGAAGGCAAGATTAGATTACAGGCTGGCCCTCAACGAAAGAAAATGTGCTTTGAGAAGAGAAGCCTGGGAATCCCTCCATAGTGCGGCACTACAGAAAGATAGTGCCGCCTTTTGGCGTGTAGTGAAAACTCCATTCTTACAACCAATGGGGGGTCCCTCAATAGAAATAGCTATACCTGAGGAATCCTGGGTTAGACACTATTCAAAGATTTATGAGGGTCAGGAGCTTACTAATGTAACATACCCTGCTATCCCAAGAGAGAAGGTGGATAAAGTAGACCTGAAATTCACTCTGGAGGAGGTGGAGAGAGCAATTGCAGCAAGCAAGGGAGGCAAAGCTCCGGGCCCCGATGGAGTACCTGTGGACTTGTTCAAGTCAAACATTGCTCTTTGGGGGCCTATAGTAACCCAGGTTTTTAGTGCCAGCTGCGAGGACGCGATGCCAAAGACCTGGCGGGAATCGTTTATAGTTCCAATATTTAAAAAAGGGGACCGTAATGACCCCGGATGTTACTGGCCTATTTCTCTGCTGGACTACTTGGTAAAAAGTGCGGGCCGAGTAATACTGGAGCGCCTTCAATTATGGGCAGAAGATAGTCAGGTCCTATCAGATATACAGTATGGCTTCCGAGAGGGTCTTGGAACAATTGAGCAGAGTGTAAACCTTGCACTACTTGTGGGGAAATACGTCAGAGTAAAGAAGGGCACCTTGTTTTTGGCATTCGTGGATCTCACGGCGGCCTTCGACTCCGTGAGACATGATAGACTGTGGGAGATTCTTGATGTTGCAGAGGTGGATCCCCATATTATCCTTTTTCTACGATACTTGTATAATGGTGCCTCAGCTAATGTGCGCTTCGGTATAGGGGGTGAGCGCACAGCCTCTTTTCCTATTAGAAGGGGGGTCAGGCAAGGTTGCGTACTGGCCCCCTTTCTTTTTAACCTGTATATTAATGGATTGGAACAAGCACTGCTTAGGAATAATCAGGATTTCCCCTTAATAGGTGGCCGACTCATACCTGCTCTCCTTTACGCGGATGACGCAGTACTAATATCTAGAACTCAAATTGGTCTGCAGAGGGTCCTGGATAGTTTTACAGACTTTATGAAGGATCTAGGTCTCTCAATTAATAAGTCGAAGACATACATTATGAACTGCGGTGGGAGAAGAATAAGGCCAAGGGGCATGTACGTGGACGGGCAGAAGTTAGCTACAACCAAGAGCTTCTCTTACCTTGGTATCCTATTTACTCAAAGTGATTCATGGGCTCAAGCATTATTAACAAAAAAATTGGTGTTTGCAAAGACAACAGCTGCCCTCACCTCCTTTTCTAAGAAACTAGGCAGGAAACCCCCCAGCAGAGCTAATTCAGATATATAAAGCCAAATGTATTACGTCAGCAATGTATGGGGCGGGAGTTTGGGGTTTTGTCAATGTCCACCTGATTCAAGTAGTGGAAAATTCATTTTTAAGATACCTTCTATCAGTCCCAGCGAGTACCCCTTCCTTTGCTTGCCATGACGAGCTGGGTCTTCCGTTTATTTCGTATCTCATAAAACTTGAACCCATCTTGTTGTGGCATAGGATTTGGCTAAAGGAGGAAACCAAGTTAAATAGAGACATACTACAAGATTGCCTTAAATTAGAGGGGGTTTTAAAAATTCCTTGGGTTAGGTATGTGCATAATTTTATGATCGATCTAGGGCACGCAGAATATTTTACCGACCCAAACTCAATGCAAGAAATCCCCAGACAGAAATTAAGAAAGGAAGGTCTCCAGCACCTGGGCACATTAAGAATGTCAGAAGAAATTTTAAAGCCTAGCGTAAAACAACATCAGTTAATTTTAACCTCTTTTGACATTGAACCATATTTAACATTTGTACCGGGTGGTTTTGATAGGCGGCTTTTAACTTCGTTTAGGCTGGGTACTGTTCACAGATTAGTGACTTTTCCAAGAAAGAACGATTGGTCACGGACATTGCAACCCTGTCCATGTGACAATCAGGCTGAGCAGTCCACCATACACATAGTCTTATTTTGTAAATCTTATACAGCGTTAAGGAAAGTGTGAATTCTTCCACTTTTAAAACAACTGGGGCTAAGGCAATGCTGCCCGGCCTTGGTCAAACTTCAGTTCTTGGAGAACGAACATGTAGCTTGGCGCATGGCAATGTTCTTGACGAAAATACTGCATTTTAGAAAAAGTATGATATGTTATGAATTACAACCACGATGAATTATTATGGAATGGGCAATCGCCATTTTCTAGATTGATTCCTATTAGTGTTGTTTTTAACTTTTATATTGAATTTTATATCTTTGTTATTTTTTTATGTGTAACATTAGGAATTGTATGTAATTTTTATGAATGTTTCAAGCTTTTATGATTGTTAAAAAATGCAGTCGAATAAAGCTTTCCTTGACTTGACTTGACTATACTTTACCTCTTTCTCTTTATTTTAGTTGATCTACAGTCACCTATGGGATATCTATACAAATGTCAGTATCGTTATGCAAATTGGATGCCTGTATACATCTAAATGTGAAATGTTATTTGGTTGTCGGTCCTTCTTATTCCCAAAGCTATTGTTGGTTTTATTATGTTTTGTTGTATGCTAGTTGATGTAATGGGATATAAATGCAGTTTGAGTGTGATGTATGAGCCTGACTGAAAGCATGCATGCACTTGGGGTGTGAGTAGGGGCTGTTTTTCTGAGGGACTTTCCATGTCTATTATTATGTAAAAGCATTGTCTATTTTTTATTGCTTTTCATATATACTTTTGTGATCCCAAAGGACAGTACCAAAATGTGTTCTATTTGTTGTTTTTCTGCATGTCTATAGAAGTGAAGAGTATTTTGAATAAATTGAAATCGTTTTTTGATATAAAAGTTTCTAAAGTGTATAATCTCTCTTTGAATCATAAGGCTCGATTGCGACTGATTAGCGACTTAGATCTTTAATGAGATATCCTGTAGTTAGCTAGCCGTGTGAGGCAGGCTGTTTTTGTTTATGATGCTGGTCTGATTATCCCTGTTCCCTGCCTCTCTTATTTGGCTTCAGGGGCCTTCTCTTTTGTTTTGGAGCTGATAACTAAGCACAAGGCAATTCAATCATAAATGCCAACAATCAGGGAAGCAGAGGCCAAGAGGCCAGTTGGTGCACAAGAATTGGTGTATGAAAATGTGTAACATTTTTTTATCATGTTTATGGAAAAGTAATCAAAATGTTGCTGGTACCTGGAGTGAAAATTTCACAGGGCTGATGAGAGGTATACCTTGCATTAAAAAGGTAGACCAGATGCCAGCAGGATAATGGTTCAAGCAGAAAAAGTCTCTCGAACCAGACATTTTCTGCGTAAACCAGTCTGTAGTGCCTGAAAAGTACATGATATTGTAAATTTCTGGAAATTTCATGAATTTTACGTAAGGTGAAGTTAATGGCTGTATAGGATGAGGCAGCATGCTGACGTTCATGGAAGACTATTTAAAGGCAAGGCAACGAGGTGGTATAATTTGTAAATACCCTTTATTGTTGTTTACCAGCATCAATAAAGAGAAAAATAAGAAATGAATGTGATCATTACATTATGGTACATGCGAGAGAAGCTTCCTAGTGATTGTCTTTTTATTGCTGCTGCCCATTGCAGCTGCTTCTTGTGTTGATCACAGATATACGTTTGAGCTTCTGTCTTCCTTACTTCCTTTGTTTTTTGATAAGTTTACCCATCCGCTAATATGGTTTTTCCTAATAGCCTTTTCTAATAACGTCTTTGATCGAGGTAATCAGTTTACCCACCCCTTTTCTCATGCTCCAAACTTATCTCAATATGATACTCCGTTCTTCCTATATTTTCTTATCTATTCCCCTGGCTTCTGTTTTATACTTGTCCCCTCCTGTGCTTATTCATACTGGTTTTCCAAATTTTGGCCCTGATCAGAAGTAGCCTGGAAATTGTGTGTGGAGATACTTGGGCTAGAATGAATGACTTCAGCCAGTATCTCCCCATCCATTTCCAGAAAATATGAGTTTTAGGGCCCGATTTAGAGTTTGGTGACAGGAATTTACTCCATCAGGATGGCACAGGACAATACCTCTTCCACCTGCCAAATTCAGAGATGTCCCCCACTCTGAGAACAACTCTTCACATTGACAAGAACTGCCATCATGGCAGTTCCTGTCAATGTAGGAAAAGTGCCGGCCATAACACTTTTCCAAAGTTTTTTGTTGTCAAAAACAGACTCCTAAAGCAGCAGTTTGTTTTTGAAAAATAAAAAAGAGAATTGCCACCACACCCTGGAAGTTTTCTCGCAGGGTGTCGGGGGGGGATCATTAATGTTTTTTCCTGTTCCTTACCACCAGGTTTATCCTGTTGGTAAAGGGGCTGGAATAATAAGAATTCATACCATCTACCCTCAATGTGGTGGATGGTGTAAAGTCCTTCCTCTGACTATGTTGCCCCATTGGAGGAAGTATTCCATCGATGGAGCTAAAGGGGGCACCGTCAACAGAATACTTACGGTCTGCCCAGCTCTAAACATGGCAGGCGAATTGAGTGTTTGGCGTGCAAGGTAATCCACTGTCCACAAAACTCTAAATCAGGCTCTTAGTGACGAGAATGGAGACCGGGATTTACTTGGTCAAAAACCACTGCTGACATTTACCACATTCTCTGAGGAAGTGACAAATGTGAGTTGTGGGCCACAGCAGGCCATTATGCACGGATGTGGGGAGGTCAGGAGTTTGTTGGCAGGCAGGGTAACATTTTATCTTCTTCTATGGTGTGAGGTCGGGCTGACCTTCCTCTCTGTAGATCTACATCTGCTATCAGTGGTCACTGGTTTTGTTGGGTGCCTTTCCGGTCCTGGTGAAATCAGATCCAGTATCCTCGCTCCAGTAATTTCTGGTGTGTGAATGCCGAGCCACACGGAATTGCCCAGAACTGTATTTCCTCTGTAATATGCTGGAGATACTGCTCCAGACATCTCAAAGTCACCTCTTTTTTGCATCTGCTTCAGCCTCCTTGTCACTCATGCCGTGTAGAACTTGTAAACAATCTTCCCTTTTCAGCACACCCCTCATAGAGAGGCTGGGCTTTGCTTTAATGATAACTTGCTTATATCCATTAGAGGCTCTTTCTTTGTTTCTGACCACCCTCATGCCCAGATCCTAATTGCGGTTAAAAAGGCAGAGTGAACCAAGGGACATAAAGCTAGTTAGAGAGGTGAAGAATGGAACATCTTGGCAGGATTCTTATTGGTAGATTGTTGTAGTGTCAGTGAAGGACTGTGACATGCATTCCATCACTGTTTCACTGTGTCACCATGAATGTTAAAGAGTGTTCTGAATGGTGTCCCAGGCAGTTTGATCCTGGTTAGTGTTGCGAAAACACTCTTATGAGTTGTCTGCATTTGCGGACATCACTTCATAGACACGCCATATATAACGAGCTCATTACTGCTTCTCCCCTTCTCCACCTGACCCAAAGAGCTCCCAAAATTATTACACAGTAACAGGCAAGACCCAAGACAGGTATATCAAAGTGCATCATCTCCCTTTCTCTTTCATCTATATAGCTTTAAAGTGAAGTAAAATGAGTATATTAATGTAATTTAATGTTATTATTAATGAATACTTCAGATAAGATATAGTTTTGAAATATTTAAATATTCTCACCTTCCTTGTTTGCAACTTGGTCATCTTCCTTAGACATGTCCATCCCGCAATTAACCTTTACCACTACCACTCTACCCAGATTCCACATCCTATGATCCTCTGTCTTTACTGAACTCCCAAACACCTTAATCACTTTCATGGGAGCAGAACATTTGGATTGGGTTTTTGAGAGACTTAAATGGGTATTCCAAATCTTGTTTATATCCCCAACCTTAATCAACATTTTCTTTACAGCTCTCTGACTGTCATACCTGGCCTTCCTTTCAGACATTTTACTATGTTCTTTCAATTCCTTCATTTCAGCATTACGATTCACACTCAATTCTAGCCCTGCTATACCATTCACCCAAGAAGGACAAATCAGTGTATTAGTTTTTCTCCTCTTGAACAACTCAAGTGGTGAGATTCCTGTAGTTGTATGTGGCTTCATCCTGTAATTCTTTATTTTTCCTAGTAACTCTCGCTTCTGACACAAATTACATGCTATAGCTCTCTGTATAGTCTCCTTTAACACTTTGTTCTGCCTCTCCACCATGCCGTTTGTCTCAGGATGGTACAGAGCTGACTTCTTGTGTTTGATACCTCTATCACTGAGAAACTTCTCTATTTCATGAGACACAAGTTGAACACCATTGTCTGTTGGTATAGTGGTGGGAAACCCCTCCCTTTCAAAAATCTGTTCCAGAACGTTAATCACATCATGTCTTTCCACTGAACCAGTTATTCCCACCTCCAGCCACCTCAAATACATATCAATCAAACTAATTACATATTTTTCTGTATTCGAGTATCTTATGGGGCCCACATATTGCCAAGGTTCCTTCGGTATTTCTCAGAACTTCAGTGCCTGCAATCTGTATTTGACAGTTTTGTCAGCATATACACTCGAAACACTTTCTTACGCACATTTCGACCTGAATGTCCATCCTCGACCACCAATACATTTGTCTGAGTCTCTCCTTTGTTTTTGAGATTCCTGGATGACTCTCATGTGCCAAAGAAACTAAGGGCCTGATTACGACTTTGGCAGTGTGAGAGCAGGCCGCCATGCCACCGCCCCACTCCCACACCACCAAAGTCATATGCTTACCGCCCGCCAGATTAGTAGTTTCCTCCTGGTCTGGCAGATGGTGCTTTGGCAGTCCCACAGCAGTGCTGTGTTAAGGCTCAACTGTGAGCCTTGGCAAGGCAGCGCAGTGGGACCACCAAAGCCCGTTCCTGCACAGCATGGACTGGTGCAGTCCATGCCATGCAGGAACTGGGGTGCATGCACACAATCAGAATCTACACAGAGACAAGTAGGTTGCTGATACCTTTACAAGTTACATCAATGAGAAGATACCACAATCTTCCTGAACCCAGCCATGGTTTATCTTACACCTACAAAACCTTTGATTTTGGAAGCCCAGCATCTTCCAAATTCCCATCATCAGAACATTATTACAGCTGCCAGCTCCGCATGATAAGTCGCTTGCACACACAAGCAATATCAGGAGCCCTTCCCCTAGGAAAGAAGGGGTGCCGACAGGTGCATCGCAGAAAGGTTTGGTGCAACGCTCCTAAAGACACCAAAGATCTCTGCCCTGGGGCCTATGCTGGGGAGGTTATTGGTGATGTTGGTTCTTTGTCCCTCATAAGCTTTAGAAAAATTCCATAGAGTGGCCATTCAAAACAATATCATACATTCTCATGACAAAGTCTGCTTACAAGTGGGAATGATACTGACCTCTCTCTAATGATGCCTTCTACCTTGTCCATATTCTCTCTTTTTTCCACATATATTTCTTGGCTCTCCTAGTCCTCCAAGCCTTCGAAGTTTGATCTGTTGCAGCATTATAGTTGTTTAAGTCAATCTGGCCCATTGTTCTATGCCTTGCCTACCTGTCATGCAGTTGTCTGTAACAATCTAGGGTGTGGCTCAGTTTGAAAAGCCACACTGTGCTAGAATTTTATACTTGCTTTAGAGACTTCATCTGGTTCTGGCTCTTGGTAGTTTTTCCAGCTCTTGGTCATCTGCTGTATACATATAGATGTTGACTCGCTTAAGTCTCAGTTGTCGCACCTGTGCATCTCGTGCTGCTCCATGAGATGCACACACCATATTGTAGTTATTGAACTTGTCTTTGTTTGTTTTTAACTGCGTTCCGAGTTCCTGCTCATTTGATTTGCCATCAGAATACAGTTCATTCTGCTGGCGAGTTGGGCGGTGTAGGAGGTTGGTCGTGAACTCTCTTGTACTTGAGAGATATTAAAGTCTCCACCTTCCTATTTTATCCATTTCCTGCTTCTGCTTATTTGTGGGTCCGCGCTCAACATATTGGCTACAAGGATGGGATATATATTATTTTTTTTGAGAGCCCACCGACAGCCCTTAGATCTATGGCCTAACTGCGTCTTGTTACTTCTGATTACGAACTCTCGTCAGTGTGTCACTCACCGCTGCTTCACAGACTTCCAGCTTCACCCAGTATAAAATGCACACTCAGTCCCGACTTCCCTGCTTGACTATGAGACTTCAGGATAAACGTAAAAATGACTCTTCAAGGTCCAGCTCTTCAGACTCCAGGCATCTGATCCCAGTAATTACCAGGCCTGGGCGTAGTTTGCCGAGTTTTGCTACGTGGAACTCTGCGAAGTGACAAAAAAACTCTGCGGAGTTCCGCAAGTGGTGGAGTACAGTGAGAACAACCGTTCATGCTGGTCTTCCTGCCGCTTGGGTAGAAATTCTACCTGAGCTGCAGCTCGCGCTCACAAACTTACCATTCGCGAGCGGGTAACAAATTCTGCTGCACTACGCAAAGCGGAGTTTTCTGCGCTCCGCGAGCTCTGCGGAGCGTGGAGTGCAGAAAACTCCGCAAACTCCGCAAACGGAGCAGAGTTCACCGCCCAGGCCTCGTAATTACTTGTATTCTTGCACATGCTTCACAATTCTTTCTTCAATACCTTCTGGAAGATACCGATCTGAGTAAGATTAGTTAGTTAGGGATTCAGTTGGCATGTTTTGCACCTGATGATTGCATTTCAAACTAGTGCACCAACTGCATAGATCTCATGAAGATTCATCAATAATCTAAAGCCACATATCTCTGTCCTATAATGATCATGTTAGTGTGACATTATTAGTAGTTGACAGATGTATCATTAATTATGTTATTGAATTGAACTGAACTCCATGTGGAACAATTAGGTATATGGAAATACCAACAATCTCTCTACACTGTTGATGTACCGTCGTATAAATGGGTGACTGTATGGATATTTGTCCACTGTCTTTTCAATTGATATTACATTGTAAAATAATCATTGCATTTTTTATATTAGGATTTTAAAAAGATATTTAGTCTATAATAAAATATATTGAAATGTTATGCCTTAGTCCTCTGACCCAGATATATAGTAAATATTTACTGTACATGTTTTTATAGCTGCTCAGAGTTGTCTATACATTAGTGTTTTTCCTGCCCTGAGAACTGTTATTTTTTACAAGGGGGTTCCTATTTTCACATTCAAGTTACTTATCATTGCCATGGGCATCCCTCTACAATAGAAATCCTGCCATCTTTCTCCCCAGTAAAAGATGTTCACATTTAAACTTTAAACATCTATAACTCCTGTTTCCCTTATCGGATTTTTGTCATTCTGCTGTCCTTTTATTTATTAAAATGTACTCTATTTTTTTAATAAAAATGGTTTGTTTTTTATTTTGATGCATTTTGACTTTATTACTGTTTTGGCACTGCATAAATACTTTGCACTCTAAATTAAGACTGTTTGTTCTGTGGCATTTCTAGGTTAATTTAGTGACTTTAATGGTTCACCCTTAAAACTGTTGTGTTATATTAGAGGTGGGTACTCACCCCCCCTCAACTAACACCCCAGTTTCTTACAATCACAAAAAGAGAGTCACAATCAACCTGCGGGAGTGTGTTATAGTAGACAATGAAAAGGGAAGTCACACTGAACACGCAAAAGGGTGTGGCACTATTTATTTGTGCAATATTTAATTATTTACTTGGAGGATTTATAGAGTGCTGCATGCCATCTTTCAGTCACTTTAGAGTATTGAAATTATGCTAATGACTGTAAATATGAGGAAGAGGAATTTAGGCTCCAATTTTAGAATGATGGGCCTCAGTCAGATATACTTTATTTATAATCCCCATTTGCATTCAAGTTCACTTGATGTGCATATTGCTTGATTTTGTCGTCCTCGTGAGGTTTAAGGTATTCTAAATGCTGCAGCCTGGACTCTTAAGGTTTAGCTACTGTTTTTCACACAGTTGAATGTTTTTTTAGTGATCATATGTGCAGTTTTTCCAAACACAAGATTTAGTATCATATGTTCTGTTTTTGCAAACATAAGATCTTGTTGGACACCTAATGGGGAGTTAACTACTGAAACTATCCTGAACCTATGCTCTAGTAAGCCATGAGCATAATACAAAGATTCACGTCTTCCGAGAGCACTAATTAGTTATTAGTCCTTTAGATACATTGCTTCAACTCACATCCAACCATTACCAACAGAATTTATTAATTAAATTAAATGACTTGATCCATGCCTTTGAGTCATCGGCCAATGGAATTTTATTGACCACCTTGAACTTAACTTGTCCGAAACAGAGATCCTAACTTGTTAAGAATAGCAGAACTGCCAGCCTAAAAGGACCTCTCACTCTAGTGACATTAAATGAAGCAAGAAATCCAGGTGGGATAATGAATTCTAGCCTTTCCCTGCCCCCCCCCAAGTGAACCAAGTCACAAAGGCATTCTCTATTCAATGTGAACTTTTTGACACATTAGCCTCATCTTTGCCAGAGTAACTACAGACCTTGTCATGTCTCCTCTAGACCATACACACTGATTCTACCTAAAGGACCAGATCTTACAAATCTGAATTTTATTATTATTATTATTATCAATACTTATAAAGCGCAACTTACACCCTACGGGTACCCTGGCGCTGTGATAAAAAGTGTCTGGCTGAGCGTAGATACAGGTGAGGAAGTACCCTTATCAAGGAAAACTAACAGGATGTCAGAGAACATGCTCGAGGATAGACCAAGTTTTTATCCTTTTCCTAAATTGCAGGAGATCGTCTACTTGTCTAATGTCAAATGGTAATTTGTTCCAGAGACGAGAGGCGGCCGTGCTAAAACCCTGTCTCCTGATTTCTTTTTCCTAACCCTAGGCACCTTCATCAACTTAGCCGAAGAGGAGCGGAGCGTTCGAAGGAGCGTACCATGTGAACTTCTCCTGCAAAGGTTTAGGTCCATGGCCGTGCAGGGCCTTAAACACTATACAAAGTGCCTTAAATTGTATCCTCTGCAGGATTGGAAGCCAGTGCAACTCAGAGAGTGCCTGGGATGCAGAGGAGCGGCGTGATCTCGATAACGCCAGTTTAGCCGCCATGGTCTGTATTCTCTGTAATCTCTCAATCAGATACTGTGGTGATTCCAGTAGTAGGGCATTACAATAGTCCAATCTGCTAAGGATAGAGCTCCGAACTATCAACGTTCTAGTCTGTTTGGAGAACATTGGGAAAATTTTCCGGAAAGCTCCAATCAGAGTAAAGCAGTACCCGACTATTTTGTTAACATGTTTTTCGAGTGTCAGTTTATTATCAAACACGACTCCCAGGTTGCGAACCGTATTACTGGGAACCAGTGGGGTCGTGGTGGGGGTAGGCCAGAAGTCTGACGGGAGTATTGGGGGGATTCTGCCAGCTGCACAATGTAGGATCTCTGTCTTATCAGAGTTAAACTGAAGAGAGTTCTCCCTGAGCCAGAGTGCAGTGTCCTGCAAACAGGCATTGAGCTCTTCTAAGGATACAGATTGCTCCCCTTCTAGAGACAGAATAAGCTGGGTGTCATCTGCGTAATTCACAAGATTAATATTGTGAGACCTTATGATGGCAAATAAGGGGCTCATGTAGATGTTAAATAATATGGGGCTAATCGCAGATCCTTGTGGGACACCATGCAGGATGTTGGAAAACTTAGAACGAAAAGGGGGAATTGCTACTGCTTGTTGCCTATTTAGTAAATATGATTGAAACCATTCTAAGGCAGTGCCCACCACCCCCACCTCCTCAAGCCTAGACAGAAGAATCTCATGGTTTACCGTGTCGAAAGCGGCAGACAGGTCAAGGAGAATCAGTATAGCTGACTGTCCCCTGTCTGCACGCATCCGAAGGTCATCCATAACGGTCACCAAGGCAGTCTCCGTTCCATGACCTGGACAAAAGCCAAATTGCACCTTATCCAGAATATTATTTATTTCTAGATACTGAGAGAGAGTTGTACTGACTAGTCGTTCCAGGAGTTTTACTGGTTAAGGTAGAAGAGAAATAGGTCTGTAGTTTTTCAAACATGTCGGGTCAAGTGATGCTTTTTTCAACAATGGCGTCACCACCGCCTGTTTCCAGCATGTTGGCACCAAGCCACTAATCAGTGACTGATTGCAAATTTGCCGTTTGGTTCTATCCAGGGAGGCTAAGGGTTACCCCTTTCTAGCTTGTCACTCCCTCGTGGTTATTTACATGCATTTCCATGAACAGGCTTAGCTGGGATTAAATCTTTTTTTCATGTCTCCACTTAGGGAAATGCTGGAAAATGCTTCAAAGTTATTTCCTAATTTTTAAAATCTGATTTAATGGTGATTTTTGATAACTTAAGTGGAAAAGTTACTTTGTACATTTATATTTAAGCATCCTGAACCAGAGCTGGCTTTAAACACAGAGCTGGAATGCACATTCTTTGCTGTGAGAGTTAATAACTCTGGCTCGGAGGACAATTTTTTGACACTGGTTCCCCGAAAAGCAAATGGGTGTTAGCTACTTACCACTTAGTATCTGGCAGTGGACAGGAGAATCTGGCAAAAAAGGGCAGCTAGCTATCTGCTAATTTTTATTTTACTTACACCATCACAGAACACACAATTTAACAAGATTAGATTGCCATGCCAAACCCAATAATCTTTGTGCTGAAATGAAGGCTTGGGTTCTATTAAGTCTATCATAATATCCAAAAATAAGTATCATCTTAAAAAATGCATACCATTTTTAATATATAAATCTATATCATAATTTCAAATATATATACTTCAAAAATGTAAATCTAAAATATTTAATAAAAGCCTCCTTACATACCAGTGGCATTAGGAGGTTAATTATCATCAATCTTGCATTGTTGCTGCTTGATGGCTCAGAATACTCAGCTTCTTAACTGTATTATATTATGCAATGAAATGAAATGAAAATTGGAGCTTATAAAGCGCACGGCTACTCCTAGGAGTGTCCCGGCGCTACTGGACCGAGGGAACAGAGATATCAGGGATCTGAAACCCGCACACTAGAACAGGGCAGGGCCTAGTGGTTAAAAAAGCCAAGTTTTCAACTGTCTCCTGAAAGCAAGCAGGTCCTGAACCATCCTAAGATAAGGGGGCAAACTATAGTTTTTGAAATAGTGATTCATATCCCTGATAATGCACCAAAGGACATTACTAGACACAAAGCATGATACACTCTAGGCAGTACTGGGTTTGAAGGATGCTGTTTGTAACATGGCCTATGTTAGAAGTGTTTTGTGTTGTTCTTATAATCCAGAGCAGTGTTCTATCCTTTCATCTGTTTTGCTGCACTTCAGAGTGTAGTTTGAGTGAAATGCAATGATGGATAAGACATGTCAGCTTTATATTAATGTTCCGTCTGGATGAAAGGTGTAGGTTCTGCTCTAGTTGATGTGGGATATTTTTGTTATCGCGCATAAGGAGTCATTGCAATTACATAGCTGGGATTATAGATAGAGTGGAATGAAGTACAGTGAGGAATAGTTGGCCCATGTGATCTCGCCTACCATACTTCTCAGTGAATGAGTTATATATCTCTGTTTATCATCCTGAGTCGTACGCTTTCTATATCCTCTTTTTGTAGGCCACCTGCTCTCGTATTTGTTCATAGTGATCTTGTATCATCTGTTTGGGAAGAGCCAGATTTCTGCTGCGTTCCAGAATTCCAAGTGACCTTGGATTCTATTTTGTTTGTCAGGAGGGAACTACATAAAGTAGCTGCTTGTGAGGTGAAGGAGCTTAGTCTGGCCTGTTTCTTCTGGCTGTGTTAGATGATCAGCCATTGAGACTGCCTTCATCATAGAGTTCTCTTCTGTGAGAATCATTGGAGCTATCCAAGTATGATGGATGGATCTTTGCCATTGTGCAATAAAGAGTCATTTCACAGAGTGTCCTTTCATAGGAATACAGTAAAGTACTTTAAAAGCTGATGTGATGCTTTTCTGTAGGCAAAGGTTTAAATGTTGTCCAGTTGCTGTATTTTGTATCCTTGCTTCATTCATTACACAAGAGAGGGTTAGCCTGTCTAGAAAGAACTCTTAAGGTCTAAAAGGTCAGTTATCTGGTCTCAATATATCCTAAGATGGTGGGGGGTTTGCACCCAGGTAAATTGGTGCATCCATGGCATCTAATGGATATATTAGTAGGATCCTCACCCACAGGTACAACAAGTGGCATTCTTCATCATCGGATCCTCACCCACTGCACCTAGTGTGAGTGGGTGGCTCAACGCAGTTTGTAAGAAGAGCTATTTGTTTAAGGGATAACAACTGCAAGCTAATCACCTTTAGGATCCTAAATCCTGTTTACTAGCAAGATCCTTTGGCGAGAATAGAAACAATGAGATGTTTAGTCGGTAAATGACTCCCTAGCATCAATAGGTCGACACGTTTCAACCTGTATCTAGAGCCACCAAGGGTCAATAGGCTTTCTTCAGGACCGAAAGCATACGCAGTACCCCTACGATATATAGTTGGTAACTACGAACTCTGAGTAGTAGTTTATACAAACATCATGAAGCATGCAAACATACAGACCAAAATGGACCTTTTCCTGTAATGGTCTCTGAAACACAAAAACACAATTGTATTTCTTTTAGGGGTAATTCTGACCCTTTGATTTGTATTGACTCATGCTTGGGCACACCTTGGTTGATGTGTGCGACAGGGCATGCAGACACGTGATTTTACCCTCCAACATGTCAGACATGACATATGCATATATGGAAATGCACAGCAAGGCCTTCACAGTAAAATACCTTTGGGGGTTTATTTTGCTGTGAGAGCAGAATAACCGCAAAATATAGAGTGCAATGTTTTTATATATTAGTACCCTGTTCTCTGAGCTTACAAGGTTCACTTTATGGGTGACTTACGAATATATAAAAACAGGTTTTTCTTGCATGGTAATGGAATTTTTCCCTGACATTTGTTGCTGCAGTGCATTTAAACTGCAGCCCAGCCAGAGCACAGTGATGCTCCCGGCAGACATATATTTTTGTGCTATGTATAGTTGATGCAAATACACACGTAGCCAACATAAAGCATTTAAGTTCTACACCAAAGGTTCATTTTCTGCACCATCTATAATTGTCTTGCAGAATGCTTAAGTAGACTAAGTGGCAGTAGCGACCACTACTAAGCGCGGGGGGAGGGGCGAGAGCTGATCGAGGTATGACACATGTGATATGTTTCCAGTTACAGTGCTTTCCAAAAGTGATATATTTGCTATTATTTTTTTATTTTTGGCTCCTTGTGTGTGGAGGTGGTAGAATGGTACAAACATTATGTATGTGAATTTTTCTTCCATAAATGTTTTATTTGTTTCCATTGTCTGGGTAGTGTTATTCTCAGCCTCCATAGACATCGCTGGGAATCAATTGGACTTCCTAGAAGTGCCCTAGTGGGGTGTGTGACTTACTTGCAGGCTGAGTTGGAGTAAATTTGATCTTTGTTGGCTAGTAGTCCTTCGGTAGTGTTAGGTTTAAAGTTTGTGAATTTGACCTGCCATACTCTTTTTTCAGTTTGTGAGTCAATTTGCACCTCTGAGTTTCTCCTTGATTTCAACCTTGCCTCTCCCATCGTTGAGGAGATATTCCCTAGTTTTGGATCGGTCCCCCACCCAAAATCACATTTACTCCTGAGTAGTACATTTTCATGAGTGTAGGTTTTCACATTTGCAGTGGATTAATTTGCACATGGAGGTTCAGCTTCTGCATGTACATTTCCGACTATGCCTTGATAAATTGCAATACACGCTGGTGTACGCTTAGCGTATCCTTCCACTTGTACACTAATGTCTTTCTGAATGGAGCTCTTTGTCTTCAGAACACATTTTAGCAGTCAAAATGACTTTGGCACTGAGTGACATATCAGTCCAAGCAATTCAAGCCACTTTTCATTTAGTGCTTGTATTTTCTATATTACACATACATTGCTACACGGAAGTCATATTGCTTGATCTATCAGCCACATCAATATGATGGGTCATTCTATCTTGCCCACCAGATTACAAAGATGGATATCAGTTACCTTGCCTTGAAATGGCCAATGTCTTTTGATACTGTCTGATCAGAGGTGATCGCCTTGCCACCTTATTAATCTTCATTTGCCCCCTACAAGGTTGCACTTTAAGCACCCCACTGTTCAACCTGTACATCACTCCATTTATCCTGTTCAACCTGTACATCACTCCATTTATCCTCTTACACTGATTGGATTTGCATATCTTTGTTATGCAGATGACAAGCAAATCTTATTGTTTTCTAATATGTAAATCAGGATGCTACTCTTTTCCTCAATTTCAGTAGGGGTTGCAGACTGAATGCTTAATATCTTACAAAATCTCAATCAGAGCAAGATTGATGCAATGATATGGGAAAGGTCAATTTTCTTCTTGTACTTAAGAATGATGACTCGTTTCTAGAGTTACCTGACCAGTTCTAGTGAATGAGGGTAGAATTGTTCCTATTCTTCCTTTAGAACAGGCTACAAGATTAATTCTGGTCTCTAAAAATATTCCCCTGTATTTGAATCTGTAATGGAATTAGATTGGTTAAAAACCTCTTTGTGTGCCACTGTGCCCTTACTGGATTTGGTCCAAGATAACAATATCACATACTTCACTGTTACACCTCTGATGACACCCTTAGGTCCTCCACAATGGTGCTCTTGAAAATACCGATTTTAGGTGTTCCTGAATGAGCTAAAGATCTTTTTCTGTCGCCACCAGTAAATTGTGGTATACTGCCTCTCTCCCAATAAGATTTACTGCAGAATCATTTTCCTTCAGGAAACAATTGAACACTTAGTTGATCGCTAAATGCCCTTTTCTGTCTCTGGTAGGATTTATTTTTTCACTGGTCTTCAACATTAGTACAACCTTTGGGGCATTGATGCACTCTAAAGATTGGCAAGTCAATCAGTCACTTCTTCAAGCAGTCACTACAAACGGAGAACGCATTTACTTGAACAATCAGAAAATGCTTCAGGGTCTTGTAAGGGGCTACGAAACAACTTTGGAAAGAATTCTGTCCTACAAGTAGAAACCAGAGTTTTCTGATTTTCTATTACTGCACTAGCTATGGCACATATGTAAATGTCCAATTCTAATGTATACCTTCCCTGGTAGTCTGCAAACTTGAATGAACGCCAATAGATTCCAGTGAGGGTAGCCCAAACAGTACTGGGTGGGTAACACAGGATCTAGAAGGTGGGGTGGGTGATTAAGGTGTTGGTGAGCCGGGGACACTGCAGCCAGGCAGATGGTAAAGACCTTGAAACACTTTGGTGGGATGGGCTAGCCAGCTGGAAATCTCTGCATAGAGGAGTAAGAGACTTAGAGTAGGGGATCAAGTGGATGGCTGCTGAGTGGTGCAGTTAACAATTGCCCTGAGTGGTTCCTCATTTTCAAAAATACATTTCAGTTTTGGACTTGCCTTTTGGGCAGTCTGGCACTGCCAGATGGGCCAGCTTGAAATGGCAAGTATGTGGGACTTTTTGTTTTGACCCATGGGGCAGAAAAGGATCAAGAAAACAGGCCCACACACGGGGCCTTTCAAGCTGGTCCATCTAGCAGTGCCAGACTACCCGAAAAGCCAGGGTCACTTTTTTGGAGCTCGGTTTCTTCCAGCGGGGATTTGCTGCTGCGGAAAAGCTCTGAGCGAGAGTAACCTGACTGTCTGGCCCAGCGGCAACGCACCTTCATCGGATCAGCATGGCAGGTTGGTCTCAGTCCTCCAAAGGTTCTTGAAATTTCAAGGTCCCAGGCTTAGGAGATAAGAGGAGTAGACTCTGACACCAGCCAAGGGTTCAGGACCTTTGGGACAGAATTTGGAGGTCAAGGCTCACTCCAGCAGAGTCCAGCAGCAGGGTTCAGGGCAGGTTCAGTTGCAAATGGTCAGCTTGGCACTTGCAGAAAAAGGCCTCTTGTTGTGTCCCTGTACTTGAACAGGAAGACAGTCTTATGACCCTTAGTGTCTACATCTTTGTCCTGGGTCCAAGAAGGTAAGCAGGCCCATTCTTCTAGGCTCTTCTCAGGTTATGATAGCAAGCCTAGACCGCTTCTGTTTCTTCTACAGGTCCAGAAAGTTTTCTGAGGAGGGTACTGAGGGTACCACAGTTATGGCTGGTGCCAGTCTGTGGGTGGGAGAATCTCCTAGCCACTCCCTTACCAATCGGATGAAAGATCCCATAAGTGACACTTGCCCCTTTTGCAGCAGTCCCTGTGTGACCGACTGCAAACAATCTTGCAGTACCCCTCTTTACCTAAACCAAAATGCCAGTACCCTTCTTCCCCTGTACACAGCTTGTGTGCTCACCCCAGAAGCGGGGGTCAGGGAAATGTGCAACCTCTCCTCTATGGTCACACTATACTAGTTCTGTAGGTAGCTTCTCTCCCATTGGGATTTGTGCCTGTCTGTCTTGGAGAACAGAGGAGGGCCCTGCTCAGGTCTCAGCTAACATTTACCTGTGATAGTTTATGCCCTTTTGAAGTTAATCAAATTCCTGGGTATAGCCCAGATGGTCATTCTGCCAGGGGAACAGACTCACCTCCCCACATGCAAGGCTTATGTTCTGCTCTTAGAGCAGTATTCATCAAAAGGGCTATTCAGCTTGCAGGTGACAGTTGGTGCTCATGTGAATGGGCTTCTGTAGGCTTTAGGCAGAGAAGAGGTAACTTTCTAAAAGTACTTTTTCCAAAATAAATCTTAAAAATCTGACTTGGGCTTTTAATAAATATTTCAAAAAGTCCAGGAATGAAATTTGGAGGTGTTTCCTAGCTGGAGAAAACATTATTAAACTTAATATGGATACCCAATGCTTTTCTATGGAACGGCCAGCCTTTATACAGTGAAAATAACATTTGGGTCTTTTTCTTTGTAAGGACATGTGTTATCTTAAACTTTTATATGCCCTGCTTTTAAATACCATGCACCATACCTTATGGAAAATATGTCAAGCTTAGAGGTAGCATACCAATATTCAAAAGGAAGCTTTTGACCTGTCAAAAGGGGTTATTTTGAGAGGTCAAATTTGCTGTTTAAGCCTGCATAGCCAGGCTACAAGTGGTAGGCCTGCAGTCATGTTTGAACTGTCACTGCAACAGGTGGCACAAGGTTTGCTCTGACTCATTAGTGGCACTGAACTTACAGGCCCTTGGCACCCTTTTGTTCCAAATACTAAGTACTTACAGGTAAGTTAAATATGCCAATCAGGGGTATGCCAATGTCATCATGTTAAAAGGGCACTTTACCATTGGTTAGCATCAGTGAAATGCACAGAGCACGCACTCTTTTCTATAACTTACTACACATCATACTTGCTCCGGTCACTGGACACCTCCACTTCACTGACCCATCTATTGCCAGTGCCTTTCTTCCATTACTGCCTACAGCTGCAGTCACTGCCCCTTTCCTGTTGCATCCCTTTTATTGCCCAACTGCTGGTAGCTCTTAAATGCTGTTTGTGGTGGTGCAGAATCACCCTGCCATTTTACTAATGCAAGAGGCTAACTATTGATAAGAAGTGCTTTTCCAGTGCCTGTAGCTCTCTATTTGGTAGCAATTTATACACATATCTGACACATTCTGCTTACTTCCTCCTCAACCATTGAGCTTGATGTTGTACACAACTCTGGTCCAACTGCCCATGAAAAAACCCAAAACAAGTATAACCCATAAAATTGTAGTGATATTGCTTTTATCACCATTGTGCAGATTATGCTTGTTTGAGGCTTTTGGTGAAACGTGCACCCGTCATAATCAAATGTGAAAAAGAGAAGATCCCCCAATATTTTTGGTGGGATTAGTGCACACTAGGCATGAACCCATACCCTCACAGGGGCGCTGTCCACTGTTTGAAGGATTCTGACTTACTTCAATACTTTAAAATTAAAAGATTATAGATTCCACATCGCCTTGGTATTACAAGGGAAAAGGTCATGCAAGAAAACATCTAATTGAATAAATAGTGTACAAACTAAAGGAAAATATGTTTTAAATTACTAAGTGCCTGACATAGAGTTGGGAGGTAATGGAGAATTTTTTTACAATAAATCGAAGAAAAGTGGAATTATCTCTTTCAGGAGATATATCGTGAAATAAACTTCTTCTGTAAATTTTCATGCACTTATAGCTTTTTCTTTCCTAAGAACTGGAGTTTTTCCATGCTACTCAATTCTAATTCAGGCCCAAGAATTTTCTAGTAAGCATTGCAGAAGAATTGCAAACTACTTCAAAGGCTGTGAATTGTGAGCTGGTTTTGTAGCTTGGTCTGAGAGCTACATGAGAGTTAATACATGGGGTTAAATGTGGGACAAAGAAGGTGAGGAGGGGGTACCCACAGAAAACAGTTAAATGAAATATTGCAGAGGAGATGGTATATAAGGTGTGCACATTTCTAGAGGATAATGATCTGTTGTATGTTTAATACTTATAACAAGTATTGATAATATTAAGTACTATTTATACAGTCTGGTCTAAAAGGTAAAGGGGAAAAGTACATTTACCCAAAATGAGGAGACTACAGGATGGGGGAGGGTGGGGGCCGAAGTCTTGCATATCACCAAAGACTGTATCGAAATATTTAATATTAAATAGTCAATATGGCAAAACATTTCAACCAGGCTATGAGGAGAGAAAGAGGAATGCAAAGTTACATGGAGATTGGAATAAGCAACAAAAAAAGGGTTGCATTGATTATTGTTGTACATACCACTAGTGAGGCTACATTCAGGTCTGGACACGACAACTCCAAATGGTTAAGATCAAATTGCAGAAATGTTGAGGTCAGGCTACAGAAAAAATGTATCCTTTTATTATAATAAATAATATTAACATCATATTCAAATGGGGATTTTCTAAACTTCAGTGAAGAGGAAATCTAATATTTTATTAAAGACAATAAGGTGTGTCAGAGGGAGGGGAAATGGTTCTTTAAAGCCTTGACTGGTGCCTCTGGAGGTCCATGGCCCTCTGGGGAAGAAGGCAGGAGAGTGGGAGTTGAAGGGGAGGTTCATGTGCCACTGGTAGGGCGGCAGAAAGAGAATTTACCTCTGAAATGGCTGGAAGGCTGCCCCTGGTGGTCGTCGCCCTAGTCAAATAGGAGAGGATTGTGGAAAACAACCTTTATATTCAAGTGAGCTTTTTTTAAGGAAGAGAAACTGGACATAAATTTGGACAAGGATTTGATAAATGTATCTAGAAAGAGGTATCCTTATGCAGAGTTGAATATGGGCTCAAAAGATAAGTCTACAAGTTTAGGATCCAGTCATAAAAAGATTCAGCGTTGTCTTTCAACTGTGATGGAACAACCAGCATCCCTAAAAAAATGAGGGGGTTGGAAAAGGGAAAGAAGATAAACACTGAACTCTGAGGTACAGAAGGCTTTGCCTGGAATGAACGAGTGCTGACATTCGGCTCTCAAGATAACTTAAACCTGCGTTTCTAAGGGACCTGCGAACCAGCAGTGTACAAATTCCACTATATGTGGGGAAGGTGGCCAATCCCTGGAGTTAAGGTGCCTTAACTCCATCTGGTCAAACATGGCCAAAAATCCAGGATGGAGTATTTGGAGAAGGATTGGGGGAAGAGGTAGGATCTAAAGTATCTAAACGCAAAGCACCAGCAGCGGGCACAAGATTATCATCGCTTGAGAGTGATTGGTCGGATGGCTCTTTTTCCAGAATATCCTCATCTACTGTCCTGATTTTGTCTTTGCTAGTCACTCTCCAAGCCTGAAGTTGGGGAGGGAGAAGAGTAATCATTAGCTTCCTCAGAGGCCAGCATAAGTAAGTACCCTGTAGGCTAATGTGACAAGGTTTGCCGAACTTGCTGTACCAATAACATCAGGGAAGGAGTCAGTGAGATATGAGCTAACGCAGTCTCTTTTTTATATCTAGCTTCAAGGTTAATAGAGGGGACACTTACTGTTGGTAGAAGGGGAAAGGAACAGAAAGTCCTAGGCTTTGCACCGCACCGTTCGTCTTATGGTAGTGCCAAATTAATGTCAAATTCCCTATTTCCCTGTTTTTTGTAGATCGATTAAGGAGGAAAAACAAAGGCTAAGTGTCTTTACCTGTCCCTGAGAATGTAGACATTGTTCTGAGTGAAAGTGCTGTCAACAAAGAAACCGTCCGTAAATCAGTTGCTATGGTTGCTGTGTTGAGTCCAGAGCATGTGTCACATGTTGAGTAGTATGGTGACTGGACAGGGTCCAATCCTAGTGTGTGCAGTAGGATGTTGCAGGCCTTGGTGGAGGAGGAGGACCAAGGAGCTGTGGTGTCAGACAGGCCAAGGAGCATAGGTGTGTTAAGGGGTGAATCTAAAAAGGAGCAAGAAAAACAGAGATGTCCTGAGGGATGCGGGGATTGCCTCCAAGTCTTCTCTGCTATTGGGGAGTGTATCAAGGTGAGCGATTAAGCTGTGTTGAGTGTGGGGCAATGGAGATGATGATGCTAGTGCAGGAAGGCTGGTTTTCTGGGAAAGGCGAGTGGTTTAGAAGAAAAGGGGGAAATGCTCTTATCTACTACATAGAGACACGGTGGCAGGGTATGTCTATCTGCATCAACTACCAGTGTTTATTTCTAGGTAAAAATCAATGAATTCGAAAGTGTTGCGTTTGGTTTGCTAATAGTCAATGCCCACCTCCCGAAACCAGCCACCCAAAAATGGTTTCAAATACAACACATGAACACAAAAGATGAGAGAGGCATTGCTATACAGGCAAATATTCATAGGGTTTAAATCCCACAGCGGAAGGATGACTGCGATGACAGAAATAGTAATTCTTTCACATTGGTGGTGTTATTAATTCTTTTATTCAATATTTAAAACACAGCAGCTGCCTCTATAGCAATGCCTCTCTCATCTTTGTGTTCAGGAAATGCTCTTATATAGATAAGAATACATACGTGCATTTCATGGGGTATCTGGAAAGAGAAGAGTGGAAATGAAGGAAGTGGACAAATAGAAGAGCGAAGGCATTAGAGTGATGGCGAGAGGAGGGCTGGTCAGTCACCAGGAGCATCAATAAGGGAGGGCGTGTGACTTATGCTCTCCTTACATTATACCTCCAGTGACACCATTTTGCATTTGTTGTATCACCTCTCGTTGCTTCTGCCAGGAGACAGAATCAATAGATTTGTATATTGTGACCTCCTTGTCTTGGAATACAATCGTGTGGTTTCTAAATACTGTAATGTCAGGTTATTGGTTCTCAATTTGCCCCTCTCAGAAGGATGGAAGGCTGAGTCTGAATTGCCAAGATTCAAATTCTTGAGCTGCAAATCTGAGCAGATGTCATTGACAACTCTATAATTATCTGAGCCACATGGTCCTGTGTTTAGCAATCAGACCTATGAGGAGAGGCATGCGAATTTAACCAAGTCCACGCTGGCTTGACTGAAGCATTCAAATGTATCATCCCTAAAAAGCGACAAACATATTTAATCGAAAGACTATTCATAAAACTAGAGATCACCGTATGATAAAGTTAAGAGTGCTGATGAGTATAGACATAAAAAAATATTTATTTATGTTAGGAGCAGTAAATCTAAGCGTAAATCGACTTCCAAAAGATATGCAAGAGGGAGATAAAAGCAACATGGCTTTCGGTAAAATCTAAGGGAAGTAAATATATTAAAAAAATAGCATGTGACAAAAAGGGCAACATTAGGATTGGCTAAGTAGGAGACCATGCCTCTGGAAAGATAAAGCCAAAACTCAGTGGTCTAGATGGGTCTTGTTTTCCTCCTCTGTGTGGCATTCTGGGCTCCATCATGTAGACAATGTTGTGCCTGCAGAGTTAACAGTTTTCAGAACCCAATATTTTACTTAACAGCGAATTGCGCAGTGCTTGAAATTATCACTAAAGGAATGGAATAATGTAACGACCGTTGCTTCCAGTGGTATTTCGAAGAATAACACTCACCACAAAAATTACCTGCTACAGGTAATATCGCTGGCAAATTCATACACTCAAATTCCTTTCAAAGGCCTTCAGACTTTTAACCTTTACCCCTCTAGGCCAAGGTGCATGGATTGACTGCCTTGATTTTTTCATTGCAGGCTCATCCAATCACAACGTTTCTTCTGTCTCAGATAACCCCCTCCTCGCCGCCCGCCTTCACTTATTCCCGTCAGTTTGACAAAAATCTGAAACTGCTGTTTCTTTTCATATTTTTCATTTTGAGATTGGGAGATTTTTGTATTAATTTTCTGTACCCCGAATATCCCTATTTTTTTCCTCGTGCAAATGTTCTTTGATAAGGTAAGTTATAGAACCCTTTTCGAGGCGTGCACTCCATCCGTCTTATAAAAGAGGTTACACTGGCAATGTTGTTTAAATATTACTTCTCAGCAGTGATAAACTTCTGCCTTGAAATTGTTCAGAGTGCATTCTGCATTCCACTGTGGCATCTCTTTTCAGTTTATACGAGCGAACCTGACCTGACTGGTAATTCAAAACCTGTTGTATGTTGTGGTTAGCTATACGTGGCTTAAACCGCCTGTCATTAGGCCTCCTCTTTGGTTTGCAGTTTATTTTACATGGTGCGCTGACTACATAGAACAAAACACCCCTCTAATATGGGACTTTTTAGGGGTAGATTGCCAAATATTTTGCGCTAGGTTAGCTTCACAAAAGTGACACTAACCAGCACAAAATGTTTTTTTTTACCAATTTTCTTTCTAGCACAAAACTTGTTTTGCATTGGAAAGTACCCTACAAGTAACACTAAGCAGCATGAAAAATTGCTTTGCGTTACTTAGCGCCAAGAGGGCGTTACATGGATGGTACTTAGGTGTTCCCATGCAACCACCCATGCCTTTTGACGCAAAACCCTCTCTAAAAACAATTGTAGACAGGGTTTAGCGCCAAAAGTTAACGCCATCTGAAAGGAGTTGCTAAGAGGTAATTTCTCCTTTCTTTTCCTACTTTGCAAGCGTGCTACACTATGCAGCACACATACAAAGTAGGATAAGCTTTAAGGTGAGTCTAGGCATAGTATTTTGTACAGGAAGTATACCCTTCCTGTACAAAACCTATGCTAGACTCAGGCATGCACATTACCACTATGGCGCTACGGTGTGTGCCTGCCGCACAGCAGCTGAAATCAGCTCTGGCGCTAGGAGGAGGGGAGGAGAGAGACATATCTCTGTAGATATGGCGCTTTCCTGCTCCATCCCTATCATGCAACGCAGCACAACATTTCTGGCTGCCGCGCTGCGTTGCTTGACTTCTTTGAAAATCTGCCTCTTAGTTTAATACCCCGATCATGACTGGTCCGTAAATTGCGTTTTAGGTGCAAACACATCATTATGGTTTCTGACCAAAATAGCAGCAGCGGCTCCTCTGCAATGGCGGAGGAGCGTCCCCCACTGCCTTGCTCAGAACAAGCAAATCAAAAATGCAACGATGTTCTAGCATCATTTTTCATTTGCCGGCTCTAAGCCCACGCTGTAGGGAGGGGCGGGGCGAGGTATGGGAGGTGGAGGAGGAGTGCTATGTGCACTCCCTAAGTGCGCATATGTGTTTGGCCAGCCCTCTCAGGCGCACATGCGCACTTAGGTTTCTCCAGCCCGGTTGCATTGAATAGCCGGGCTGGAGAAATCCCACAGACTCCCTTGTCTGAGTGAAGCGTCTTTCCAGCCGGCTCAGGCCAATCCTGGGGATTGGATGATTGGATGGGATTTGTCCCAGGGGCTGCTGGGACCGGGAAGAGGACTGGAGGCGTGATGCAGGAGGCGGCCGGCAGCTTCAGGTAAGTTCTTTTTTTTGTTATATATTATTACTAACAACGCCCCATCGTGTGACCCCCGCGCGCTCTCCCTTCCACGTTTCCTCCAGCCAACCTCTCCACCATTTGTTTGTGGTGGCCGCCACTGCAAACTAGAATATTTGCTCCCACGATCAGCAGCCAGGAAACTGCATGCAAACTGCAAGAGCAAATGGTGTAAATGTGCTGCCTGCACATCCAGTAATAGGGAGTAACATGAAGTTTTTACATGCAGGAATGGGACTAACATGCACAATTTGCATGTCTTCATCGTTCCCGTGTTGTTGAGTGCAAACTGCATTCCCGCTACTTTGTAAACCCCACACCTTCACACCTGAATTTAGCATTCCAAACAAGATGGAACCTAAGGCCCTGATTTATGGGGATTTGGCGAAGGGCAGCATAGCAAGTCACCTTTCTGCCCTGCAATAAACCAAAGTGAAAGCGGAGGAATGCACCATATTTATTCAATATGATGTATTCTTGTCCTTTCTACCAGCGCTGGTGCCATTTCGGCAGTCTAGCGCTAACACAGGCACCCTTGCAGCATGGTGCAAGGGTGCCTGTGTTGTTGGCAGGATTGTTTTTGTGCAGTAAGGCGCACCTTCCTGCACAAAAACAATTCTGAGAGGAATTTTCGCAGCACACATAGAAAAACAAAAAAACAAGGAGAGATAGAGATATTTCACCTCGCTATGCCTCACTTCGGGAGGCGTAATATTTTGACGCATTCCCAGGTTTACAAGTCCTTGTAAATCTGGGAATGCGTCAAAAACCATGGGGGTTGCGTGGGAACATGCACCACAACACCCATGGAATGCCTCCCTTGGACAGAGTATGGCGATGCTGCGATTTGCACTGCGTCGCCTTATCATGATTTCTGAGACCACTCACAGCATGGCTTCATAAATCTGTCTCAGAGCTTTGACAGGATGCAAGTGACATCAGGAAAGCATGCAGCAGTTTCCTGAAATGCTGTCTGCTCTCTTTAAGCCCACGGCCCATATTCTCTAAGTTGAATTTGTCTCACTCACAGAGCCCACTTACTCAAAGTGGAAGCTGTCCCTCGTGGACAGCTTTCACTTTGTAAATAAATAGCACCAACTATGATGAACCCAATAGCGGGAGCCTACTATTTTGCCTTCTCTAAGTTTTGCAACTGCCATATCTGTTCGTATATTGGGTCATTCGTTTTTTTTCCTGCTATCACATGAGTATAGTACTGACTTTTCTCTGTCTTCTAAATAAACTATGCATATGATTGATCGCTTTGCTGGGCATTGTCCCGACCAATTAGAATAATTTGGGTGATTTGCATTTCTTATGTCATAATTAGTTCACAATATATTTTAGTTTGAAATGTTTGTTTTCATACTAACCAATACATATAAGAACATTGGAATGTTGGGAGCTCCATTGAAGAGAATGGAGTACTCCGGGCTTCTAATGGCCGGTAGAATCCCGGAGCATCAACATTCCAATGTTTGTTCAAAGCAACAGCTATGAACAAAGGCCTCACGAAGCCCAAGAGGATTTCAACACCCTTGGGCACCATGAGACCTTTGTTTAAAAAATTGGAAAATTCTGCCGTCTAGGGGTGGAATGTTCTAATAACCTTAGAGCCCTCCGTAGCGGGCTCTCCTGGAGGGATCTAAAGCTTTAATCAAAGTAATATTACTTCAAAATCCATTTAATATTTAGTATCAAAAATGATGAGCAATGTTGGTTGTTCTGCGAATCTTTTGAACTAGTATGCCTCATGGATCTTGTCAAGAGGAGTATGTTGGGACCCAAAATTATTATATATCAGAATGCCAGTATTTAATTTATTGTTGATTGGGCTGAGAGTGCCTTTATTTCCTTTTCTGTAATGGCAGATATCCAAGGACGTATAGCTGTTTATATCTCTTTGAGCATTGCGTAAAGCTAGGCATTCTTTCAATCAAGATGCCAAATTCTCCTACCAGTCAAATCATATCTTTAAATCTATCAATCAGTCTAATGCTTATTCTAGACTGTCCATTGCATTGTGAATCCTCTCACTTGTGCATCAATGTGTCAAGCTCTCTACAAAAATGAATGAGTTGTTTGTTAAAAAAATAGTTCTTATTCAAAGAAAAATCACAATTGTGGGCGGGATCCACAAAGGTAAGCTTACACTTTTGCATACGTTTACGATTGTTTGAAGGTGTTTTGCGAGTAGTAGCTTTACGATAGTGGAGTACCCAGACATGAAAGATAGGAATGTCCTAACTTTGTATGTGCGGAGTCTCCGCACTCGCAAAGATGCTACTAGTAAAATACCTTTGTGAATACCAAAGTGTAAGTTTACTTTTGTGAATCAGGCCCTATATCTCTGAAACCACAGCACCATTTTGTTTCACTGCATCTAGTTCCACATTGGTCAAACTTGACCCTGATCTAACAGTTTGCTATTAATGCTGTAGTCACGGAATGGAAGCTACCTTCAGGTACTGATGACATCATTTAAGCTTGACCAGAGGAATTTCTGCCTTCTTCTCTATCATGAACACTTCTTTAGCTCAGGAAATCTTTCCTTCCTACCTTAAGTTTATCAGCCCTGCATAAAGGTAAATCTAGACTGTGTGGTCTAGATACTTTTAGCTCTAATACTCGTTTGCCTTTTACAGGTGGCATAATTTATTGCCGGGGCAACCAACTCCTCAGGTGATGGATGGCTTTATTCTGAAGAAGATAGTGATCAGATCTGGGTATTCAGCATCATTTACTAAGACAGACCTGCATGTGCCCCATTCTTGCAGATGTATTCAGGAGAGGAAAAGTTCACAATTCGTTTAATTTGTTTTCCACTGAGCAATCCCATTGCATTCTGAGAGACTGCTCCAGTCCCTTTCTAAACCTGTGGCTTGTGGAGTGTTACTGGGGCCCTCACTGTCTTCAGCTGTAGCTGGGACATTATGGGGTCAGCTGTGGTGTCTCAATTCATTTGTATGCAAAAAGACACCTAGGTATATATTTGGAGAGGCTGCCATCCATCCCCTGATATGGAGATTCATGCCTTGATTAAAGGGGTTTTTGTCTCAAATCCGAACCCTCCAAAAATGAAGATACTTTTTTCTTGCGGTGAGGCCAGTCCAGATATTCAATCGTAGCTTTCAATTCCTGGCAAACATAGAATTGCTCCTATGCTGTTGAGCTCTGTGGAATCTTATTTGCGTCCTGTAATATCTGTTAAATAATTTAACTTCCCTTTTTCTCTGATGTCTCAGCGCGGGGACACACCGTGTGCTGTAACCAAGCGCTCTATAAATGATTAAAACTAAAACTAAACTAAACTTATGGTTTCCTATTGGATTACTGAAAGCCAACATCTCTAGTTAAGGTCATATGGGGGCATATTAACAAGGGGGCGATATGAAATTATTGCCGCTTTTGCGTCCGTTTTCGGGCAAAAAGCGGCGATAATTTCATCGCCTTATCAGCAAAGACACGCTATCGCGTGTTTTGCTGACTTAGCGCCCGTTCCCAGCACGCCTAACTTTGCATCGCTAATGAGATGCAAAGTAGGCGTGGCTGTGAAACCAAACAGGGATAATATCGCGAAGGCAGCTTCGCGATATTATCAAGGAGGGTTAGCGATCTTTTAAATCGCGTTAAGTATGTCTTAACGCGGGAATTTAACGTCTGTTAAATTCCTGACTAAGGCATACTTACCCGCTTAGCTCCTTCGAACGTTCCGCGCCAGTGCGGAACGTTCTATTAAGCGGGCGGGGCCACGTCGGCCAACGGACGTGCGCAGCACTACCGAGGTAGTGCTCGCGACGGCCGTTGGCCGACGCACGCAGCGAAAGGGTTAACATGGGGGGTGGATTCTGTGGCTAAGACCACAGGCCCTATCATCTAGGATATCGCCGTTTTCCACCATGGAAAACGGCGATATCCACGCTATCTCTGGAATTTTATCGCCTCGGCGATGCGCGTTGTTGATAACGCGCTAACCGGGCGATAAATTACAGAGATAGCCGGCAATAAATATGCAGGCGCTAAGCGCGCTTTGCGATATTTATCGCCGGGCCTTGTTAATATGCCCCATGGATGGCAAAGGTGCGATGGAGTCCAATCCCTGGTGTGTGCTTCTACACCTAAATATTAGAGTTTTCTTTATGAGTAAGGACATATGACCATATTTTCCTATTCCAAAGGTGCTTTAATCTGCCCCTTATTTATTTGAAAAGTTTTATAAAGCGCGAACATGACCCGACAGGGTATCAGAGCGCTGTACATATAAGAAGACAAGATCGACAGGTGAAGGTGTAAAATATTAACCATAATAGAAGTTAAACAAACATAAGGCAATCATATTTGGCTTAAATAATCAAAGCATTGCATAGTTGAAAGATAGATCCGTGCTGTAAACAAGAAATAAATGTTAGTTTGGTGACTTCAAGTCTATTGCTGCAGGTCGCTATTAAGGAACAACCCTTTGACTTACTGATTTAATTTAAGGCGTTTTTGCCTCACAAATAAGATCCTGTTATGCTTTTTAGGCCTACATTTACTAAGGTTTGTGCAGGTGCTCATGCAAGGCATGGCAGTGTAGCTCCCATGATGGCCCTTACAGTGGTAAGTCAATAAGCATGATCTGTTTTGATGCTTTTTTTCATGCGAGAAGCTAGATTTCAGCTAACTCCCTAGTAAACAGCATTAGTAATATGGTGAGAAGTTTGGTGGGTTGCCTACTGTTTTAACTGTAGATGAGACAGGGACTTTGTGGGCATCCTTATAAACGAAAAAGATTAAAACAAAAATATGGGCCACAATATAGAGGCAGGCCATGGAGGTCAAACATGGCTTTTGTTCTAGCTCACTCACCCTGCCTACAATGCTGTCTCTACCAGGAAGGAAAAGAAAGTAATTTGAAGAGGAGCTCTGACAAAGTTTAGCTAAAACTATTTATCCCAATACCAATTATCGAAAATCTATACAAATGTCATATGATGGTTTTATATGAAGCAACATGAATAACTTGGCAGTATCAAAATACATCACTTCTGTTACCCTGCCTTGATCAATATCTTTAGGTATCCAGTTATGTTTCTCGAATATTTTTTTCAGGAGAGAACGGTTAGCTGGTGGGTTCCCTGCAAGCCACTGGTTTTGACTCGTGACGAATAGTTGTAACTCTCATTTTGCGCAGTGCTGAGTTAAGTGTGGATTGGGGCCGCACCTGACATACTCCTATTAACTTTCACCTTTCATGGCTCCAGGAGTGGTGTCTAGTAGACCGCCACTGGCACCAGACTTTGTCATTAAGGAGGATGCACTTTTTAAACTCCTTCTTTCTAGAGGATGTTTTTTTCCTTAGTTCAAAAGGATTGTAGTAGAAAAACAATCACTGGCAAAGCCAACAGGCTGTGCTATTTTAAAAAAACAACAACAACAACAATGGAATACACATGTTATGCCCTTCAAAACCTGGAATCAGCACTCTCTCAATGCAGTACCATATGCCAGCGGTTCTTAACATTTTGACTTCTGTGGACCCCCACTGAAGCATTACTGTAATCCAATAAGTCATTATTGGAAACCTGGGACCCCCAGCCTATGCAATTTTCATGATTTGAACCCGGTAAACAATACACCAAAAAAAAAAAAAACAAGAATGCACCAGGCAAATGCAATAAATATTAAAATATGTTGTTTAATTCACAATCAAATTTAGAAAAAGTGTTCTAATTCTTCAATTTTGCTTCTATAATTGCATACACTTTATTAATTTTAGTATTATTTAATCTTGTAATGCAATCGAGGACCATCCAGGGGTCCACGGACCATAGGTTAAGAACCACTGCCATAGGCATTTATTAGAGGTCCCTCGTTTTAAACACAGTTGTTTTGAAACTTGCTATTTTCACAAAACCACCACCTACGGTCAGGTGTAAGAGCCACCCATAGCGGAGGAGGTGAAAGGTTTACTTATTTTAGGCTAGGTATGGTAGGTAGTTTACATATGGTAGGTAACTAATTGTAGCTATGGTTTTTTCAGGTATGATAGGTCTGTATGAATGGCAGTTATGGTAGATAGGTATTGTGTGTTAGGTATATTAGGTAGGTCTATTGTAGATAAATGGATATGGTAGGTATGGTGTATAGGTTTTGGTAAGTATGGTAGGTAGGTAGGTTAATTATGGGAGATACATTAGATAAAGTATGCAAGGTATGGTAGGTTAGTTATGGTAGGTAAAGTAGATTAAGTATGCTAGAAAGCTATAAAAGGAAGGTATGCATGGTACATAATCAGATAAGTAGATAAGATAAGCAATGTGGGCTTGTTAGGTATGGTAGGTATGTTAGGCTAGATGTGTTAGGGTAGGCTCAGCAGGTCAGTTAGGTATGGCAGGTAGGTATGGAAGGTATGGTAGGTTAGTTATGGTCCTCCTCGCCCTAGGCATGACATAAACTCCAGGGATATACTAGCTGTGAGCCTGAAAAGTCCCAATATAAAACAACCTGTTCTCCTGATTAATATTTACAACAGATTATCTTAGCAGAATCTGGACTTCCCTACTATCACAGCCCTAGACGATTTCTTCAGATTGAGGGTGTCAATTCCTATTACTTGCAGCAGATTTGAACACTACTTATGAACCCCTCGAAGTAATCTCATATGTCACTGAGGAGGAGGGTGAGGTATGGGGAGTTCCTAGTTTACGCCACTGGGATTTGCCAGGATAACAAAAGTAGCATTTCAACTAGCCTCAGTTACTCTTAAATATGGCTTGTGAGCCGGTAATGGGTGCTCAGCATCAGACAAGGAACTAAGACACACCTTCAAAAGAGCTAAATGTAGAACCAGAATAGATTACATCTTACTGGATCTATCTATCTGGCGCTACCTGATTGATATGAGGGTAACTGACAGACTAAATAGCGATCACAACTCCTTGATATTATAGTTGGACCACTCGCTCATCTCCTCACAGCCCTAAGTGGAGGGTAAGATAATACATTCAATTATCCTTAGTAATAAAAGAAGGAGGGTTAAGTGGCTCGCGATTGAGAGAAACCACGCTATTTTTGCACAAATATACTCTATAGTTGCACAATCACTTGAAGAACTTAAAACCATACAAATGAGGGCAAGTCAATTCTAAAAATGTTCTGTGAACTTATGTGCAAGGTTAAAAAATTATTTTATATGGTTGAGAAGAGTTTGAGGATGAACAAACAAAAAGTAGAATGGTTTGATGATTGTTGTAAGGCAGCAAGAATAGAGTTGATGGGTGCTATAAAAAATTGATGTAGGGCTACTGTGGCTTGGAAAACAATACAAAGCTATTCAAATGGAGGCCAAAAGGGAATGGGAAGTGGGGTTTTGAGTGATCTTGGTGTAGCGGCCAAAACTAAAGATAGTAAGCAGTTTTGGCACATACTAGCAAAGGGGTCGTAGAGCTAAAGCACTGAGGATGACTTTTATATTCAGACCCAGATTTGGGTAAATCATTTTAATTTACTCTACATGAGTCAGTCAGGTAATGGGCCTGGGGTAAGTGGAGCAGCCTACCAGACACACATAGAAAGACACAGGATAGAGATCTGGTTCCTTTTAGTCTGGAGGAAACTAAGCTAGTACTTGCCTCTCTACAAAGGGATAAAGCGCCAGGACTAGATAAAATTCCAGGTGACCTCTTTCTTTCCGAGCTTGAAATATGGAATGTCATTTTTAATCAATGTTTTAATGCCATCCTAAAGGGTGCTGAGGTACCCGATTCCTGGCAGAGAGCTGAGGTAGTCCAGTATATAAGATGGGTGAAAAAATTACCCAGATAATTATAGGCCAATTAGCCTGATTGATACTTCACAGAAATAATTCTTTAGGCATCCGTTGTTGAGACTACAGGATTGGTTAAGTAAGGGCCAGACACCCCTACAGGCTGGGTTTAGGGAGAACACAAGCACTATCGACCAATTTATTTAGTTTTTTAATCATACTATGGAAATATGTGGTCACCCAAAGGGAACACATGTATGTAGTTTTTGTGGACCTACGAGTCGCATTTGATCTTATTCCCATAGACAAAATATGGGTATCTTTGGAGCAGTTAGGGGTTCTGAAGTACTTACTAGATACTATAATTAGGCTCCACACAGATAACTATGCCCAGATAAGATAGGAAATTAAGGGTGAATTAACGGAATGTGTAAAAGTGAGCATAGGGGTGAGGCAAAGATGAGTTTTGCCTCCGACTCGGTTCACCCTTTACATAAATAGCCTGATTGAGACTCTAGTTGACTGTAATAGTGACACACCCCTCGCCCCCCACAAGACTGCTGGCCATCCAGTTGCATCCTTGCTATTTGCTGACGATACTTTACTTTTTCCAAGATCCAATGGAATTACATAATCTTTTGGATCAATTTGTGGCATCATGGGGGAACTTTGGATTAATAGTGAATGTCGCCAAGACCAAATGTATGGCATTCAATCAGCATAAGTCATTTAAAGGCAAAGTCAAATTAGGTGACAACCTTTTAGATCAAGTAAAGCAATTTGATTATCTGAGGGTTAGGCTTACAAACACACTAACCTGGGGTCCACAAATCTTAAAGAGTCCGTTGTCACTCCAACATGTAAACTCAGCCCTAGCGAAAAAAACTTAAGTCATCTAAATTCAGGCCAGTCACTCCAGCTAATGAGATCTATTGGGCTAAAGACATTGGAGCTGCATTGTATGGTGCAGAGATTTGGAAATTTAACAATACAGTGACTATCGAAAAAACTGAGAAAATCTTTATGAGATCCGTCCGTGGCCTACTTAGGAATGCGCCACTAATCCCCATCCGCTTGTACCTTGTTCTTAAAAATTAGTGCATGTGGTAGCATTTAGACCACTAGCCTACTGGATTCAAGTTTGGTCTAATAACTCACCGCTCCCCCTAACGCAATCCTTTTCTAAGGTGCTTGCACTTGATACTTTGGATCAAATATGTTAAACAATGGTTATTCAGATTGGGTTTGAGTGACCTTTGGTCTAATCCTGGTCGTATACAAAGAAATACATTGAAGTACCTCAAAATGAGATACTGGCTTTATATTAATGGTCTTTGGTTGAATAACAGTACTGATGGGGAGCTAAGCGGGAGGTTCTTGGATTTCAAAGACCAAATGCACAGTGAGGAATTTCTGAAGCGAATTGAACAACCTCAAGCAAAGTCCTTGTATCTGAAATTCAGATATGATATATTGCCAGTAAATGGTTTTTGCAGTAGATGGAATGGTCGCAATATTTCCCAAAATGTCCATCATGTGAGTCTAGCTGTAAAACAGAAAAACATTTTTTATTTTTATGCCCTAGATACACTGTTATTAGGAGAACTTGGCTTATCCCGATTTGTCGTATTCTTTCCATGAGACACTTGAAGACTACCATTAGAATCCTAAGAAGTAACTGTACAGAATTGCTAATTTTTGCACTAAATGCCTGGTGCTTAAGATGTAAGAACTTGTAGTTAAGTGTGAGAATGTGCAATGGACTCTTATTGCCAATGTTTTGTACTTAAGTCTTGCACTTGCGCTATAAAAATCTATAGGAATCTACTGTTATATGTATTTCAGTATTGAATTGTTTTATTGATTTGGCCAATGATCAGTACTCAATTTTTGCACTCGCACTTTAGAAATCCATCGCATTATGTATTTTAGTTCAGTTGAATAAATTGTAATATTGATCTTATAAATGATGGAACAGGAAAGAATTAACAATACAAATGATTTCTGCTGGCAAGATGTAATTAGGTGCTGTTAATTAATGCAGGGTGAGTACTCCATGTGTATTTTGACACATGCGCACTTGATAGTTCCTATTTTTATGCATATGAACTGTTGCACCTAGGTCTAAATATTCTTAATTATTTTTAACTAGAATTTTGCTGCGTACGGTATTAACTTTGAATAGATTTTATTATGTATTTTATTGTATTTATCTGTGCTTTTATGGTTTTTGTACAAACCAAATAAAGAATACTACTACTAGTTTTGGTTATGTTAAATATGGTAAGCAGATATGGTAAATTAGGTATGGTATGTTATGTGTAGGTGGTAAGTTATGGTATATAAAGTATTGTAGAGACAATAGATATGTATGGTAGTTATGGTCAGTACGAGAGGTATGTTAGGTATGGGATATAGGCATATTGTAGGTAAGTAGATATGAAAGGTAAGTAGAAGGAGGTATGGTATGTAGGTGTGCTTTGTAGATGTTTGGTTAGGTATGGAGATAATTTAGGTAGTTTATATCAGGTATAATAGGTAGGTATGATATATAAAGTATGTTAGAAAGGGTATGACGTTATGGTAGCTAAGGGAGTTAACTATGGTAGGTTGATGTGGTAGAATGATTGGTAGATATGTTGGATATGCAGCTTTGTATGGTAGTCATATTCGGTATGGTATTGTTATGTCCCGTATAGAGGCCCTAATGTAGACCCGTTCATATATGCCCTAAAATGGACGTATTCATATTTGCCTTAATATGGTCATACTCGTACTTGCCCTATTATGGTCATAGCCGCATATGCCCAATTATGGTCATAACTGTACATGTCCTATTATAGTCATGATTCCTTATATAGGCATGATCTTTCACCTACATTGGTCCTTACTAGTACACAACGTGCTCTGAGGGCTGAACGTTATCTATCCTATGGTTTTGAATACAGCAGGGTTTTTCCCAAACACAGGCCCACACTGTACTCATCAATTATGCATGGCTCTCTAGGAATACACCACCTGCATAATATGTATGTACAAAGTTCACCCCTGACGTCTTCCTCAAGTCTAACGACAGACCAATACAATCCATACTGAGGACCGAGACTCTTTAGGGTATAAATACACCACATCTTGCCCCTGTAAGACAGAGGGAACCGAGACTTCCATGCTGACACACTGACCAGAGACGCTGAGGCTCCTGCATGCAGTCGCTCCAGCTGACAGCGGTCTGACACAGCCCTTGCGGGGTGTCCAACTCGAGACCAGGACGGGGTCCCACACTCTCTCTATTCAGGTTTGGGGTTCGACTAAATCCTAGAAGGATTCTTGGCTCTTAGGCTTTTAGACCTACACATATGCTAGGTACACTCAGGTACATCTAGTTAGGCATCGTAGGAGTACGCGCACTTTCATAATGCTTTTTATATTCATGTATGTATTCATGATTATTGCAATATGGTAGAACTGTTCTATCCCTTTGCTTTTATCGTACTGCTGATAATATATCTCTGCTATTGCCTGCTGGTTTCTGCAGCACATATATTTTACACTAGAATAACAACTGTTCAATAAATACTTATTGAAATGCCCAGACTGTTTATTCTGTGTAACTCTCTGAGACAAACCGAATAAGTAAGCACGAGTGACTGAGTGAAAGGTAGTACATTGTTTCCACGATTCTGAGGAATTTGGGTTGTCATGATCTAAGGTTGCCAGAAACTAATCTCTCCCCGATAAGAGGAGATTCTAGTGGCACTGTGAGCTAGCTAATGCAAATCAGGCTAACATACGCGGTGGGGGTGCACAGAATCAGTCTGCCACCAAGCCCACAGTATATGTTATCCAAACGCGCAGGTCCTGGAGCGGTACTATAGGAACTACACGACATGGCGCCACCAACGTTGGTTTGGTACTTATTTAACAGTAGAATCTGAATAGTTCAGTCGTGCTATTCTCAGAGAACCTACTCACAAAACTCCAGAGACGTCTGGAGTGGGTGGGCACAAACTCCGCCGCAGCTGAGTAGTACGAAAATACTATTTATTGGCTGTTGGTTAATCAAGCTTGAAGGACATTTAGTTCCTAAATTGTGCATAACACCTCATCTTAGTTCCCTTTAAACACTTCTTCCTCTAAACATGCCTGATAACGAGGCAGGGGACCAAAGAGTTGATCTGAATTTCTTAACAGGAGAAGAAGATCCTGAGGATGCAATACAGATTGCACCAAAATTCAGAAGGACAGTCACCATAAGACTATTAGAAAATGGTTTACCAGCCACGGGTGGCATGGTAGTTTTCGTGATTGAGGCACACGAATCAAACAAAACAGAGGTATTCTATTCATGGGTTACATTCCCAGCAGCAAATGCCATAACAAAGACATTTCACTACTACATAGCAGGAAATGCACCAAGGGAATATGCCCCGTTTGAGGACATAGAAATTCCACTCACTTACCAGGAACATTTTTACTGGTTTAATGGCGCCCTACCCCACGTACGACAAAGAGTAAGATTAGGCCCGCTCGGAGGAGACGGGGCCACATGGCCAATACTAGCGGCTTACACACCGCATCCTGACATTGGAACAATGCCACAGCCAGACTTACTCGTACAACACAGAGATTTAATTAAAATCTACAGAAACCTGACACAATTTGTCATGAGGACTTTAACAATCCAACCTGCAACAGCAGGTGCAGCAAACAGTACTCCGACTCAGGGTATAGGAAATAAAATTACTCCTCAAACATTACACGCGGTAATGGGCAAAATGCCCGCAAAACGCAAACAAATACCATTCTGGATAGCTCAGAAAATAACTCAGCTTGAGGCGGTATTCCCGAATACTACCACCTCTGATAAACACAGAATTCTAACAATCTGCTTGCCCATGGGGATCACACCACAAGTAGAGGACTGCACCTCTTGGGGGTCAGTCTTTGCTGCCATATATACCAGAACACATGGTATCCCGTCCTTAGCAGTAATACCTGACGTATTGAGACAGATACAAAATGAGTACGGAGCAGAACCTGCCTTTAACTTAGGGATGAAGTTACTAAATAACTTTGACCAGGTATCAGCCATAATACTAGCTAACATTAAGGGGGAAGCAGCTTCAGTGGCGATCCGCCAACGCCTAAGGGAGTTCTGTCCGATAGATCAACAACACGAACTGCCAAAAATAATTGAAACTGCATATGCAGAACTAGGCAGAGACAGTTTAGGTGGGAAAGCATTAAAACCACAACTAGTGGGCAGTCCTGAAAAGGACACTACAAAGCAGACACCTACTTCTTCTAAAAAGAAGTGGGAAAATAAAAAACAACAAAAGTCTAAAGACAACAGATCTCAATCCAGAGGTAGGTCTCCTCAACAGGAGCCCTCTGAAAGGAGGTATAACCTCAGGAATAGGGATAATATTAATAAAAAACCTGACAGGTATCAGGATACTGATGCTCGTTCCTCTCGTTCCTTTCAGAGTTCATCAAAAAACTCCGAGAGGGAAGGACGGTCAGAACACAGACAAGAGGAGCGTACAAAGTCCAGAGACACGCAACGCGCTGCGGACTACGCACCTAAAAAAGAAGATAAACAAAAATCAAAATCTCAGTTTAAAAAGAAGAAGGTAGCAGGTCTCAAGATCAGACATGCCCAGAACTCTGAGGACACAGCTTCTGAACGGGGAGTGGGCTCTGATGATGCTAGACAGCGTGGCAGAAGTAACGATAGCTCGCCAGAACTTGAAGGAATTTCTTGTGACAGCGGAGTTGAGTGAGTATATCACGGTGGAAACACCTGATACTCGGGTAAGTGTCCCACATAAGTTACATGAGATAACACTCCGGCTGGAGGGGTACAAGCCCAGGAAAATTAAAGGTCTCTTTTGGAAAAATCTGTCATCTGGTTATGACATTCTATTAGCAGAACAAGACTGGCCGCCAGCATTCATCATGGAGTGCCCTAGGGGAGAAACTGTCATTTTTCCAGCCTTTTCCAACCTCGTTCCCATAGATTTAAAACATGCATATGCGCAGGAGTGGGCGGTTGCCTTAGCTCCAGCATTGTACAAAAATCATGTTGGTTGGGATGAGGATTCAACCCACCACGTGATCCCGTTAAAAGTTTCCCCAAATGCTCAAAGGCAATACCCTATAAAGCAGGAAGCTAAAAAACAAGTCAGGGAGATCCTAGATCAACTAGAATACCAGGGAGTGATAGAAAATTGCACTTCACCTATGAACAATCCTTTGTTTCCCGTAATGAAACCTGACAACACATATCGTTTAGTTGTGGATTACAGACATTTAAACACTTGCACAAAGACATTTGCAGTTCAAAATGCACACAGTGGCGCATTAATGAATAACATTGTGCGCAAAAAATACAAAACAACACTTGATATCTCAAATGGATTTTTCTGCCAAAATATAGCGCCTGAAAGCAGGTATCTGACAGCATTCAGTGCGTTAGGGTCCCAGCGACAATTTTGTCGACTAGCCCAAGGGTATAAAAACAGCCCCGGGGTATTTTCAGCACGAGTAACAGAGTTACTCCAAAATTTGGATGAAGAAGCATTGTCCTATGTGGATGATATTTATCTGACGGACGATGACTTACCGAGGCACTTGACCAGGGTGAGCACCATTATTATGGGATTCGCCTCTGAGGGCTATAAATTTAATTTAAAAAAATCAAAAATTGCCCACCCCAGTGTCTTATTTTTAGGGTATGAGCTGTCAAGTGAAGGAAAAAGCCTAGCGGCTAACTTTTTAGAAAAGTGTGTGCTGCTCCAACCTCCAAAATCATTAAAGAATTTACAATCAAATCTGGGATTCCTAAATTTTGGTCGAACAAACATTTTGGATTACGCAGAAAGAGTAAAACCTTTCTACGACTTAATAAAACCTGATTTTTCAGTCAGACAATGGACACAGGAACATACAAATATTCTACGTTCACTACAGGAAGACATGATAGCTTCTAAACATTTACAGACACGCGTAAACGTACGGAAATTAGTGATCCGAGTAATAGCAGGTCAATGCGGCAACACTTATTTAACTTTTAATGAAGGTGAAACAGTACCAATCGCATACAAATCACACCTGTACACAAACGCAGAGATGCGTTTCACTTCAACAGAAAAAATCCTGACAGCAGTGCAGACCGCTGTATCAAGAAAAAGAGCTCTGGCTCAGGGTAAACGCATAATTGTCGTGACCCCAGTACTAGCTTTAGAAGCTGTTACAAAAGCTAGCATTCCAAATGCGAAAGCCTTACATCCCAGATGGATACAATGGGCTAATTCTCTTACCGCAACGGATGTTAAATACAGATTTGATCCAAGTTTAAAAACACAAGCATTTCTGCAATACGAACAAGAATATCCTCTTCCAAATGAGATTTTGCCTCTGGATCAGTATGAATACATTATTTTCACTGACGGATCTGCTCAACCAGCCATAGGGAGTAAGCAAGCTTACAGCGCAGCATGTGCGATTGTTAAAGGTCGCATGCACGATGGAAAGTTCCATCCGAGTTGCACTAAAACGCAATCTCTAGGAGACTGCACGGCTCAGTTGGCAGAGTTAAAAGCACTGATACTGGCACTTGTAAACACGGAACACGAATTCCCCACACTAATTGTGTGTGATTCCTTTTACTGTGTACAGTCGTACAATGAATATTTACATCATTGGGAACAAAACGGGTTCAAAGATGCAAAAGGTGGCACTATTAAGCATAAAATGCTATGGGAACAGGTAGTGGAGTTGAGAAACGAACTACCAAGGGCTCACGTGATACATACACTGAGTCATCAGCGTGATGGCATTCACGTTGAAGGGAATTCATTGGCTGATGAAGCCGCAAAGGGGGCTCTACGCATAGCCGCCGTAGCTGCAGTTGCTCGTTCAAAGACGAGAGTAGACGGCGAGATTATGGTAGCTGTCAATGCTTCACGCAAAGGCCACACAGCAGTACCAAAGAAATTTCCACTCAAGTACTCCTACAAGTTAGATGCACAAAACATTCCATATGCTCAGATTCCTGGAGTGGGGGATAGAGTCATACCAAATATGGATCGTAGGCAAGGTTTAATTGTGGCAGCACACGAAGGGACAGGTTCTGTACATTCGGGACTTAGGGCGACTGTTTCTTTATTGAAGCCCCGCTACTGGTGGCCTGTAATGAGGAGGCAGATAAGAGACTTAGGGGCCGATTCCGATTCAGGCCGGAAATCTCCCCGACCGAGCCGGACCCGGAGAGATTTCCGACCGAATCGGACCCTAGCAGTCCGACCGAACGAGTACGATGCGCTCGTATGCTATCGGACTCGATTCGGTCGGACTCCCATTGAAGTCAATGGGAGCCAGTCGTACGACGCGTACACGGGCTCCCATTGACTCAATGGGCACGACGCAAACAAGGGCGCCCCCTACAGCGTGTTCGCGTCGATGCGGGTCGCACCGTGCATGCACGTGTAGGGGGGACCCATGGGTCCCCCCTGTGTGCGACTCGTGCACCTACGCTTCCAGGGGGGTCCGACACGGACCCCCAAAGTGCAGCTCCGACAGCTCCTTGGAGCCGGACTGCGCGAGTCGGTCGGAGCGGTCGAGGTGCGCATCGTACTTACCCGGCCGGGGAACGTCTCCATTGCGCGGAGCGCGTCGTCCCCGTGCGAGTCGGTCGGAGCGGTCGGGTCCTGCGAACGAGTCGGTCGGGGATTTCGCGACCTCACGCATCGTACTCGCTCGCCCGGACGCACGTACGACTCGGTCGGGAAATAGGGCTCCGAATCGGATCCGGTTAAGCCGAATCCGATTCAGTGCCCTACCGGCCGAGATCGGAATCGGCCCCTATGTCTGGAACTGCAACATCTGCAAGCAGATGAAAGGGTCCACCACAACACGTCCGGTACAGATACCATTATTAGACAGCATCAGGTTGTCTGTCCGTGTGCGTCCAGCTCAGGTGTCCTCAAGGTCTGGCCCCAGCGCTCACCTGACGCTCGAACTGTTATAAGAGATTTGCGAGTCTTTATCGGCACATACGCAGTTGGCACGTTACATTCTGACCATGGCCCGGCGTTTAGCTCTCGGGCTTACAAAGAGGCCAAGGAAGGAATGAGCGTAGCATTGCGGTACTCCTCTCCATACCATCCAGAGGGAAATTCTGTTGTAGAGAGGAAAAACCGGGACTTAAAGCAATCTTTAACAGCTAGGGTATTAGGCAAGGGCGGTAGATGGGTCGATCACCTTTATGGGGTCCAACGAGCTATCAACAACCAGCCAAGAAGCTCTCTAGGGGGTGTCACTCCTTACGAGGTCCTATTTGGGACAAGAATGTGGGTACCTGATCTTGATTGTGAAGGCACAGTGACGGATAAAAAACCATTTGATATCCATGATCGTTTGGCTGTTTTACAGGATCTAAATAAATCCAGAACACAACAAAGTAACGTGCTCCAGAAACAGACCGCCACTGAGGAAGTCAAGGTAGTAACGGCAAGACCTGTCTGGATCCCAAAAATCGGAGATCTGGTCAGAGAAAAGATTGCAGACAAGAAAGAATTTGGGCCATCCTACAGAAAGCCTGTACCGGTCCTCGCAATCCAAGGCACAAGAACTGTACTTCTGCCGCCTCTTGCCGGAAAAAAGGAGAAAAGATTTGTCTCAATAGACTTAATCAAACCACACTATGTGGCCGATACTAAACAGTAGGCCTCGTGGACTCCACAGTAGCAGAGGCCCTCCTCTCGCTATAATCCAAGAAGTTCAAACAGAAAGACTCATCACATTTGAAGAGCCACCTGTACGAAATGAAGGACTAAGCAACAATGCTATGGAACTCGTTCCACTGCAACAAGAAATTCATCTTCAAAATGAAAATCAACTTAACAACCAAGTTGCAATCAGACCGACTACAGACATCTACGTCAACATTCCTCATCAAGAGCAAAATCCAATTTCAACAAATCCCGATGCAATTCCAACAATTGATCGAACTGCTTCTGGCTATTTCATGAACTTTGATACGTTTTCACTGGATCCAAGCGAGCCGGAAACGACGCCAGCCAAAAAATCACGCAAACAGAAACTCACTGACTTTTTGAACTTTTTTAGAAAGACTTACCTGGTGTCACCTTGGATAGAACTATGGTATATCACTGGGATTTTATTTTTTCTTTTCGGGCTAGGTTTAATAATAACTTTTAGTATGCTTATTAATGGATGATACCTCCAGCAAAGCTCTACAGCCCGAAGAGTCAATTTGATTTTAAAACCACACCAGTCTTCACATCGTGAACCAAGACACTTGTCTTCAGTGAACATCACAGCAGTTCCTATACCGGACGGTATAGTATGGGACAAGATTGATTATGATATATTCGGTCCGACTAAACTTTTAAAGCTTAAACATGTATTTAAAATTTCTTTAAGTGATATCATTACCACCAGTACATTTTCTGATGATTGGGACACTGAAACTGTAAATGCTATGATGTCTGATTTAGAAAAAACTGCAGCATTTCCGAATAATGAAATGTTAGAAGGTACTTCAGTCTATGATACATTGTACTGTTACCAACATTATGGTCATCATTTCTTGCACAAATCTATAACACCTAGAAATGTATTTGATTACCACCAGTGGGAACACTGCCCGACACCTCCAAAAGGTAGTTCGCAAACCTTTGCACATAAATTCACATACTTTTCAGGGTTTAATACATCGGACCCAAAGTCATTTTATTACAAAGTGGCAAAAACATCAGCACAGAAAATTATGTTGACTAACACCAAACAGATTTACTCTGCCTCCTTTATGGCCCAGTTGTTTACACAGGGTTTCGACCTATGGAAGGACACTATAGATTCAAAATCAATCTGGGGTTCTAGGGACTGGCAAGTCCAGGGAACAGAAGCGCTTTTTAGAGCATGCCTCATTCCACAGCAGATGATATTTCTAAATGAAACTGTGCAACAGACATCCTGTCTTGGACTAGCCAAGAACAAGGAACTGAACTCACCTGGGTTTCCTACACCATCACAGATGGGTGGGGGGCAGAATTCAACTACACAAGGGGTAGGATTAGATGACATTCTCCGGTACAACAGATCAGATCCTGATTGGACGAAATGGCTGATTTGGCCCATTGACACAAACACCTGTCAACAGAGATTTATGAATACAACCGAAGGGTTTAGTATCCATAGGCCAGATACACGCTATGTACAAAGACAACACCCAGGGGTAGTGACATCCTATAGTGTTGGGAGGTTGTGCCTTGATTGGCTAGAGACCTCAACAGTCACATAAGTAAAACATCACTTGACCTTACTCACACCTGATATAGACTATGGGATTTTTTACTAGGCCCAAGGAAAACTGGAAAATATCCCAACAAGAGGCCGCAGAAAGAATACGGGAAATAGACCGTATTAACCTAGAGAAGGCATTAGCTGTAGTGGATAATGGGTTAACAACTTTGACCTCCAGGATTTACTCCTTAGGCAACATTGTGTCTTCGGCAATCGACATATTAGAACAAAATTTGGCCTTGTTACAACATGGGCAATCACAGTTACGTTCTATTATGATGCTAAGCTGGACGCTACAATCTTTGCGTGCAGGCTATGTGCCCTGGCGTTTTATAAACACCACGTCTCTGTTTTCAGAATACAATCTAACTGATAAACACACAGAAATGGCACAAAGGGGAGCCAAATATAGAATGCTGCGTATTGAGAAACTGGAAAGGTTACCATTCACTGTAGCCGAATTACCATCAACTGAATGGCTAATTCATGGCCAAATAACTCTGCCGGTCACTACGTTTCAGTTTCAATATTGCCTTGAGCAAAGGCAGGCAGGCAAATATAAAAAGATGGGTAAGGGTTACATTAAGGAATCTTGGGAGTTACCATATAGATATCGATATTGGAATGGGGATCGAGAAGTGTATCTGAGTGGTACAAACTGCAAGAACGCTTTAAGCGGTTCTCTCATGTGTCAGGATATTTCACTACACGGAGCCTGTAACGGTTCAGTAGCAAACCTATCGTGTCACATGACTGGGACCCCAGCTGCAGTGATCACGCCAGTTTTCGAGCTGCTCTCGAATGGGAGTTACTTGATGCTAAATGATCAAGGTTACTGTGGGATGCTTCCGGGCGTCGCATATCTGGTCACCGTTAACTCCAGGGTTACTTGCTGTATGCAAGTATTGTTTCCGCCACTGAACACAGTCAGGGAGGCGCCGCTATGGCCTTCACTGAACGTTTCTTTCATACAATTTGATACTCTGAACAGACTGCAAGCCATGTTTTTACAGCAACCCGTGCCCTTAACCTCCGCTCGAGAAACCTATGAACTTCAAGTTGCAAGGACCTCGAGTGAGATACAGGCACTCATATGTACAAACTGCCCCATTCATTTCGCAGAAATGGTGGGTCGTATCTTCAATATGTCTGATATATCGTACACCTATTTAAGACCATAGGGTCAGGACTGTTAAGCACCTTTCAGACAGTCCTCGGAGTAATCCCAAATTTTATACACTCCGTATTGGGAAGCGTATTTGGAGGACTCCCGCTTATCCTGTTGCTGATTGCAGGGGTCCTATTCATAATACTACTGCTACGCAATGGACGGCCCAATTCCCGAGGGAATGGCGAACATGCTCCTGGAGCGGAAATACCGTGAACGCATGGTACAACTTCTGGGCATTTCTTGCCTGCGAGAACTCAATGCCTCCTGGTTTCTATCCTTTCGACCAGTCTGGGTAGACTGCATCTTACCTGTTCTTCGATGCCTGTTTTGCGGAGAAGAATGCACGTTGGATCTTTGTCTAACATTTCCATCAGATGCGCCTCCAGACACGGATGCAATGCTGGACCCCATAAAGGCCCATGCTCTGCGTTGTCCCCAGCGTCTTCCGATTCTGATGAACGCATTCCTTGAGAATCCACAGGTGCCGTTTGCTCCTGCTTGGTTAGGTGAATCCTCCTCAGGCACCCAGGTAACATCTGCCACACAAGCTGCCGCAGCATCGACTGTTGGCAGTGCTACATACCATCTATGTGCGATTGACGTTCTCTGTGAGGCATTGGATTTATCGTCTGCAGTAGCTCACACAGATAATGTTGTGCTTCCCAGCCAGGACACTTAATCTTGAATTGGCTCATCGCGTCCTGGGAAAGAATTCGGCTTCTCCACTCATTTTCATAATAAGCGAGCAAATTTGGAACATTTCCTAAATTGACACTTTTGCTTGAGAAAAGCATGGCCTTCTTCCGCTTTGAGTGAAGCAACTTATATAGAGAAACAAAATAGACATTTCTTTTTAGTGGGAATTGGAAATAGCTGAATTGTAACATTTTTTGAAGTTTTTTAACAATTTTAAAACCATGTTTTTACTTGCTTTAAAATGTTTTAAATTGTCCAGATTTTAAGTATGGTCATTGTCATCCTGTTCGGAAGAGGAGTGGGTGTTATGTCCCGTACAGAGGCCCTAATGTAGACCCGTTCATATATGCCCTAAAATGGACGTATTCATATTTGCCCTAATATGGTCATACTCGTACTGCCCTATTATGGTCATAGCCGCATATGCCCAATTATGGTCATAACTGTACATGTCCTATTATAGTCATGATTCCTTATATAGGCATGATCTTTCACCTACATTGGTCCTTACTAGTACACAACGTGCTCTGAGGGCTGAACGTTATCTATCCTGTGGTTTTGAATACAGCAGGGTTTTTCCCAAACACAGGCCCACACTGTACTCATCAATTATGCATGGCTCTCTAGGAATACACCACCTGCATAATATGTATGTACAAAGTTCACCCCTGACGTCTTCCTCAAGTCTAACGACAGACCAATACAATCCATACTGAGGACCGAGACTCTTTAGGGTATAAATACACCACATCTTGCCCCTGTAAGACAGAGGGAACCGAGACTTCCATGCTGACACACTGACCAGAGACGCTGAGGCTCCTGCATGCAGTCGCTCCAGCTGACAGCGGTCTGACACAGCCCTTGCAGGGTGTCCAACTCGAGACCAGGACGGGGTCCCACACTCTCTCTATTCAGGTATGGGGGTTCGACTAAACCCTAGAAGGATTCTTGGCTCTTAGGCTTTTAGACCTACACATATGCTAGGTACACTCAGGTACATCTAGTTAGGCATCGTAGGAGTACGCGCACTTTCATAATGCTTTTTATATTCATGTATGTATTCATGATTATTGCAATATGGTAGAACTGTTCTATCCCTTTGCTTTTATCGTACTGCTGATAATATATCTCTGCTATTGTCTGCTGGTTTCTGCAGCACATATATTTTACACTAGAATAACAACTGTTCAATAAATACTTATTGAAACGCCCAGACTGTTTATTCTGTGTAACTCTCTGAGACAAACCAAATAAGTAAGCATGAGTGACTGAGCGAAAGGTAGTACATTGTTTCCACGATTCTGAGGAATTTGGGTTGTCATGATCTAAGGTTGCCAGAAACTAATCTTTCCCCGATAAGAGGAGATTCTAGTGGCACTGTGAGCTAGCTAATGCAAATCAGGCTAACATACGCGGTGGGGGTGCACAGAATCAGTCTGCCACCAAGCCCTCAGTATATGTTATCGAAACGCGCAGGTCCTGCAGGGGTACTATAGGAACTACACGACAGTATGACAAATGTGATATGTAAGTATGGTATGTAGGCACGATACGTTGGTTTGTTAGGTATGGCAGGTATGATAGCTTAAGTATGTTGGGTAGATGTGGAAGGTATGGTAGATTAGTTATGGTTAGGTAAAGAAGTTTAAGTATGATAGGAGTGGTACGTAGGTATGGCAGGTAGGTACCTAAGTATGGTAGGTAGACATGTGTGGCAGTAAGGTTAGTAAGATAGGTTAGCTGTGGTAGGTATGGCCTTAAAATCTATGTTGTTATGCGATGTATGATAAGTAGGTATGACAGGTAAGTAGCTGTGGTTAATAAGTTGGCATAGTACGTACATTTGGGAGGTATGTTTGCTTTGTTACGGTAGGTAAGTTAGGTTGATAGCTTAGGTATGAAAAGTTTGTATGGAACGTATAGTAGGTTAATTATGGTTAAGTTAATTTTGGTACGTGTGGTAGGAAAGTATTGTAGGTATGGAAAGGAGGTAGGTATGACAAGCTAGGTATGGTAAGTTAGATAAGGTCTGGCTGATAATAACATTTTAGGCTGTTAATTGAATATTTGAGCTAAACTTCTCGCTTACAAATGACAGCATTGTTTCCCAGAAGCACAGATATGTAGTGCTATGCTTTTGACAAAGGGATAATAGGTTTGTTGCATCTTTAAGAAAAGCTACATGCATGCACAACCATATTTTGTGAACAAATATCAGTAAATCCTTCAACATGTTATTGTGACATCAAAGTAAACAATTGAATACTCAAGAATGGTTAGTGGATAGTAATGTGTCCTTACTTTATGATAAATTTAGGCTCCATCCAGCAAACAACAAAAAGTTGCAAATCAGTAATTAAAATGTTATTGTGTCAGCAAAGTAAATACATCAGATAACACACAATGGGACTTTCTTTCAACCTACAGAGTGTATTGCATCCGCAGTTTTTAACAAGAATTTGCAATGCAATAGGTCTCGCATTCACACGAGTTTGAGCTATTGGCATTGTAAATGACAATGCCTTTTATTTATGTTTTGGGTTTTAAAACATAAATAAAAGGCATTGTCATTTACAATACTAATAGCTTAAGCTCTCGCAAATCTGAGACCTATTGCATTGCAATAAAGGGCCTTCTCGACCGCTTGTTAGATTGTAAATATCAGAAGATGAGACCGGCCTGTGATGTCATCAAAGTAGTGATAAATAGTGCAGTGAAGAAGATGTGTGAGTGTTGTAAATTACAGACACAAAGTGTGCAGTGAGAGTTACATATGATCCGAGCTATAAACACTAACAAAGCGCTCCAACACCTTTCGCTCTGTGATTACACTGTCGCGGCTCAGGAGGAAGATCGGGGGGGCAATTTCCTGCCCTCTCCGTGATTTGAGTGTGCAATGTGGCATTGCGTAATGTCATTGCTATCTTTGGCCTGATAAAAAACACTCCAACTGTAGTAGGGCCCTGGCTTCACCTCCTGGTGCAGGGCGGGCTGTGCTTTATGGCAGGCATGGAGGGAGGGAGGGATGGTCTCGGCTGCAGCTCCGGCCTCGTACAGTGCCCCTGCTATTACTAGTGAGCGAGAGGCACTGAGGTGGTGGTATTGGTACTGGTGGTGGTGGTATTGGTATTAGGTGGTGGTGGTATTGGTGGTGGTATTGGTGTGGTTGGTGGTGGTGGTGGTGGTGGTATTGGTGGTGGTGGTATTGGTGGTGGTGGCATTGGTGGTGGTGGTATTGGTGGTGGCAGTATTGGTATTGGTGGTGGTGGTATTGGTGGTACTGGTGGAGGCGGTATTGGTGGTATTGGTGGTGGTGGTGGTATTGGTGGTGGTATTGGTGGTGGTGGTAGTATTGGTGGTGGTGGTATTGGTGGTGGTGGTATTGGTGGTGGTTGTATTGGGGGTGGTGGTGGTATTGGTGGTGGTGATGTTGGTGGTGGTATTGGTGGTGGTATTGGTGTTGGTGGTACTGGGGGTGGTGGTGGTATTGGTGGTGGTGGTATTGGTGGTGGTGGTGGTATTGGTGGTGGTGGTATTGGCGGTGGTATTGGTGGTGTTGGTGGTATTGGATTGGTGAAGGTGGTGTTGGTGGTATTGGTGGTGTTATTGGTGGTGGTATTGGTGGTGGTATTGGTGGTGGTGGTGGTATTGGTGGTGGTATTGGTGGTGGTGGTATTGGTGGTGGTGATATTAGTGGTGGTATTGGTGGTGGCGGTATTGGTGGTGGTATTGGTGGTGGTGGTATTGGTGGTGATATTGGTATTGGCGGTGATATTGGTGGTGGTGGTGGTATTGGATTGGTGGTGGTGTTGGTGGTATTGGTGGTGGTATTGATGGTGGTGGTATTGGTGGTGGTGGTATTGGTGGTGGTATTGGTGGTGGTGGTATTGGTGGTGGTGTTGCTGGAGGTGGTGGTATTGATGGTGGTGGTATTAGTGGTGGTATTGGTGGTGGTATTGGTGGTGGTGGTATTGGTGGTAGTGGTGGTGGTATTGGTGGTGGTGGTATTGGTGGTGGTGGTATTGGTGGCGGTAGTGGTATTGGTGGTGGTATTGTTGGTGGTGGTATTGGTGGTGGTAGTGGTGGTGGTGGTATTGGTGGTGGTGGTATTGATAGTGGTGGTGGTATTAGTGGTGGTATTGGTGGTGGTGGTGGAATTGGTGGTGGTAGTATTAGTGGGGATACTGTTGGTGCTATTGGTGGTATTGGTGGTGGTATTTGGTGGTGGTAGTATTGGTGTTGGTGGTATTGGTGGTGGTGGTATTAGTGGTGGTGGTATTGTTGGTGGTGGTAGTGGTGGTGGTGGTATTGTTGGTGGTGGTAATGGTGGTGGTGGTGGTATTGGTGGTGGTGGTAGTATTGATGGTGGTGGTATTGGTGGTGGTATTGATGGTGGCGGTGGTAGTATTGATGGTGGTGGTATTGGTGGTGGTATTGGTAGTGGTGGTGGTATTAGTGGTGGTATTGGTGGTGGAATTGGTGGTGGTGGTGGTGGTATTAGTGGGGATATTGCTGGTGGTATTGGTGGTGGTGGTGGTATTTGATGGTGGTAGTGGTAGTATTGGTATTGGTGGTGGTGCTATAGGTGGTGGTGGTATTAGTGGTGGTGGTATTGTTGGTGGTGGTAATGGTGTTAGTGGTGGTGGTATTATTGGTGGTGGTGGTATTGTTGGTGGTGGTAATGGTGGTGTTATTGGTGGTGGTGGTATTGGTGGTGGTGGTATTGGTGGTGCTGGTATGTGGTGGTGGTGGTGGTATTGGTATTGATGGTGGTGGTATTGGTGGTGGTGGTGGTATTGATGGTGGTGGTATTGTGGTAGTATTGATGGTGGTGGTATTGGTGGTGGTGGTATTGGTGGTGGTGGTATTGGTGGTTGTGTTGTTAATAAAACAGGCTTTTGAAAACAACCTGTCAGGTGGCTTTAGTACAGATGACATGTAACACAGATGTGCTGTTGTCAGCTTCAGCCCATTAGCACAGGATTATGTGCTACCTGGAATTCACATGACTTAATTCGCTAATCATTTCTAAATCCATTTTACTTGGGGGGGGTTGAAACAGACACAAGATAATGCCGGGTTAAAGTGATTGAAAGCAGGCGCCCTTGTTACGGGGGCGGCCGCGCTGCTTAAAAAAACACAAGTGGTTTCCGCTGAAGCAGCGCATGTCCGGCCTGCAGTAAGATAAACTCAATAAAGTAAATAGTGCTTACAGACTAAATAACAGGTCCCGTGTAACAGCCGAAGTAAAGGGGCCAGTAGCCATGGGAGGTTACAAATGAAGACAAGGCCGTAATAAGGAGGGACTAACAAGCCTATTAACGAATCCGAAGGCAGCGTTTACAAAAGACAATGACACAAGCCAATGAAAAATATGGGAGGAGAGTGGGCGTGACTTCTCTCCCATACTCTACTATAGCAGTCTCGCAGAGCAAGCAGTGCATGCGCGCTGCGGCTAGGCTCGACCTAAAAAAGGATATTTTGATGTACCCATCCTCAAAATGCAATGGCCTTGATTGACAGCCCATCCTAGCAATGGAAAGCCATGAAAGTACATGAAAGCCAATGGCTGAAAAGGGCTGACCCTTAGTCCATGGTCTGTCTATACTTATTTTTCTTCTTTTTGATGAATTGATAAAAAGAGTGCATGCAACAGACAACAGAAGCTGTCTAAACTGAGACCTGAAATCTATTAAGATTAACTTTATCAACACACAATGGCCTTGTCACTGCGTGCAAGCGCACATGTGTACACATATGATATAGATTTGATTCAGAGTTGGGTGTCAACAATAACTCTGATATCAATCAAATTATCAACAGAACTCCTGTTTACAAGTCCAAAAACAGATAGCAGCGCACAGTGAGTAAAATGTTGATTTAACAGAACAGACCCTCCCCCGGAAATGATGGTAAAGATAAATGTCAAAACAGTAAATAATAAATGCTGACAGTAGTCATATATTTTAATAGCTCTTGAGCAGTTGACTGACAGTATGGTGAATAAACTGAAGAATCACACAGAATTAGTTGATCATAGGCATACCACTGGAATGACACATCCTACCTGGGTAAGGAGTAACTCTGTGGATCTTGAGTATCATTGGCGTTGCTGCAACTCATGATCTGAAACAAGCATGCCCAATGCGGGTCGATCAGGGTTGGTTCAATGTCACATTTTCATCACAGCGACTATGTAAATGATTCCCATATTACATGCCTTGTTGTACTTAAATTTACCCCATTTGGAGATCCTGAAATTCTTACATGGATCTGGTATTCAGTCAGAATATCGGAAACACAAATTTCATGGGGAAAATATTGTGTCAAAAATATCGAGAACAAAAATATTGTGAAGGTAAATTTCTATAGGCAAGTAAAGTTTTGCTATTCATCACTCCACATATGTGCACCTTGACAATATATATATCTTCAAGGACAGTAGATGTGGAGTTATGAATAGTAAATCTATACTTACCTAGTTGCACGTACCTTCTCGGTATTTTGGTCCTCTATATTTTTGACACGATATTCCGGTTTTCCAATATACTGTCAGTGACCCCATGGATCCAGCTCCCTCAAACTAACAGTGGTCATCCTCAAAAGGTGTTTCCAAAATCACCATCAGGTTGGCGTACTCCTGTTTCAGTTCTGGTGAACTGTTCCTGTAATTTTGAGAAAATGACGCCCTTCCACATTCTAAGCTGCATTGCAATGAAATCACATATATTTTAAGCTAGAAAAAACTGATGGTTTGAACGTCTGGTACAAGGTCAAAGGCGCTTTCATCTCTACGCTACCTGCTGAAATTCAGCAGAAGCCGCAAGTGGCGGAATGTCATTACCATCTGCTGGTGGCCTTTGGGAAATGAGTTGAGGACATCAATGCATCTGCCTTTGGGCAGCAGCCACCCTCGCGAACATCACTACGAGAACTGGACTCATTGTTTGAAGCCACCCCAATATACTGTGGATTTGGAATAGCAACTACAACCGAGTAAGAGAAATGCAAATTCCTCTCCTACGGGCATACATGTGAGGCTGGTGTAGGTTTATTCATATAGATACAGATGTAGTATATGCGAAACACCCCCTTTTGTGGTTCCCTACCTTATGCCTACCTGGCTCAACTCTACAACTGCAATTTGCAAACATAAGCCCTTATGACGAGCGGCCTCTCAATTCCCAACTCCAATGAAGTGATAGGGTTTTTACTCTCATGCAGATTTCAGATGCTTAAAACAGCTGAACTCTCCATGTGAAAGTATAGGGGGAAAGGAGCATTTTCTGAGGGGATTGGATGTAGAATTACAGATTCCCCTGGTAATTCATAATTTCTTAGTGGAGTCTCGGGCGGATTTTCCCCACCACATTATCAGTACTCCCAGTATTTGCAATTTTCTATTCCCTCGTAATGAGGGCCACATTGGAAAGTATGCAGACACAGCTTTTGGATAAATGTGCAATTTCATTTTAACTTTTTTCCTTGTTTTATCTTCACATAGAAAATGTTGTTAACAGTCAAGACAAGATTTCCCCTTCAGTTTCTGAGAAAAAATGTGGCTCCTTCAGTGCTTAATTTGAGCCAGTGGCTGCTGGTGGGGCCCACTGGCTCTCATTTTTGGGGACCAGCACACATTTGTCAGTCATCAGAGATTACCTCGCGTAGCAGCGAGAAAATCACACTAAGGGGCCGATTCCGATCTCGGCCGGTAGGGCTCAGAATCGGATTCGGCTTTACCGGATCTGATTCGGAGCCCTGTTTCCCGACCGATCCGTACGCGCGTCCGGACGAGCGAGTACGATGCGAAATCGCCGACCGACTCGTCCGGGCATCCCGACCGCTCCGACCGACTCGTTCCCGGCTCGAACCGCACCGACCGACTCGCTCGGACTCGACTCGCACCGCGCAATGGAGACGTTTCCCGGCCGGGTGAGTACGATGCGCGCCGCGAGCAGTCCGACCGAGCCGCACACTCCGGCTCAGAAGAGCTGTCGGAGCCGTACTTCGGGGTCCGTGTCGGACCCCCTGAATGCGTAGCCGCGCGAGTCGCACACTGGGGGGACCCATGGGTCCCCCTACCTGTGCGTGTACGGGGCGACCGCTTCGCCGCGTACACGCTGTGGGGGCGCCCTTGTCCGCCTCGCACCCATTGAGTCAATGGGAGCCCGTGTACGCGTCGTACAACAGGCTCCCATTGACTTCAATGGGAGTCCGACCGAATCGAGTCCGATAGCATACGGACGCATCGTACTCGTTCGGTCGGGCTGCACGGGTCCGATTCGGTCGGAAATCTCTCCGGGTCCGGCTCGGTCGGAGTGATTTCCGGCCCGAATCGGAATCGGCCCCTAAGTGGAAAGACGGATGAAAAAAAAGACGGAAAAAAACAAATGGAGAAAGCAGGATCCTAAAAGAGTATGGTAAAGGGCAGTAGCATAACATAGCCCCCCCGCAGTCCCCTCGGTGCGGGAGCCCCCTCAGCACAGTACCCTGGCCTGAGAGCTCCTGGTTGAGTCCAGAGTGGAGCCCCTCCATGTACCTTGCAGGGGGGCCCCTCAAGTTTCCTTACGCCATTTGTAAAGTGGCACGGAGTGTCTGGTTGTGAATTAAAGAGGCTAGAGGTGGTGGAAGCAAGACTACGCAGCCTTGGTATTTGGCGCGCAGACATTTAACAGCACCGGCACTCATTCTTTTACAAATTAAGGACTGGGGTGTTTGGTGCCCATTCCCGCTTGAATTGCACCACATGTCACTGACCCTGCATAAAGTAGGTTTAAGTTTAAAAGTCCAGTGAAGATTAGAAAAGTAATTACAACTATTTGAGAAAACCCACTCATTTACGCCTACATGTGTGTTTACCACGTTCACAATACAACGTCCCATGGCACTCCCATAGGAGAACCCATTTTCTCGAATACTAAACCCCGCCACAAATAAAACTGACAGTTTTCTCACACTAGCATGTACCGTCTGCGAATGGAAAAACTGGCAGATAAATCTTGATCCCGCGAATTAGTATCTGTGATTTGCTTTCGTTGATGGCAATTTTGAGCACATAAATGTGACGCATGTGTGTGTGCCAAAAAAAAAAAGTCAAACCCTACCTTGTTGTTGTCCAACAGAGGTGCCCCCAAAGAGAAAGTTAAAGGCCTGTGGACCTTACAGTGCCTGTTCTGTGCCCTACAAGCAGGGTCAGATAGGGCAACCAGGCAGTGCCCGAGGGGTTGGTGTAAAGGTCAGTGTGTAGGCAAGTTTTTCTGAGGTTTGTGGGCCTGTTTTATGGTCTGGTGGGCTGGGTTTTACAATAGATTTCCCTGATATTACCAAAAACATTGCCTGTCGCAAGCACAAAAGCATGTATGCCTTGCAAAACACCTACACAACGCGTCTTTACAAGTTCCAAAACTGCCCTAATTGCAAATGGGTGCCACTTTTTTTTATCTCTCTGTGGGGGGCACTTTTATTTGGTGCCCAGGCCTGTTTTCTGCGCCAATCCGACCCTGCCTGCAAGAACACAATGCACCTAATTTGGATGCCCCGTCCATTCTGTGGGATACGTACACACGTAAGAACATAGCTCACATACATACAGATCAACAAATAATTCCTCAGCATTCTATAAACAGCAAATATCGAATTGCGTACAAAAGCAAAACTTGACATTTTGAAACTTAGCTGCAGCTCGCATGTCCGCGAGGGCAGCATGTCAGCCTTAGCGCCTTGCAGACAACTCGTCGGGGAGCTGAATTGAACGAAATCGTCTATTATGTTTTGAAAGCTTTTGAAAATTTGCGAATTATTGTTGATAATGCCACTCAGACTCCCGCTTCCGTCCTCCGCCCCCTCCCCCACTACTTATCAGCGGCAGAACCACAGCTGTCTGTTGAATAACAAATGTGTTTATACAGAAGACGGCGAGTATTTATACACAGCAAACTCCTCCGGGGTATAAACAACGCGCAGCTGAAGCAGAGGCCGCTATCAGCACAATAATCAAATACCTCTACGGCTCCGCAATAAACCAAAAATTAGGCAGTAAGCTTAAATTATACAGGTGCAATGTGCCGCATTTTCAGAATTCTTCCTGGGGAGTACCTGTTCTAAACCGCTTTTGACGTAATGATGTCTACTGTAGGTACTTGGAATGAATACAAAAAAATGCAGCACCGTGTGCGGTGCATAAAAGGCAGATGGTGGCTTTATGTCTGGTACGCCAATGAAACATGGGATTTGAGCTGCCAAAGCTCTTGCAATAACGTGAAGGTTTTAAATGTGCACCGTGACGCGCACTATGTAAGGACATATGAGGTGGATTTATTTGATATCAGGATTTCTCTCCTATGCATGATCGTTTACGGGCCCTACAATATGTGTTCGGCTTTCCTTGTGGATAGCTCTAATTTACTGAGAATGTGCTTTAGGGGAGGACATATTGCCATTAAAATCGAATTAAAGGGGTGCGCGAGACAGCTGGAATCCGGATAACCCAAGCGTGGTTTAAATCAATGGTGCTACTGCGGTTCATGGGTGATGAAAACTCTGATTTGAATCTTAATTGGTCAGAATGGCTTGAACAGAGCATCCCATTTTGAAGTTGTTCGAACAAGATATTCAAATTGCAATTTTTAGATTTTTGTTTTAATTTCTGTATTATAATCATCAGTTAAGGTTAGTTAATGAGGTTTTAAAGTAGCTCATGCTCTTCTATATCACCTCTGCTTAATTTGAGCCGGTGGTTGCAGGTAGGGCCCACCAGCACTCATTATTGGGGTTCTTCATCCTCATTTGGCCCAGAGCAAGAGAAAGAAAAAGACAAAAGGGAGAAAGAAGGAAGAAGGGAAAGATGGAAAAACAGTGATAAAAGGGGAAAGTAGGATTGAAAAAGAACCTGCAAGAGTGAAATAAAGGGCCAGGGACTGTCTGGCGGTGGGATGTAGCATCCAGACTATGCAGGCTTGGTATTCGGCAGCTCCAACCTTCAGAAAAACTTTGAGAACCCAACTTATTATTTTATAAATACAGTGCTGGATATCACAAGTCTATTTACTTTTGCTGTGTTGCTTATCACAATTGGGGCAAAGCGAATGAGGCATTTGTCGCACATAATGGATTTTAATGGGGCATTGGTGCTAGTGATACCCATTACGTTTCAAGTTTTCGGAGAGCACTTTGCAAAATGCTGAATTTAAATGAAGCTCTATTTTCTGGCCATCATGCCCAGACTAATAGAAAGACAGAACGTGTCAATCGAAGCCTTGAATAATATACACTGTGTTTTTCAAATGCTACTCAGAGTGATTGGGTTTCTCACTTGGTCATTGCCAAATTATACTATGACAATGCCTGCCACAGTGCAACAAAGTTTCACCCTTTTATTGCATGCAAAGATTTCCTCCTAGAAGCTTTCCTTCTACTCCTTTCGTCACTCAACTGGTTCCAGTAGCTAATCAGATCGTAGAACGTCTTCAAGAACAAAGACAAGGGATCACTGAAAATGTACAATTCAAAAAACAGAATGAAAAGGAAAACTGACCCTCATAAAAATATGAGCACGGAGATAAGATCTGGTTATCATCATGTTTTCTCCCATCATGCTCCGAATTTATCAAATTTTATCCACAATTTTATGGTCCTTTCCAGATTCTCTGATACATTAAACCTGTGGCCATAACATTACAATTATTTGCAGCTTGTATAATATATCCAGTCTTCCACATTTCTTATCTGAAACCATATATTAAAAATGCTTTTCATTGATCTCTGCCCGGGCAGGCACCTATCATAGTTCAAGGACATCCAGAATATGAGATAAAAGAAATATGTGATTCCTGCTTATATAGACTATAATTCCATTTCTAATTGATTAGAAAGGATATTCTCCAGCTGAGTGTTCTTGGAAGGATGACGCCTCTGCTCATGCTCCCAGTCTGATTCTCTGTTTTTTCAAAAGGTTTCCTGAGAAATGGCCTATACTGTTGTACCATCTCCCCCGCAAGCCAACATCGTGAGTAGAACACCATGGGCTCCAAAGGTGTTTGTAACTCAGATGCTGTGGGGGCTTGTGCTGTTGTTTCTCAGTGTGGTTGAGCACATGCTTCTTGCAGACCTGTACTCCATGTCTACACCAGAATACAAGAGTCCGCTTCCTTGCGAGTTGCAGCCTTGCTCTACGAAGATGGCCCTGTCCTACTCTTGCATCATAGGGCCACACGCCATCTTCGTGTCTCTTATGATATTAGAAATCTTTTCTAGGTGATCATAGTAACTTCCTTACTAGAAATCTGTGAAGTTTCATTCTTCTTCCACAGGAAGTTGAATAAAGGACAGAGTCCTCACCCTTTGTATTGATCCAATTCAAGATTGTACAAACTATTATTTTGTATGGTGTATTCCTAATCCATGATGGCAGCTCCTCTTACTGTCAATGTCACTTCCTCAGCAAATCATATGTAATGGATCCTGAACCATGGAAGGATGTGTCACAACTCATTCAGAATAGTATTTTTGTCACATTCATCGCCCCCTGCTTTCTAAATTTGCCTTTAATTTTCCCTCAGGATTTTTGCCTTTCTGGAACCACTCTCTGGATCTGGTTCTGGATGCTTTTCTGCTCTCTTTAGTGCAGTTCACTGTCTCGTGACCTTCTACAGTCTATCTATTTCTATTCTGGAACATTTGTCTCCAAGGAGGTTTTAGGCTTGAAAGGCGTTTTTCTTCTTTGCATCTCCGTTTTAAGAGTAATCTTTTTCCACTCGTGTTATATCATGTGGTGACCTGTGGCTACAGGAAGCATTCACCTTTACAACTGGCAATCTAAAAAAGACAGGAAGTTGCAAATATTGTGTAGAGTCTTAAATAGCGAGTAGGGTTCAAAAACTGGAAAAGCAAGCGCTCCCTTTTCAAACATCAATTTTTTAAGAGTACTAAGTTTAATCCTATGACGTGACATGACCAGCAGATAGCAGAGTGGTCTATAAACTGAATCTTTTGAGATATCGTACTGGGTAGGAGGCAACCCACTCTTTAGAGAACATAAAGGCACCTACGGGGTGCTAACATCTTTATCAGTGGCTCTTGTTCCAACATCAATAGCGGGAGTCGTAACCAACAGGGAATTGAATATTTTATGCCCTCTATTATCCTACCTAAATTCAGAGTCACTCTGGATTCCTAAGTATTTCTGAGCATTATGCTGCCATATCATTCCCAGCTCTGGCAATGGGTCCTCTCTTTGATGGTCATTGCTCCTAAAGGGGACAACTCTGATTTAAATCAGGTAGTCTGGAGACCTGATATCTCAGCAAACTTCTCAAGTAACCTAAGCATACTTGGGCCCATTCTCTCTGGGTTTCTTAAATAAACTAGATTGTCAGCATTCACCGACACCAACTGTATCATATCGCCTATATGGACACCCCAGACATACATTTCCCTTCTCATATTTGATACATGTTCTATAGCTAAAGCAAAAAGAAGCGATGACTGTGGGCAACCTTGCCTTGTTCCTTGTTTCAGACCCTTTTTCTGATATTTCTGTCTTACCCCTTGCCGTTAGTCAGAAACACAATATAGTTATCCAACCCACGAAGTAGGACCAAAACTGGTTGACATTAATACCAGAAACACATACTCGCTACCTATAGTATCAAAACCTTTTTAGACACTGGCGTAACGAAACTTGAGGGGGCCCCCACTGCAAGGTAGGTGGAGGGCCCCCTCCGGACTCAATCGGCAGCCCTCCGGTCAGAGTACTGTGCTGAGGGGGGCCCAATGGAGCATGGGGGCACCCCCGCACCGTGGGGGCTGTGGGGGTCTATGTTACACCACTGCTTTTCGAATATCGAGAGGCCACTGCATATTCCTTTTCACTCATTTAAAAGAAAAAGACAACATGTGCCAATGTTCGTAGGTTGGAGATTGTGTGCATACAGGGAAGCAAATCCACAAAAATCATAATGTATAACTGACTGAAAGATTTTCAGTAAGTTGCTAAGTTGCTAAGGTTTTTCATGCCAGTGTCAATCATGAACAAAGATCTGTGTGAGTTAACATCAATTTGATCCTTTGCCAAGTTTTTTCAACTATATTATCACAACTTTCAGAACTATCACAACTTTCAGAACTCCTTTCATTGTGCCTGAACTCCTTTCATTGTGCCTGCTAAACACCCAGGGGCATTTACAAAGAATTGGCGTAGGGCAGAGCCGCACGTTATTTTGCTGCCCTGCCCCACGCCAATTCAAAAGGGCAGGAATGCACCGTATATACAAGATACAGTGCATTCCTGTCCTTTCAGCCACCGCCGGCTCACAGTTAGCAGCCGTGCCCCAATGCAGGCACCTTTGCACCATGGTGCAAGGGTGTCTGTGTTGTTGTCATGATTATTTTTGTGCAGGAAGGGACACCTTCCTGAACAAAAACAATCATTGGAGGTGGTTTCCTCTTTTCATGTGTGCTGCATTCTGAATCTGAGAATGTGTCAGAACCTATGGGCGTTGCATGGGAACACCCACGGCAACGCCCATGGCAGTGTGAGGCAATGCAGTGACTTGCACAGCATTGCCTCACTCCATATCTTCAAGGCCATGAAAAGCCACACATGGTGGCTTTACGTGGCCTTGTATATATGGCTAAGCCCTGTGCCACATCGGAACATCACAAAAAGTGACGTTCTGGCAGCATACAGGGCTTGTAAATTTAGCTCTTCCGAGGATGTCTCTAATTAAATGCACACTTAATTCTACAGGTTGTGAGTACAGGTGGCTTAGATAAATTCTGAACACTTTATTGATGAAGTTTAGTCCAGAGTAGTTTGTATCTCCCTTCCTTCTTTCCTAATTTGTAATATTTCACGGTTCTAAGACTCTTTTCAGTAATCAGGCTAACATTTTCCCAGATTTGCCACCCTCTCTATATAATCTCTGGTAGTAAAGGTGTATGAAATTTTATCTAAACTAATATAAACAGCTTCAGCTTTGCTTTTCCATTCCCTAAAATTAGTGACCAGACCGGTGGTTCAAACTGCATCTTGAACTAGTTCTCCTATCTGCTCCTCTACAACTGTAATTTCTCTCCTTAATTGATTTTACACTCTGCTCACATTACCAACAAAGATCCCTTTATTAACTTTATTGCCTCCAATTCCATGCCTCTTGTGGAGGCAGCATTCTGGTTGATGTAAAGGTATTCAGTTATGTGTTTTCAAAAGTAACTTCAAATACTTCGGCTTGAAGCGTCTTTGCTCTAGATCTCCAAGAGGGAATACAGGGTCTCCATCTGCTTTTGTATAAGTAAGGTTCTCCTGGGAATGATCTGACAGGATACTCCCTAGATAATTAACATCAACACAACTGCCACAGCGTTCACCACTAAGTAAGAAATATTCCAGCCAACTATGTGACTTATTTACTGGTTAATGGAATAAATATATGAGTTCATCGGGGTGACATTCACACTAGACGTTGATCACGTCCAATTATTCGATAATGTCAAGGAGCTACAAGGTAAGTTAATGTTCATGTCTGACCTTCTGGGATATCTATTCGTCATGTCTGATAATGCCGAATAAGGCTTCCCAGCCCTCCGGACATGAGGACCAGTGGCTTAGGGAAAGCAGTTGATATTTGGACCATAAATATTCAAGAAACACATCACTTGTCCATCAAACATACTACATACCATCACATATCCCATGTCAGGGTCACACTGCACAAATATGTTCTTGAAAGGGGTTTGGATATCAACCCAAAATGACACTCCTTTGGAAAAGGAACAATATGACAATGAATACAGGTATTCCATCCATTCTTACACCAGATTATCATGATCTGAGGCACGAAGGTGCTTTTCTTGGCGAAATAGAATCCCTAAATTCTGATGTCTAAGAAAGGTAAATACTTTGTGCCTCTTAGTATAGTTACTAAGACCCCTCATATTCTGGGTTATCAATTTGGTAGAATTGGTCATTAGCTATTGTGTGTCTTTCAATGGTCCCTTTCTAGTTCATATTATAAGTATCAAAGGGAACTAGCTACTAAATAGGAGCTCCTAGTATGTGTATGTATGGCGACACATATGTGTTTTAGAAGACCCTCACTCACCAACCTAGTTGGTGACATGCTTCATCATCGGGTCCCACCCAAGGTACCGAATGTACCTTGGTGTACTGCGACGCCTGGATACAGCGGAGCTGGTTCTGTGCAGTGAGTGTGCAGTGAGAGTGAGATGAGTGTGGTTTAAGTGCTGTCCGTAGGTCCCGTTCAGGTAACAGAAGGACTATTTTAATATATGGGCCCTTGGCAGTGGTTGAAGAGAGGTGGATATCTCTGGAGTTAATTAGGTTCCGATATCCTGGTCAACATGTTTCAGCCAGTCTCTATACTGGGCTGGCTTTCTTCAGGACCTATGTGTGTGAGGTTAAAGGTGGTCTGGAACAAAGTGTGTAAGAGACCATCTATGTGGTGCACTCGCTAAGGTGCATTATGTGATGGAGGATGATTTCCTCTGGCGACGCATACTCAGGAATTGTCTGAGAAATGCCCCATGAGTTCCGTGGGAGCCCGACTATTGTCACACTTTCTTCAAGATCAAGGGCCCGTCTCCGTACCTAGTCTGGCCGCATCGGAACCTGCGGCCAGACTAGGTACGGAGACGGGCCCTTGATCTTGAAGAAAGTGTGACAATAGGTCGGGCCCCCCACGGAACTCATGGGGCATTTCTCAGACAATTCCTGAGTATGCGTCGCCAGAGGAAATCATCCTCCATCACATAATGCACCTTAGCGAGTGCACCACATAGATGGTCTCTTACACACTTTGTTCCAGACCACCTTTTAACCTCACACACATAAGGTCCTGAAGAAAGCCAGCCCAGTATAGAGAGACTGGCTGAAACATGTTGACCAGGATATCGGAACCTAATTAACTCCAGAGATATCCACCTCTCTTTAACCACTGCCAAGGGCCCATATATTAAAATAGTCCTTCTGTTACCTGAACGGGACCCTACGGACAGCTTTTTAAACCACACTCATCTCACTCTCACTGCACACTCACTGCACAGAACCAGCTCCGCTGTATCCAGGCGTCGCAGCACACCCAAGGTACATTCGGTACCTTGGGTGGGACCCGATGATGAAGCATGTCACCAACTAGGTTGGTGAGTGAGGGTCTTCTAAAAACACATATGTGTCGCCATACATACACATACTAGGAGCTCCTATTTAGTAGCTAGTTCCCTTTGATACTTATACTATACCCAGGGGAAGTGAACTGGCCCCTATCTCCTCGCTCTTCTCTTGATTATTACCAACCCTTTCTAGTTCAACCATCTCTACTCTCCCATAAGACAATTTCCAGGTTCCAGTGCACTTGTAGCACATTACGCCATCTATTAAATTTTAGCCAGGCATTATAAACATCATCAACCAGTGAGTATCCCTCGCTTATATATAGATAACTGGAAACAAATGTCTCAGAAAACATACCAAACTCCACACCCACAAACAACAAGCATTTGCAATGCAAAAGGTCTCACATTTACGAGAGTTTGAGCTATTGGCATTGTAAATGCCAATGCCTTTTATTTATGTGTTGTTTTTATAACAGAGAAATAAAAGGCATTATCATTTACAATGCCAATGGCTTAATCTCTTGCAAATGCGAGACCTATTGCATTGCAAATGCGCTCGTGATACATTTTTTTAAAAAAAGCATTAGGAGAGAGCGTGTCCTCCTGCAACAGCAGACAGGACAAAGCTATTTGAGAAAATAGTGCTCTAGGGCTGTAAGTAGAGCCTACCGAGTAACAACACTGGTAACAGGGGGTGTCGCCAAGGCAGTACTAAGGAGGGACTACTAAGCCTACTGACCAATGAACAGCCACAGTTTACAGAGGACAGTGACAGAAGCCAATGAAAAATATGGGCGGAGAGTGGGCGGAGCTTCAAGTCCCTACCTGAACACAGCATGCCTCGCAGAACAGTGCATGTGCTGCCCAGGCTTGACCTAAAAATATCAAGCTAATGAAAATGCCACATAGTGTGCTTTAGTCTACTGTCGCTTGCAGTTCCCTTCCCATTACACATCTCCAACAACTTAAAAAAGCAATGAAATGCTTTTGCAGGGCAAAAGTAATCCAGACATCAGATCAGGGGAGTAGCCAGAAAAAATGAATACCTCCCTCTTGGACTTACAACCGAGCTGGCTCTCTTTAAGGGCTAATCTTCATACCCCTCTATCTTTCCTCTTTTCTCTCCCAACTTCTATTGTTCCTTCTCTCTAATCTCCCTTTTTTTCTCTTCACACTATTCCTGTGGCTCACTTCTCCTTTTGTCTCCCTCCTTTTATTGCACTTCTTCACGTTTTTGCTTTTTCATTTCTCTTTCCCTTTTTCGTCACCTTCCTTCTATTGTCTCTTTTCCTCCCCTCCCCTCCTCTCTTAGACCCCATTCTCATTGTCCCACCCTCTCTTCCCCAAACACACTATTCTCGCTATGCCTATCTCTGCATATCTCATTCCTCCCCAGATTTAATTTGTCTCTCTTTCTCTTTCCTCCCCTTTACCTCCTCTGCCCATTGTCTCTTTCCCTCCCTCATACCCCTCCTGTTGTCCCTGTTCTTCCCTCTCGCTCCTCTCCTTCTTCTCTTCCAGTTTCAACCCCTCTCACACCTCCTTCCTCTCTCCAGGACAATTGAATCAGCAAGAGTAAATTTTTTGGATCAGCATGTTAGAAGGTTGGACAAGCGCAATCAATCATGTGTGCTACTATTAGTATAATAGGGGCCAAACATTAATGCATTTAATAAAATAAAGCTATCAGACAAAAAACGGTACCACACCTGAGAAGGGTTGCATCTTCATCCTACCAGCACATTTGATGCTTCTCATTCGTAAAGGCCAAGATTAATACAGACATGATGTGATTTAAAAATTAGATTTTGCGGATAGAAATACTGTACACCGCTTTCTACTTTGATCCAAATACATTCTGGTTTTAAAAAAAAGATTTATTTTTTGCAGTCTTCAAAGTCTGGAAGGTCAAGCAGCTTTCGGTTTTTATTTTCAGTACTTATTTTTAATTTATGGCAGTATAATTTTAACTTGGAATAAAAATTTTACCAACGTGTAGGGAACGCAGGTTTGACAGTCTTCCAACACATATGAAACGCTCCAACAGAAGCATCTTATTAAAGAAGAGCGCGGAAAGGCAGGGAGGGTTTTCTCTCCTCAACGCAACTTTTGTCCAAATAGAACATGGACATCTTACCAGCCATGGAGGGTAGGAACTGGGCCCGAAGGCAGGACTCCGGCTCACTGTCACTGTCTCTTGCAGGAGTTTAAGCAGCCGGTGGAGGCCTTCTGGGGGTTGTAGTTTACATAGGCAGGATGTCAGCAAGGGAAATAGGCCTGCGGACCACATCCCCTATGTAGGTCAGTCACTGCAACAAGCCAACCGAGCTGGTGCAGTCTTGCACACTGTTAGCTCCTCACCCAGTCTTATGGAGCTTGGTAACACTCTCACACCCCCACCATTCCCGGCTCAAGATGGTGGAGCGAGGGGTTCACAATGCCACTGCCTTGGATTGCACATACCACTGCAGGGGAGGGCAACCAAGACACCAGTGTTGCATCCAGGATGGCCCACTGCATAGTGCCAAAGGGAGATAGTCCCTCGACATCAATAAAGACCAGCCTTCTCAAAGCTTTATGGAATCGGTAATAAAGTCATCATGGCATCCACTGCTTCTTCTTATTGAAGCAACTTGGGAAAGGTTAAGGATTGACTAGGCCTTGTTGTGGTGACTGATGGGCATTTCCTATTTTCTCCACTGTTTGTTCGCCTCAGTCAGGTGCAACTTTAATAGTTTTTCATGTTCTTTCCTGATGACCTTAGTCTCTGCGGGATTTGTATGGCTTTCTTCGTTCATCAAGCCAGTCCCAAGCAGTCTCTACGAGCTGAAGAATTGCAAACTGCTGTCTGCAATTACTAAACAGTAGCATGTTTATGCTGATTATCCCAGAGTGTACGTTGCACTGCATCAAATGATTTTCTTTGCGGCTGCAACTGATAGATGTAGTCAGGAAAATTTTGTATCAATAGTCTCTCAAAATATGCAGCAGTACCATTTCTTGCCCATCATAGGATAGCATCTCTGTTGCAGTAGTTTTAAGTTATGCACGTTTAGGACCTTTCGAGTAGGTGTCAATGACCTGTGCATTCACTCAATGGAGAAAAACTTGGATAGTTTCTGAGGTTTCACTGTGTCCAAGATGCATTTTTCCAAAAAGAAGTCTATACATGGTCTTTCAGCCCTTTCATTGAATCCTAGAAAGAGTGTTTTGACACAATCTGCCTTCTGTATCTTCGGCTTTTGTTTCCAGCTCACTAGTGGATCATTTCAGTGTAATTATGGAAGTTTGATTCTCACTCATGCTAGTAGTGATTGATTTTTGTTATTCTTGCCACTTTCTTGAGATCAACCCTGATCAGAGTCATTTGAACTGAAGCCAAGTGAATCATGTATTCAAGCCCCGTTACAGATTCTCTGACCTTGTTACATAGATCAGTAGTGATGGGTCACTTTCTAACTACACCACACCTGGGAAATACTGATACTAATGATGGATTATGATAGACGGTACAAGACAGTGTGGCAGGTCTGCAAAGAGCATTTTGCGTACTGCCAATACCCACGTCCTGCTCTTTTTTTTTTTTTGTGGAGTTTTATATAGCGCGGACTAGCCCCGAAGGTATCAGAGCGCTTTACATGAGCACCAATTATGTTACAGATTGACACATTCATTTTTTTTTTGTTAGGCACATGGAGATTTTGGGGCCAATTCCGATTCGGGCCGGAAATCTCTCCGACCGAGCCGGACCCGGAGAGATTTCCGACCGAATCGGACCCGTGCAGCCCGACCGAATGAGTACGATGCGTCCGTATGCTATCGTACTCGAGTCGGTCGGACTCCCATTGAAGTCAATGGGAGCCGGTCGTACAACGTGTACGCGGGCTCCCATTGACTCAATGGGTGCGAGGCGAACAAGGGCGCCCCCTACAGCGGGTATGCGGCGAAGCGACTCGCGCCGTACACGCACAGGTAGGGGGGACCCATGGGTCCCCCCTGTGTGCGACTCGCGTGGCTACGCGTACAGGGGGGTCCGACACGGACCCCCGAAGTATGGCTCCGACTGCTCTTTTGAGCCGGACGGCGCGTGTCGGTCGGACTGCTCGCGGCGCGCATCGTACTTACCCGGCCGGGGAACGTCTCCATTGCGCGGTGCGAGTCGTGTCCGAGCGAGTCGGTCAGTGCGGTTCGACCCGGGAACGAGTCGGTCGGAGCAGTTGGGACGCACGAATGAGTCGGTCGGCGATTTCGCATCGTACTCGCTCGTCCGGATCCGCGTACGGATCGGTCGGGAAATAGGGCTCCGAATCGGATCCGGTTAAGCCGAATCCGATTCGGAGCCCTACCGGCCGAGATCGGAATCGGCCCCTAAGTGATTTGCCCAGAATCACAGAATGTTGAGCGTCCCTGCCGAGACTCGAACTGGTTTCCCCAGCTCCAAGGTCGACGGCCCTAGCCGTTAGGCCACATTGGATTAGATCCAGCATGTGTCAGGAAGCGCCCCCAAAATCTGGAACCAACCCTAGCACTTTTGTGTGTTTTAGCTGCTGTCTGGTGTATATTCTTGTTCGTCTGTGTTTTTTTTGTTGCTTATCCTTCATCATGTTGAGAAACAAAGTTCATTAAGTTTATATCTAAGCACACATCTGACACAATGTTCTTAAATTCCGCTGAGTAATTCAGTGGACAGAAATAGAGCAGGGGGCAGAGCACAGAGCATGAATCCGGGACTACATTACTACATCTCCTTACTCCACCTTCTAGAAGATTAGCTTACTAGTTTTAGCAATGTCAGTACTAAACCCAGAGGAGCAGGTTCACAAATGTAGCAATTACAATATGTTAAAGCAAACAAGCTTTGAAAAGGGATGGGTTGTTTCGGAGTAAAGTGAAACCTGCAGGGTTGCATCTAACTAAGTCAAAGTTGACTATATTAACCTCACTACAGTATGCATGTAGCATCCCTAGTATACTATGACTTCTTCCATTTTCTAGATTTTAATGTAGTCAGCAGAGTACCCAGGTCTTCCGTCCAACACAACCTTGGTGAGTTAGCGCCTTGCAGAGGCCCTCACTGGCCTGCATGCTGCCTGTGACTTCTGATATTGCACTCTCTAGGCTTTAGTGGCTTTTCTTTGTGGTGGTGGCACCTCGAAGTGTTCAGAAATGATTGGTCAGGCCAGGAGTCGCCTATGTTGGTCATCATCGTTTCACCAGTGAAGTAAGAGACATTTAGTTTGTACATTAAATTTTGCATCATTGAGCTTTCAGCTCCTCTTAAATTTGTGATCCACAAACAGCTGGGCATTCATATAGCATAAATACATAACTTGGGTGTGAAGATGACTTTGTTGTACACAGTGCTTAATTTGTAAAATAATAAGTGCCAGGGCCCTGACCAGGAGGTCACTGCAGCTTGCACCACCCATCACCCTTTTCATCGCTGCCAAAACAACTGCTAACCATCTCTCTTGCCTGCAAGTGTGCCAGGTCAGATTATTCCAGGTCTCCAAAGCTAAAGGAATAGCTGGGGAGGCAGGTATTAGTAATTTTTAATGTATATTGTATTCATAAACAACTGTTGTTCTGCTCATCTCTAAATTAGACGAGCAGCGCCACCATGTGGCAGACTGTCCTAAGTGGGAGTTGACAATAAAGTGCCGGTGCAAAGCACCCGAAACCAATTAAATGCTGGTGCTGAGCACCGGAAACCACTGGCTCAAATTAGGCACTGGTTGTACATAGATAAACAAAAGATAATAGGAAAATCAGCAGAGGATTTCACATCCATGCCACCATCTTGCTCATCATGAAACCTGATTTCCACACTTTGTATCATCTCATGCAGGTGATCCAGGTTCAGTTTGATGTCAAGCAGCTAATATTTAGGAATGCGTAAGTGGCTTGTGTTCTGCCTGGTACTAAGTGGCTGTAATGAAGAATGAGGGGAGCAGCTGCAGCTTTCATGTGAATCATGCCAATGGGTGGGTGAGTCAGAGTTTCTGTCTGTGGGTAATCAGTTTGCCATACTCAACCCTTGGTAACTTGGCTGCGAGCAGGCAGGCTTAACTTCAAAGACAGGTATGTGAAGCATTTAAAAACACCAATTCAGTAAATAATTAAGACACAACACATAATAAAAATCCAACACCAATTTATAAACATAGGACATATTTTTATCTTTAAAATGACACCAAAATGGAAAAAAATCCAATGTAGGGAACTGGAGATATACATTTTTAAAGATTTAGCATTATATACCACATAGAAACCCATAGTGCCTATTGGGACATCTGGTCATGCTAGATCAGGACAAAGTCAAAGTTTCAGGCCGACCATGATGGAGCCCTGCACGGCTACCCCTCACGATAGGTCTCGGTCAAAATTTTTACCTTCTGACTTACAAACTTTTCTGGAGCTTTTCTTCCCGGGGTCCCTAGAAGCTCTCAGCCAGTCCGGATTCAGTGCGGGTTTGCCGGCTTGCCTTACGACGAGCTCCCTGTCAAACTTGTTGAAGTCCGACTGCCGGAGCTTTCCAGCGGGACAAACCAGAGATCCAGGCTGGCTCGCGGTTGAAGGTGGGTGGCTTGACTCTCATGGTTGGTCCCGGTCACCTCGTCCACATTCGGACTTAGTAAATTTTGCAGAGCTTTTTCTCGCGGGGTTCCTCGATGCTCTTCACCAGGCCGGATTCGGTGAGGGTTCACCGGCTTGGGTTTCGATGATCTACCCGTCACACTCTGGAAGTCGGACCTCCGGAGCTTTTCAGTGAGACAAACCTGGCCGGCTGGCCGGCTCGCTGTTGAGGATTGCTGGCTTGGCTGGCCTGGTCGAGTCGGTCCACTTATGAAGCTTTTTTCCAAAGTTTTTCCAAACTTCTTTAAACTTCTGGAACTTCTTCCTGAAGTTCCTTTGAGGGTCCCAAGGTGTCCAAAACTTACTCCAAGGGTCTGGAAGCTCCAAGATGGTCCTTGAAAGTTTGGGACTTCAATTCCCACAATCCACTTGGACAAAACCCTTACAAATCCACTGGTAGTACTCCAGGTTGGGGATTCTTGGTGGTATTGGTCCAGGTGAGCTCTGTTAACCTGTAGCTTGTAGGGAGTCCACTCTTTAGTCCTTTTGAAGCAGGTTTGACCCACAGGGCTGTAGTTCCAGATTGTGCAGCTGGCTCAGTCAGTCAGAACACAGGGCCTGGTTGGTGCAAATCAAACTTCCAGCATGGACCCTTCTTCTTCTGTAGTTTCAAGCAGCAGATCTGAGAGGCTCTGCACCTCTCAGATATGTATTCAGAGCTCTCTGGGTCACACAGGAGGGCACTCCTGTCCAATGAAGTGCATGACCATTTCCTCCAAAGTGTGGCACAATGGTCTCACAGAAAGCACTATTTCTCCAAACTTCAATATGACTGAAGTCCCAGCAGAGAGACAAGAGCTGTCTAAACCAACCTCCAGGATGGCTAATCTCCATATTCTCCTTCCCCTCTGGCCTCAGCACATTCCTTCATTAAGCCTGCCATCTAGCTGGGTTCAAAGAGTAGGGGTGTAAATGAAACTGGTTTCTCCTGCCTGTCTCCTCCTTCTATTGAAGATTATTGTTTATGACCCCTCCCCTGGCTCTGGCATTCCTATGGAGCAGAAACCTCTCCTCCCAGAATGGCTCTTTAACTCCAGGGGCTACTCATCACCTCATCAAAGCAGCCTGGCTAATCCACTTAACTTTGACCAATCAGGACATAGCACTGAAAGGCTGAATTTTGGCTTACAGATCAGAAAGTGTCATAACTTCTTGTCTGTACATTTTAGGATAAATTGAACAATAGTATATTGTTGGATTTATCAATACCATTCTAGTGAGTACTTGAATGATATTTTTCGGATTCTCCTGGTGGGAATTATTAAAGAATAATTGCTTGCCACGTTAACCTATGTGGCTGGGGATTTGCAATGGGGAACATGACTTGGGCAATTTTTCTAACATCAGGGCTTATAGAACATATTTTATAAGGACCCTGTCTATATCCACAGGACCCCACACCCCTATGATACATAGGGGAGACTTTAATGGTTCTGAATATGAAAAATATTACAGATCCTCCCTCCACAGTGCTCCTAGCACAAAAGTCGATTTTGGGAAGCACATTACTAAATTTTTCGGGAGTAAAATGTGCAATTTCACTAAACCCAAGGAATATAAAACTTATTTTATAAGGGTCCTCCTTATAAATACATGAGCCCCCACCACTGGGACACCTGGGGGAGACCATGGGGTACCTAATATGCCAAAACATTGTAGTTTATTATTTTTTAAGTGCCCCAAACACCAAAGTCGCGTTTGGACATAACTTGCATTTTAAATGCAGTCCTGCAACAAAGGGCTGCTTTTAAACTGACCTCAGGTCTCAGCATTGCACACATGCAAGTGCAGAAAGAGTTGCTGGCCTCTAAACTGCAATGTCCTATTATATACTAGGGACATAAAGGTAGTTTTGATCCCCCTGCCTTATTATGTACTAGGGCCTTATAGGGGAGGTCATGCTAATCATCGGGGTACCCTATCCCATAGTGTACTCTAGTGTATGCAGGTGTTTTCACTGTATTTTAAGTGTCTTTTCAGCATAGCACTGGCCCTGGGCCTGGTTAGGCAGAGCCCAGGGACAGTCAGAGTCAGTTGCCACCAGTACCTGTTAGCAAAAAAATGGGGGGTGCCCAGGGCACAAGGATGACTTTGCAACATAGACCCCCCCAAACAAAAGGTGATGGGTTACTAACTTACACCCTGGTAGTCCTCATCAGCTAAGTGGGAAAGCCTGGAAAGTCCATCAGCATTTGCAGGGGCAACCCCAGGCCTGTGTTCCACTGTAAAGCCCATTCCTGTAGGGAAATGGACCACCTTAACAGCTTGAGATTCTCCTTTCTCATCTTCTTGAGCCATTCGAGAGGTCTTTGGTCAGTTTGAACACGAAAGTGAGTCCCAAACAAAAATGGTCTCAGCTTTTTCAGGGACCACACCACAGAAAAAGCCTCTCTCTCAATGGCACTCCACCTCTGCTCTCTGGGAAGAAGTCGCCTGCTAATAAAGGCAACCGGCTGATCAAGGCCCTCTTCATTTAACTGTGACAGCACTGCCCCAATCCCTTGCTCTGAAGCATCTGTCTGAACCACAAATTATTTTGTGTAGTCAGGGGCCAGCAGCAGTGGTGCTGAACACATAGAAGCTTTCAGAGTGTGTGTCAAAACCCTTCTGACACCCTCGGGTCCAATCCACCTTTTTTGGCCTCTTATTGGAAAGTCAGTTCTGTTAGAGGCCCCACAATGGTCCCATAAGTTTGAACAAACCTTCTATCGTACCCAGTCAGTCCAAGGAATGCCCTGACGTGAGTCTGGGTAACAGGAGCTGTCCAATCCAAAATAGTTTGGATTTTAGCTTGGAGAGGCTGTACATGGCCTCCACCTACCAGGTGGCCCAAGTACACCACAGAACTCTGCCCTATTTGGCACTTACTTGCATTAATAGTCAGGCTTGCCTGCTGCATGGTCTGAAGCACATCCCTCAGGTAGCTTAAGTGATCGCCCCAGGGAGAACTGTATACAGCTATGTCATCAAGATAAGCTGAACTGCTCTAACCCAGACAAAACCCTGTTCACCAACCTTTGGAAGGTGGCAGGTGCATTCTTTCAGCCAGAGGGCATTACCTTGAACTGATAATATCCCTCTGGTGTGGAGAATGCTGACCTCTCCTATGCTCCATCAGTGAGGGCAATCTGCCATAGCGTAACGTCAAATCAAAAGTCCTCAGGTATTTGGCAGCCCCTAACATGACAATGAGCTCATCAGCCCTATGTATAGGGTGAGCATCAGTCTTAGTGACTGCATTCAGTGCTCTGCAGTCCACACAGAATCTTAACTCTTTTAGTCCCCCCTGGGGATTAGGTTTGGGCACCAACACCACTGTACTGGCCCATGGACTTTCAGACGGTTCAATTAAACCCAACTCCAGGATCTTAGCTACCTCAGCCTTAATGCTGGCTCTGACATGATCAGACAACCTGTACAGTTTGTTTTTGACAGGTAGGCTGTCACCAGTGTCAATGTGGTGCACACACCACTCAGTAATGCCTTGGGTCAAAGAGAAAAGACAAGCAAACTGCTCCAGCACCTGCTTGCATTCTCTGTGTTGCTGGTCTGTCAATTTGGGAGAGAGTACCACTCCCTCCACTGACCCATCGTGTACATTATTGGAGAGGAGGTCAGGCACTGGTTCAGTTTGCTCCTCCACTCCCTCATCAGTGACCAGAAGCATGGTCATGTCTGCCCCGTCATGGTGGGGTTTTAATCTGTTCACATGCAGGGCCCTATGAGAGTTCCTGGGGGTGCCAAGGTCAACCAAATAGGTAACCAAACTCATTATCGGATGAAGATATTGAATCACTCCTACTTTCATACAACCTTCTACATCACGATAGAAGGATCGTCCACAGTCAAATACAATCGATCCCTGAAAAACCCCCACAGAGAAGTACAACACAAGCACAGAATGATAAACAAGCATATCCTCAAGAGAATTACACTTACCCAGAACTCTAAGGATATTCCTATAACCGGTCTTAAATGCATTCTTCTCAATTGCAGATCGGGGGTTAAACACGCCGCGGACCTTGCTGATCTTATTATAGCACATGATTTAGACCTTTTGATCTTGACAGAAACTTGGATAAATTAGTCCTCGGCACCTGCCCTCGACATTCTACTTCCTCCTAATTATGATATCATCCAACTAGATAGATTGATCAGAGTAGGGGGTGGCATCGCTTGTATTCACTATAACAACCTTACAGTTAAATAGTAACAGTCCCCTGCCCTTTCTTCATGTGAATATCAGACCCCCAGCCCCCGAACACCCTTCGCCACCACCATCACCGACTTCATCGCACCCCACGCCATCGCCTCAACAAACTACATACTCATTGGAGACCTGAACTTCCACCTCTACAACCCCAGCGACCCCAACTTCACTATCCTTCATGACAACCTCACCAGCATCGGACTTAAACAACTCGTCAACACAATGACCCACAGAGCAGGACACACCCTCGGCCCCATCTTCGCGGCAGGAAACAGCGTCCAATTCAGCCACACAACGCAGCCGCCATGGACCGACCACCACTTAGTACACTTCGCCATCAACAAACCCAAGGCACCCAAACCTGCCCCACGCCCACCTCGAAGGAAATGGAGCAAGGTTACCGACGAGCAACTTAACTCCACCCTCACCCGAGACAACCACACCTGGGGACCCGACGCAAATGACGCAGCCAGAGAACTCCACACCTGGATCTCCAACTGCACAGACGAGCTTGCCCCGCTACGCAACCCCGACAGACAATGCCCCAGGAAAGCCGCCTGGTTCACCACCGCTCTCCAAGAAGCCAGACACACCTGCAGACGCCTGGAGAAGAACTGGAGAAACACCAAGACAACCGAAAACCACACCACCTACAAGGACGCCATGACGGACTACCACAACCTGATCAGAGCCACCAAGAGGAACTTCATCCACAACAAAATCCTGGCCAACTCCACCAACTCCAAGGAACTTTTCAGTGTCATTCAAGAATTCACCAACCCACGCAGCGAAGCCACAGACATCACCCCATCCTGAGACCTCTGCGACAAGCTTGGAACCTATTTCCACCTCAAGATCAAAAACCTCTACGACAACTTTATCGACCATCCACCAGGCGCCACAGACTGCTCCCCGCCCCCCAGAAACAGCAACCAGCCCACCATCTCCGACTGGACACCGATCACAGCCGAAGACACCGCCTCGACCATGAAAAGCATCCAGTCGGGGGCCCCCACCGAACCCTGCCCCCCTCACATCTACCACAGAGCCGTGGCCGCCGTCACACCCGAACTACAATGCACCATCAACACCACCTTCAAAACAGGCACCTTCCCAGACGACTGGAAGCGCGCAGAAGTCAGACCCCTGCTCAAGAAGCCCACAGCTGACCCCACCGACCTCAAGAACTATCGGCCCATCTCGCTCCTCCCCTTCACAGCCAAAGTTGCAGAGAAAACAGTCAACAGGAAACTGACACGATTCATTGAAGAGAACGCCGTCCTCGACCCGTCCCAATCCGGATTCCGAAGCAACCACAGCACAGAGACCGCCCTACTCGCCGCCACAGACGACATCCGCACCCTCCTGGACCAAGGCCACTCCGCAGCCCTCATCCTACTCGACCTAACAGCGGCCTTCAACACCGTCTCCCACCGCACACTAGTCGCCAGACTACACGACGCAGGCATACAAGGAACAGCCCTGGACTGGATCCGAGCATTCCTCACTGGAAGAAGCCAAAGGATCAGACTCCCACCCTTCCTCTCCGACCCCACGAAAATCACCTGCGGAGTCCCACAGGGTTCATCACTGAGCCCCACCCTCTTCAACATCTACATGGCCCCCCTCGCAGCCATCATCCGACAACACGGCCTCAACATCGTATCCTACGCCGACGACACCCAGCTCATCCTCTCCCTCACCAAAGACCCCACCACTGCCAAACTCAGCTTCCAGAAAGGAATGCAAGACGTCGCAGTCTGGATGACCAACAGCTGCCTGAAGCTCAACGCCGAGAAGACAGAAGTCCTCGTCCTTGGTACCACCCCTTCTGCATGGGACAGCACCTGGTGGCCGACCGCCCTTGGAAGCCCACCTACCCCCTCAGACCACGCCAAGAACCTCGGCATCGTACTCGACTCATCACTCACCATGAACCGACAGGTCAACACCGTCACCTCCAGCTGCTTCAACACCCTCTGCATCCTCCGCAAGATCTTCAAGTAGATCCCCCCTGAGTCAAGGAAGACAGTCACCCACGCACTCATCACCAGCAGACTGGACTATGGAAACGCACTCTACGCCGGCATCAACAAGTCCCTACTCCGCAAACTCCAGACAATACAGAACACCGCCACCAGACTCGTCCTCTGCATCCCCCGACACGAACACATCAGCCAACACCTACGAAGTCTCCACTGGCTCCCCGTGGAGAAAAGAGTCACTTTCAAAATAATCACTCACGCCTACAAATGCCTACACAACAACGGACCCAAATACCTCAACGACAGAATCAGCTTCCATGTACCCAAAAGAAACCTCCAATCTTCCAACCTATCACCGAAACCCTGCACATCCACAGAGCCTGAGCAGGCGAAAGATCCTTCTCTCACATTGCAGCCAAGACCTGGAACGAGCTACTGGCAGACATCAGACGCGCCCCCTCCCTGAACACCTTCAGGAAGACCCTCAAGACCTGGCTCTTCGGCTAAACAGATCTGCGGACCCCCCCAGCGCCTTGAGACCCTCACGGGTGAGTAGCATGCTTACAATTCCCTGATTGATTGATTGATCTTTGTATCGAAATCGCTAAGAACAATAATCCTCTTTGCAAACTTAACACGCTCTATCATCCAGCTAGCGGCAAGACAATCTCACCTTCTTAGAACAAATCATGGACACCATCTCAATAAACATGGGTCAACAGGGCACTCAAACCTTCCTTGATTAATCTCCACTGGAGTGACCTGAATGACCCTATAGTCAATAGTCTCAAATCCTTTCTTACGGATCTTAACTGGGTACAAATTTGTGATAGACCCACTCATAACAAAGGGGAGATCTTGGATCTTATCATCGCTAAAGATAACGCTACCCAATTGTAATCTATTGTCCCTTGTGATTGGACTGACCATCATCAGATCATCTTCCACATCAACCCAGGTACACAAACCGAAGGTCTAGAAAAGAAAGAAACATGAGAAACATGAATCTCACTGAATTGACATCACTCAGGGATAACATCCTAGCACCACCGGAGAATGTGACCGATGTACATGAGCTCATGGACTACTACAACAGCTCCATGAAAAATATACTTGATGCAACCGCACCCTTTCAACTAAAATGTATACCTACAAAAGTCTCGCAACTATGGTACAACAATAACCTCAATACTGCAAAACGTAACCTCAGATTAGCAGAGCGAAAGTGGAGAGCCTCTCCAACTCTGGAACACCTCATACAGCTAAGATCTCTCAGGAATATCTATCATAAAAGCATCACATATGCTAAAGCTCATTTCTTCAGAAACCAACTCGATCAGGCCAAAAATTGCCCTAAAAAACTGTTCGAGCGGGTCAAATAGCAATCTAAAGCCCTACCTAATCTCGCCCCAAACGGTCCCTGTCTCCTGCCCAATAGTGAAGAATTTTCACGCTTCTTCCTGGAAAAGACTAATAACCTGATAGCTGACCTTCAGACTCCACGACTGCAAACTCATCAAACACCAAACTTAAAAATCATCTCTACCAACACAGTTGAGCTCACGAAGCAGCCGGCGTACATCCTCAAAAACAATGCCTCTTGGAGCTCGTTCGAAACAACTGAGCAAAATACAATTCTTAGCATGCTTTCAGACTTAAAAACCTCAAATCACTTTAGTGATACCCTTCCCTACATCTTCCTCAAAGATATCAAAATGGCGACTCTCCCACTCTGGACTAGGATTGTAAGTGCCTCACTAAATCAAGGTTGTTAGACATTGCATAATTGGCGTGGGTTTCCCATGTATTTTTGCCTTTGCCTCCTGTGTTTTTGCTATGTGTTGGACTCCCTTTTACTGTCTAGATGTTTTGGGCACTGTGCCACTGCTGTTCAGTGCCAAAGTGCAAGTGCTCCCTTTTGTAAATTGTTGTTATGGATTGGTGTTTCCATAATTGGCTTATATGATTTACTAGTCAGTCCCTAGTACAGTGCACTCTGTGTGCCCAGGGCCTGTATATCAAATGCTGCTAGTGGGCCTGCAGCACTTATCGTGCCACCCACACAAGCAGCCTGTAAATGTACCTCAGACCTGCCACCGCGGTGTCTGTGCGCAGTTTAGTACTGCCATGTTGACTTGCAAGTGCACCCACTTGCCAGGCCCTAACCTTCCCTTTTCTTACATGTCAGTCACCCCTAAGGTAGGCCCAAGCTACCCCTGTGGGCAGGGTGCAGTGTATGTGAAAGGTAGGACATGCCCGGGTGTGTGTGGCATGTCCTGATAGTGAAATACTGCCAATTTCGTTTTTCACTATTGCAAGGCTATCTGTTCCCATAGGATATAATGGGGAGTTTGTTTATAACATCTCATAAGCATAACTACCCCTGGGAACAAGATAGGAAAATAAAGTTTGATATGGCTGAACTCAGAATGTTAAAATGCATCTTTTAGTGAGGGTGATTTTTACATTCTGTGTTGGAAAATACCACTTTTAGAAAGTAGGTATTTTGTTGCTTAGCCATCCAGTGTGCCTCTGCTAGGATGTGTATCGACTGTCTGGCTTTGGAGTGACAGGGGCTGGGGGTGTGCAGTGGCTCCAGAGAGTCTGGATGAGTCAGGGCTGGGCTGACCAGACCTGGGCTGCATTTAGAGTAGGGGGCGGAGATTTCCTTTCACCTGAATGGGCCTGGTCTGCCTTCCACAATGCTGTCTCCACATTCTGCCAGGAAGCTGCACCAGAGAGGACAGAACTGGTTTTGACTGGGCAAAGAACTTCTCTGCACTAGAGAACAAAGTGATTTACTGTATATAAAGAGGGTCCCAGACCCCAGACATTTAGATCACTTCTGGGAATCAAGAGGTACCTTTGCCAAGGAGAAGAGCTGGAGAAACTGAGGAGGAATACTGCCCCTGTGCTGTTTACTGTCTGGGGTTGGTCTGCAGTGGCTACTTTCTACCAAGGAAAGGGAAAAGGACTTTGCTGTTTGCTGTGCACCCTGCTTGAGGAACATCTCCAAGGGCTTGAAACTGATCTTGCCTCCTGTTCTGAAGTCTCAGGGACTCAAAGACTTCGACACCAGCTCCCCTGAACTTCCTTGCTGGGAGTTCTGGCCTGCTAAGAGGTGCCTGCTATTTTTTTAGACCTCTGGAGACTGTTTGCAGCTGGGAGCTGGAAAAGTAACGAAACTTCGAGAAGCGCGACGTATCCGCACCTGTTTCTAACGCATCACTGAAGAAATTGTCACAGAGCCTGCACGCGGCTCGAGAAATCGCTGCACGCCGCATCGAGTGCACCGATCTCCTAAGTCCGAGATCAACCCACCGATTCCGACACAAGCCCTGTTGAGTGGCTGCAAGAACCCACGCATCGTATCGGATCGTCACATCGCATCGAGGCGCCAGGTCTATTGCAGCGTTGGGGGATGCAGTAAGAAACTGACGCATCACCTCCTCTCCGGTAAGGAACCGACGCATCACCGCCCCAGTGCAGCAGTAAGTAACCGACGCATCACCTTCCCTGAGTGTAAGGAACTGACGCGTCACCTTCCCTGCGACCCTTTTAGTTTGTGTGCGCGACGCATCCAAGGTACTTTGTGTGAAAAGTGTCGCATCTCACATTTTCTTGGAACTGAACGGTTTCTACCTTTTGAAAGTCAGATTTTTATTACTGTATTGAGGATTTTTGTTGTTTTGGTCTTGTTTGGGTTAGATAAAGGTTACTTATTTTTCTAAACTGGTGTGAGGTCCATTTGTAGTGTTTTCACTGTATTACTATATGTGTTCACAAATGCTTTACACACTGCCTCTGAGATAAGCCTGTCTGCTCGTGCCAACCTACCAAGGGGGTGATCAGGGGTTATTTTAGGAGTGCATCCCTCTTACCCTGACTAGAAGCAATGGTCCCTACTTGGACAAAGATACCTACCTCTGCCAACTAGAGACCCCCATTTCTAACAAGGGTAAATTACCGGACTGTCTAAAAGCTGGACAGGTCACCCCTATTTTAAAGAAAGCTATGGCTGATCTAACAAACCTTGACAATTTTCGCCCCGTTTCGAACATCCTGATATTGGCCAAAGTTCTTGAAAAATGTGTTCATGTCCAACTTTGCAATCATATCGACCAATTCAACCTGTTTGACCGGCACAAATCAGGTTTTCGCTCGGGCCACAGCACTAAATCGGCCTTGACACATATAGTGGACGATGCTCTAAAAATACTGGGCCGAAATGAATCATGCCTACTAATCCTCTCGGACCTCTCCTCGGCCTTTGACTCGGTAAAGCATGATTACCTTCTTGACTTAATAGAGCATAGAAGGGATTATCAGGGTCTGTCTTAAATTGGTTCACCTCCTTTCTGAAAAAAACAGAATGCAAAAAGTCAAGGTAAATCAATCCCTTTCTAACACTACGCCGGTCACAATCGGGGTCCCACAAGGCTCCTCTCTTTCTCCCACTATCTTCAACTTATTCATGGAACCACTAACTGAAATGCTAAGGGCTACCAACATTCACTATCATCTTTACGCTGATGACATTCAACTGTACTTGAAAATTTCATCTCCTGAAGACTTCCGATCTCTCAATCCCATCCTTCAAAACACCCAAAATCGGCTCTCAGGCAACCACCTCAAACGTAACACTAAAAAAACAGAATTTCTCCTAATTGCCCCACCCAACCAGATACACTTAACGAGTGATTGGATGAACCATTTAACAGCTTTCAATTGCTCACCACAAATCATTGAGTCAGCCAAATCATTACGAATAATCGTGGACAAAAATCTTAATATGCGAGAACATATTAGTGCCACCACCAAAGGAGTAAACCTACAACTGAGTATAATGCGTAAACTAAAACCTTTCCTCCCTGAAACAGACTTTTAAGCTGGCCATGCAAGCACTCGTAATCCCAGATTGGAATATGGAAGTGCTACTCTCACTGGCCTGCCTAGAGCCACAACAGCCCCCTTAAGGGCTTCACTCAACTCGGCGGCAAGACTTATCACGGGAGCAAAAAGGTACAATCACATCTCCCCTGACCTGAAAGCCCTCAACTGGCTCCCTTATGAAGCTAGAATCCAACTAAATATTGCATGCATGACACACAAAGCTCTATATTTTAACACCCCAACCTATCTCGCCGACAGGCTTGAGCTGTCTGGAGGCGCTGGATCCACCAAAAGCGCTTCCATTCTACTGCTAAAGCCACAACGTTTCAACAAGAAAAAAACCTACAACAGATCTTTCTCAGGCATTGCTCCCAGAAGTTGGAACTCTCTCCCCCTGATAAAAGACTGACTCCCTCCTCTACCTCCTTCAAGAAAAAAGTCAAATTCCTCTTAATGAATAGATTCCTGGTTTAGATCTTCTACTCTCTGCACCTCTATGCTATTTGGTTCTGTTACACTGTATGCACCTCTACTATGCTTAATGTTTTGTATTTCATTGTCTCTTCATCTTGTAAAGCGCTCTGATACCCACATGGGCCTAGTTCGCGCTATATAAAACTTTTTAAATAAATAAATAACCTCACCCTTCTTTTCTAAGATTGGATAGGGCCCACTCCATTTGTCATGGAGGGCCCTGGGGCCCGCAGGCTCCAACACCAACACCAACTTTCCTGGAGTAAACTCAGGCATAGTAGCCTTCTGATCATACCAGTGCTTCATGAGCTCCTGGCTAGCCTCCAGTTTTCTGCTTGCCTTGTACATGCACTCTGCCATTCTAGATCTCAGGCCTAGCACATAATCAACCACATTGTCCATTGCTTCTTTAAGAGGCTTCTCTAGAGACTCTCTCAGCAGGCACAATGGCCCCCTCACAGGGTGTCTAAACAAAAACTCAAAGGGCCTGAAACCAACCCCTTTCTGTAGAACCTCTCTGTAGGCAAACAGTAGGCATGGGAGGGGAACAACCCATCTCCTCCTGAGTTTCTCAGACAACCCATTGATCATGCCCTTCAAGGTCTTGTTAAACCTCCCCACGAGACCATTTGTCTGTATGTGATAGGGGTGGTGAACTTGTAGTTGACACCACACTCATCCCATATAGCAGTCAGATAGCTTGACAGAAAGTTTGTGCCCCTATCTGACACCACCTCTTTCAGAACACCCACTCTGGTGAACACACCAAGCAGTGCTCTAGCCACTGCAGGAGCATCTATGGTTTTACAAGAGATTACTTCAGGATAGCTAGTGGCATGGTCCACTACCACCAAGATGTACCTATTCCCTGATGCAGTAGGTGGGTCCAGGGGACCAACAATGTCCATCCTCACCCTTTCAAAAGGAACCCCAACCACTGGCAGTGGTATTAGGGGAGCCTATGTCTTGCCCCCTGCCTTGCCACTAGCCTGACAAGTGACAAAGGAGCTGCAACACTCCTTTACTTTTTCAGACATGTGGGGTCAGTAAAAATAATTCACCAACTGGTTCCATATCATTGTCTGTGCCAAATGTCCTATCAAGGGGATATCATAGCCGAAGGTCAGGATGAACTCTCTGTACTTCTGGGGCACCACCAACCTCCTGGTGGCCCTATCCTTGAGGTTTCTGGCCTCAGTATAAAGCAGTCCATCTTCCCAGTAGATTCGGTAAAACCCACTGTCATCCACTTCTTCCTGCTTAGAGGCAATCTGCCTCAAGCTCTCCAGGGTGGGACAGTCTCTCTGTCCCTTACTGAACTCTTCTCTTGAGGATCACCTGCTCCTGTCAGTTCTGCCAAATCTGACAGCTCTGGCAGGGATGGAGTCCCTCCCTCAGAGGCCAGATCCTCCCCATCCGGATTAGATTCTTTCTGCACCTCTGGAGTTCCCTGGGCTGGCTCACCAGGCCCAGTACCCTTGTCCTTGGATGCTTGGCCCTTTGTTCCAGGGTCCAAGTGTCCAGCTTTTCTCTTCTGGATAGTCTGTGACCTAGTCACAGCACATACCCCCTCAGGGAGCTCCAATATTTTCATATGGAGACACCTCTCCACTTCTGAGCACTCAGACGCTTTGAGGACATTGCCTAGTAAACACTGGACTGGGAGTACAGGAGACACAGATACCTTCATAGAGCCTGTCAGACCTCCCCATTCCAAATCCACCACAGCCATGGGATGGAGTTTGGTAGTGCTGTCTGCATAGGTAACCTGGTGAAACTCACCAGCTAGGAATTTCTCCTGAGGCACCAGCTTGTCCGGGACCATAATTACACTAGCCCCTGTGTCTCTGATAGCCTCCACCTCAGCCCCATTAACTTTAGGCCACTGGTCTGGAGGCAGCAAGGGTTGCAGTATTCACCCCACCCAGAGACACTAAGGTTGCTTCTACCACCAGCCTACTCCTCTCTGGGGCACCACACTCCACTCCCACACTTACACTTGCAATCCCTGGGGATGGCCCCTTAGTGGGGGAGGGGGCTATGCGGCAAAGTGATCCTTGTGCCCTGAGCACCCTCTATATGTTTGTTGGAAAGTGGGTTATTAGTAGTGGTAAATATGCATCTACCACTGGCAATAACCCACTTTCCAACACATACCAATGTGAATTGGTATTTGGAAGGCGCGCCCTAACCACACCCCTTCCAAATACCAATTTGCAAACCCAAATTGCGATTCAGTAATTGGTTACTAAATTGCAATTAGGGCTTTGTACATTTGAAAATGCCTTTTTGCATTCACAAATGGCCGATTCTGTGAATCGGCCAGTTTGCTACCATAAAAAGTCTTTGTACACGTGTCCCAAAGAATTCAAACACACAGGGGCCGATTCCGATCTCGGTCGGAGGCGCACCCAATACCATTCGGTCGGAAAAAAAGCCATGCAAAAGCCTGTTTCCCGACCGATCCGTACAGCACACCGAACGAGCAAGTACGATGCGCACAACAGCAAATAATCCGGCCGAGCCGTACTCACCCAAACCAGGTCCTGTTCCCCGACCGAGGCGAATCCGGAAACGCAGAATCTAGTCGCACGGAAGGAAAAATGCAGCCCCGTCCGGCCGGACAAGTACGATGCGCTTTCCGTACGCGCCGAACCCGTCGCTACGCACGGCACGTCAAAGCATCCGGGAGAGGCGCACATAAGCTCCGATTCGCGCCACAACACGATCCACGGCTCCGAGACGAACACGGCAGCGACGAGGACGACGCGAAGCGACGAGGCGAAGCGACGAGGACGAGGCGAAGCGACGAGGTGAAGCGACGAGGACGAGGCGAAGCGACGAGGACGACGCGAAGCAACGAGAAGGACGAACGACACGAACCAACCATGAATCCCTTCGTCCCGATCATACCAATATTCTACATTTACTACCGGAACAGGCACGGACGCGTACGGCGCAGAAGGTAAGCCAGACACCAACCACAAAACACATACAACACGTACACGACACATCACACACACACACAGGGATGCAGAATATACTCACACCAGCAACAGCAGCACCATAGGGGCGGGATGCCCATCACCAATGCCACATATGCACACAGGGGCCTGAATGCGCACCACCACCCCTACCCAGGGGGGGCAGGATGCCTACCACTAGTACCACCCTCACCCAGGGGGGGCAGGATGCCTACCACTACTACCACCCTCACCCAGGGGGCAGGATGCCCACCACTACTACCACCCTCAGCCAGGGGGCAGGATGCCTACCACTACTACCACCCTTAGCCAGGGGGGCTGGATGCCTACCACTACTACCACCCTCACCCAGGGGGGCAGGATGCCTACCACTACTACCACCCTCACCCAGGGGGGCAGGATGCCCACCACTACTACCACCCTCAGCCAGGGGGGGCAGGATGCCTACCACTACTACCACCCTTAGCCAGGGGGGGCTGGATGCCTACCACTACTACCACCCTTAGCCAGGGGGGGCTGGATGCCTACCACTAGTACCACCCTCACCCAGGGGGGGCAGGATGCCTACCACTACTACCACCCTTAGCCAGGGGGGGCAGGATGCCTACCACTACTACCACCCTTAGCCAGGGGGGCAGGATGCTTACCACTACTACCACCCTCACCCAGGGGGGGCAGGATGCCTACCACTACTACCACCCTTAGCCAGGGGGGCAGGATGCTTACCACTACTACCACCCTTAGCCAGGGGGCTGGATGCCTACCACTACTACCACCCTTAGCCAGGGGGGCTGGATGCCTACCACTACTACCACCCTTAGCCAGGGGGGCAGGATGCCTACCACTAGTACCACCCTCACCCAGGGGGGCAGGATGCCTACCACTACTACCACCCTCACCCAGGGGGCAGGATGCCTACCACTACTACCACCCTTAGCCAGGGGGGCAGGATGCCTACCACTACTACCACCCTTAGCCAGGGGGCAGGATGCTTACCACTACTACCACCCTCACCCAGGGGGGCAGGATGCCTACCACTACTACCACCCTTAGCCAGGGGGGCAGGATGCCTACCACTACTACCACCCTTAGCCAGGGGGCAGGATGCTTACCACTACTACCACCCTCACCCAGGGGGGCAGGATGCCTACCACTACTACCACCCTTAGCCAGGGGGCAGGATGCTTACCACTACTACCACCCTTAGCCAGGGGGCTGGATGCCTACCACTACTACCACCCTTAGCCAGGGGGCTGGATGCCTACCACTACTACCACCCTTAGCCAGGGGGGCTGGATGCCTACCACTAGTACCACCCTCACCCAGGGGGGCAGGATGCCTACCACTACTACCACCCTCACCCAGGGGGGCAGGATGCCTACCACTACTACCACCCTTAACCAGGGGGGCAGGATGCCTACCACTACTACCACCCTTAGCCAGGGGGGGCTGGATGCCTACCACTAGTACCACCCTCACCCAGGGGGGGCAGGATGCCTACCACTACTACCACCCTCACCCAGGGGGGGCAGGATGCCTACCACTACTACCACCCTTAGCCAGGGGGGCAGGATGCTTACCACTACTACCACCCTCACCCAGGGGGGCAGGATGCCTACCACTACTACCACCCTTAGCCAGGGGGGCAGGATGCTTACCACTACTACCACCCTCACCCAGGGGGGCAGGATGCCTACCACTACTACCACCCTTAGCCAGGGGGCAGGATGCTTACCACTACTACCACCCTTAGCCAGGGGGCTGGATGCCTACCACTACTACCACCCTTAGCCAGGGGGGCTGGATGCCTACCACTACTACCACCCTTAGCCAGGGGGCTGGATGCCTACCACTACTACCACCCTCACCCAGGGGGGCAGGATGCCTACCACTAGTACCACCCTCACCCAGGGGGCAGGATGCCTACCACTACTACCACCCTCACCCAGGGGGGCAGGA